>OZ012738.1:604758974-605330533 GCA_963859935.3 Lathyrus sativus
ACTGCCATAGGTGTTATTATTATTAAAATAAAATATCACAGAATTTTAAAGAAAGCGCTTTACTTGTGAAGCGCTGCTATATGGTTTAGAAAAGAAAGCGCTTTGAGAAGCGCTGTTGTAGGTATTAAAAAGCGCTGCCATAGGTGTTATTATAATTAAATTAAAATATCCCAGAATTTTTTGAAGAAACATAACACATTGCTAGCTCGCGCGTTCTTCATTCTTTCTTTCTCTTCCCTGCGAAACAGAACACTATTCACCACGTCCAGCCGTCGCCCTCCTCCGTCCAACTGTCGTTCCTCCGTCGCTCACCTCCGTTCAGTCCGTGTTGCATATCTCCTTCATTTGACCGTCCGTTTTCGACAGCCTCTGTAGCACATTTCCGCCATTGTTACGGTATTTGAAGTTTTTCATTTTCATTTTTCTGGATTATTGTCTTAGTATTTCATTTTTCTGGATTATATGATGTTAGTGTTACTTCTTTTCTGAGTTATTGACTTGTTTTTGTTGATACCGTTGATGAGAACTACTCTTTTGATATTGGCTTGAGTTTTGTATACAAGGTGTTTGTTGAAATGCCACAATGAATTTACTTATGTTAACTTTCATTATATCTAGCCGTATACAAGGTGTTTGTTGAAATGTCACACCTTATATGAGTTCTTTTTACTAATAATTTTTATTATTGTTGCCTACAAATCTTATTTGAAATTGGCATTCTAATAAATTAGATATATGTACGTAAATCTTTCTGTGATGATGATGATGATGATGAAAAACAGCTAGGATTGTATTTATGATTATAAAGAATGTGTTTACAAATTACAACATTTTTTTTCTTCCAAAACATGAAGAAAATTGTGAAAGTAAATTACATATTAGTATTAAGAATTATTTATATCTATTTATTTGATCAATTGTGTAGAATTTTAGATTTATAATATGAATTATAAACATATAGCCTTATAAGTTGATATTGACTGATTGCGGTTGACTAACATTGTTAATTTTTCTGCTTACATCAATTTTGTCTTACATTCAAGTATAAAATTCATATAGTATACATAAATTCTTAATATGATTAATGAGTGTGTCTCTTCTAATTTAAATTTGTTGTTATAAGAAAAGTTGACACACAAGTTTATTCAAATAACAAAATTATATCTGATAATGGTATTGAAGCTTTAATTTTATTATTGAAGCTTCACACTATTTGTGATTCAGATGAAAGCTTTAAGTTTCTGTTAATCTTGAAGTGAATATAATTTTTGTTTGTTATGCTGTCGCTACTGCGAAAATCGGCGCCGGCTGACAGAAGAGTCGCCACCGTGCGTTATTTATCCCAACGGAGGGAAAGGAAACGCTCGAAGTAAACCTCGCAAAAAAACGGAAAAGGTATGGTCATCGCAACCAAAACCTGGGTTCGGGAGTCGGTTACGCAAGGGGAAGGTATTAGCACCCCTCACGTCCGTCGTACTCGACGGGATCCACGCTTGGTGTTTATAAGGAAAAGGGTGTGTTTATCTATCTACGCTAGTGGTCAGTCTGAAAAGAAAAGAAAAGGACAGGACTCGACAGAACATACGCTGTTCTGGGCCTACGTACTCCCTCGTGCAATGGAAAGTCAGAGTCAACGTAGTTCGACTACCTACGTCTAGACGGGGGGAAAGGTTGCTCGCCAGGACCTCGCGTCCTGTGCCTACGTACTTCCACACGGCATGGAAGATCAGAGCAAACGTAGTTCGACTACGCACGACACAAGCTGTTCAAGTGTTTTTTATGGGAAAATGCACCTTAACCAAGGGTTTTCACAGTCCAGGAGGACAAAAAGTTTTGATGTTTGTTCAAATCTTTTAACAGAAGAAATGAATTCACTTTTGTTTTATCCTTTATTAAGTGTTTTTCTGTTGTTTTGAGAAAGGAAAGAGACACCCTAAAACTATGGTTGAAAAGGGGAATCTACCTAATGTTATCATGCCTGGTTGACCAACCTAATGTCTATCATAACTCCTCCACAGCGGAGAAGTTAGAGCTCCTAAGGGATCATGGCAACAGCACTAAACAGCAAACCGGAATCACTGCAAAATAAAGAAATACTGGAAATATGCATGAATGCAACAACCAAACAAGCAAGGCACAAAGGCCACACACCACAGAGGCAAGGGAGCTCAGCTCTACCAAATACCAGCAAGCAAAGCCACTCAATAACAATCAAGCAGAAGGAGGACCACCTCAACTTCTCATGCACACAAAGCCTATTTCTAAGATGCACCTATCTCAGAAATATCTAGATGAACCCCTAAGTCTAATGCAGCACAGCACCACACAAGTCAAACAACACAAAGAGAAGGCTAACCAGCCTGGCAAACTCCTATCCAAAGGCAAGAAACTACCCCTGAGCAAGACCCTAAACAACCCTGAAACAAAACCCTAATCTACCTCTGAGTAAAGCCCTATGCAAAACCCTAATCAAATCTCTAAGCAAAGCCCTAAAGCAAACCCTAATCAAAGGAAATCAATCCCAGTCTTCAAGCTTCAAGACAAGCTTACCAAAGAAAGGGAGCTGAGTAGGCAGACCCATAGTGCCTTCCTCGGGAAAGTACTAGGAGGCTCCTACTTAGGAATCATATCCCATGCAGCTCAACAACTGTGAACGGTTTACATTCCTCCTCAGGAGAAACTAAACTCACATGAAGGCTCCAACATCATTGGATACTTGAGAAATCCTACATGAACTAAGGGAACTAAGTGAACAGACCCATAGTGCCTTCCTCTGGAAAATACTAGGGGGCTTCCACTTAGGAATCATATCCCATGTGGCTCAACAACTGTGAATGGTTTACATTCCTCCTCAGGAGAAACTAACTCACATGAAGGCTCCAACATCATTGGATACTTGAGAAATCCTACATGAACTAAGGGAACTAAGTGAACAGACCCATAGTGCCTTCCTCAGGAAAGTACTAGGGGGCTTCCACTTAGGAATCATATCCCATGTGGCTCAAGAACTGTGAACGGTTTACATTCCTCCTCAGGAGAAACTAAACTCACATGAAGGCTCCAACATCATTGGATACTTGAGAAAGAGGTGAGAAGAAAGAATGAAAGACATCCATAGTACCTTCCTCAGGAAAGTACCCTGAATTTCCCTCAGACTTCAGGGTCTCAAACCTCACAGAAAGAGAGCAAGCTCCTAGACTAGGACCTCAAACCATACATCCTTGCAAGCTCCATCAAGACTTCATCCAGCCTCCATCTTCAAGGAGAAACCACAGGCCCTCCAACCAAAAGAAACTATCTCTAAAGTTCAATCACAGTTGAACTTCAAAGTCAGAAGCCCTCAAGACTTCTCCTATTCTCAGGCTCAACAAAAATAGCAAAACAACTTCTCAAAATCCACCAAAAATCTAGGGGAAACCTACATGCCTCTATGATCCCAAGATCAAATCTCAAAGCCTAAGTCAACTTCTAATGCTACTAAACAATCCCTAAACTGTGAATGGTCAAGGGTTAACCAGCAAGTTATGAGGTCTCTACTCTCTAACCCTAAAACAACACCAATCAATTCCTAAAAAATCTATGAAAAATCTATGGGGAGCATGCATTAGTCTAGTACAACATACTAAAAAACTAAAGAAAAATCCATTACCAAATGAAAGAACTAAAATCAAAAAGGCAGACACATCACAAACCAATTATCCAATACCAATTAAAATACAAAAATGCAAATAAAAACGAAAATGCATGATCAATTCAATATTTTTGCATTATAAAATTCTAAATTGAATTAGGAACCTATAGAAAAAAGAAGGGAATTAATTGGATACTCCTACTATTTTTTATGGATTATTTCCTAACATGAATGAAAACAAAGAAATTAAAAAAAGAAATAAAACAAAAGGGGGTATGGTGATAGCAAGACCCTAGTTGTTACAGCATGGGGCCCAAACACGGGGGGGGGGGGGGGGGGGGGGGGGGGGGTGCGCGTAGCAATTGACTAAGCCCAACCCAAAATCTCATTATTCTTCTCACAGCCAGGGGGGTATAGCGAATAAAGAGAGGGGTGCGCTTCAGCAAACTCAGACTTGGGCTTAGCCCAATCCAAACCCTAACCCAAACATCACCCAACAAAACCAGTCTTCTCCCCAAAATCACATTCACTGTTCATCAAACCAAAACCCTAGCGCCGTTCATCTCCCAAATTCCTCTCTGAAACTCCTCTGAATCCTCTCAAAACATTCTCAAACCCTCACACATCCTGAACGAAAACTACACCCTAATCAACTATCACACATGAAATCAACCTTCATCTAACACTCTCAGATCGAAATCAAACTTCACAGTTCATGATCTAAGCACATCAACAAAGATCCAGCTAAACCCTAGCTACGCACAAGTAACAAATCGAAAGGAGGATGAACACACCTGGAGAAATGAAGAAGGCGACGAAGATCCTGGAACTGAAGAATATTGAAGGAACTCGCGGAGATCTTGAAGCTTTCTGGAGAACGGAAGAGGATGGCCAAGCTGTTGAAGACCTGGGAAGAGATCTTGGAGATCGAGGAAAATGAACGGAGTGGAAAATCCGTTGAAGGGTCTTGGAGGCAACGAAGATCCACGAAGCTTTTCTGGGAATATTAAAGGTTCCTCGATGATGATTGAAGACATTGCTGGAGCTTGAATGAAGCGATGAAGGTCTTGCGAACCTGGAAATCTGAAGTTCTTATAAATCTGAGTATCGTCGTTCTTGAAAAAAAGAACTTCAACACCGATGAAGATCCCGGCGGTCTATGCGTTTTCCGGTGAGGAAGCTAATGGAGGTGGACGGAGAAGATTGGATGAATCTGGATTGCTGGGGAAATTTGCAGATTCCGGCGAGATTACCGGCTTCCGGTGACCGTTGCGGTGGAGGAGGGTGGTCCGGCGGGCGGCTGCATGGCCAGCGATGGGGGGACTGAGTGGAAACCAGGTGGCGCTGGGGAGGATCGAGGGAGAGACGCGTGGCAGGAGAAGGACTGGAAGGAGGACGCGTGTGGGAAAGCTGGCAGAGAGAGAGGGAGTGTGGATTGAAACGTGGCAAGAGGGGAGAGACCCCAATGAGACGCGTGGGTAGCCTATTTATAGGACACGTGGCATTGCAATTTTCTGGACTGAAAAAAATGGACTGATATTGGGCCTTTGACTGATAACACTGGGCCCAACGAAAATGATACCCAAAACCCTGAAAAATGGATTAAACCCAATTAAACTAATTAAAGTCTTAAACTTAATTAACTAATTAAAATCTGACTTACTCTAATTAATTCTAAATGACTCAATTAACTAAATGAAGACTCAATTAACTCTAATTAAAGCCTAACTAAATGATTAAAATCTAATCAAACCTAAAAAGAGAATTAACTATAAAAACTCTATTAATTCTAATTAATCTCTAAACTAATCAAAATATAAAAAAACCCTAATAATTCCTATTTAAAAAATCTATTAAAATTCTACTAATTTTATAAACCATTATTATTCTATATTGTCTATCCTATTTAAAATCAACACTAAAACTATTAAAGCTATATTAAACCTAAAAAGAAATTAATATCTATATTAAAACCTAATATTATAAAATCTATTAAAACAATTTATAAAATTCTAAAAAGGATTTAAAACTATTAAACACATTAAAAAATCTATTTAAATTCTGAAAAATCTATAAAACCTATTTAAAATATAAAAAAACTATTTAAATCTATAAAAAGGCTATTAAATCCTAAAAAATGCAAACAAAGGCAAATAACCAACATAAAAGAGCGCGAGACCAGATCGAAGCAAACAGTAAACCCCTGGCATCAGAATATCCCAAAAAACCACCATGTAAGCCGAAAACACCGAGAAGTGCACAATTTCCCGAAAATGAAACCCTGATTATCTAGACTGGATCTGAAATATCCGGTAGATGAAAACTAAGCTGTAACTCTGACATCCTCTGTCTGTGTACAAATGTCATGCATCTGATATGCGAATGCAAATTGAAACATGAACCAGATAGGAGAACCGGTTGGTCAAATTTTAGGGTGCAACAGCTGCCCCTATTCAAGCGGCTTGGACCTGAATGGGTGAAGAGCGCTCAACCTTCAAACATTCAAAGGTAAATGATGGTTGAATATCAATGAAACCCTGAAATTTGCCAACCGCAAAAATAAATTGCGCATACCACTGCTTGGGGAGAATTAACCAGGGAGCTGATTTTCGTTGCCACAGCGACAACTAAGCACCTATCCATCAACCTGTTTATGAAATAATCTGATATTGTCCATAGACCATCCCATTCCGAAGAAGTGAGCATACACTGAACAGTGAGAAATTGTTGATCTCTCTTATCAACCTTTCGTATCCTGAAGAAACGAGCACACGCTTAACCAATGAAGCAATGTCGATTTCACTTATCAACCTTTCGTCCATACCTGAGCGAGCATCCACTAAACAGCGAGAAAACGTTGATTTCACTTACCAGCCTTCCGTTCGCACCTGAACGAGCAACCACTAAACAGCGAGAAAATGTTGATTTCACTTACCAACCTTCCGTTCGCACCTGAACGAGCATCCACTAAACAGCGAGAAAATGTTGATTTCACTTACCAACCTTCCGTTCGTACCTGAACGGGCATCCACTAATCAGCGAGAAAATGTCAATTTCACTTACCAACCTTCCGTTCGTACCTGAACGAGCATCCACTAATCAGCGAGAAAATGTTGATTTCACTTACCAACCTTCCGTTCGTACCTGAACGAGCATCCACTAATTAGCGAGAAAATGTTGATTTCACTTACCAACCTTCCGTTCGTACCTGAACGAGCATCCACTAAACAGCGAGAAAATGTCGATTTCACTTACCAACCTTCCGTTCGCACTTGAACGAGCATCCACTAAACAGCGAGAAAATGTTGATTTCACTTACCAACCTTCCGTTCGCACCTGAACGAGCATCCCTGCGGGGACACGAGAAACTTAACCAAGCAACCCTGAGAGGACAATTCTAACGACAGCCGTCAAATACCTATTCTGGCAATAGGTATCCTGAAAACACTCCGCTGGGGAAATTGGGAACTTACCCAAGCACCTTGACGAGAATAACCTTGTTGAAAAATAAGAGGAACTTAACCAAGCAACTCCGTGGCGAATACCCTGCTGAGGAATACGAAGGACTTAACCAAGTAACTCATTGAAGTAACACCCTGCTGGAGAACATAACTCTGCTGGGGAAACTACAGGTAACCACCCAAAAATCTGCATTACCGTCTTCCAATGCTGACACCACAGCATCCTGAGAAAGACTCAGCTGGGGGAAAAAGTGCTTGACCAAGCAAACTCTGCCAAGGGAATAGGACATGACGAACACGATCACTGCGTGTCTGACGCAACAACCCTCTTGACAGGAGGAAACACGATCACTGCGCGTCCTGGCGTTGCAAACAAAACCACGTATAGGACGAATACGATCACTGCGTATCTCTTCCGCAAAAAACCCCATAACATAACGATGACCACGATCACTGCGTGCCCTGCGCCACAACTCTCTTGACAGGAGAAAACACGATCACTGCGCGTCTTGTGTCGCAAACCAAACATACGGGATGAATACGATCACTGCGTACTCTACCACAAATCCCCACAACATAACGATGACTACGATTACTGCGTGCCCTGCGCCGCAACCCTCTTGACAGGAGGAACACGATCACTGCGCGTCTTGGCGTTGCAAATAAAACCACAGGATGAATACGATCACTGTGTACTTTACATTACAATCCTCTTGACAGGAGGAAACACGATCACTGCGTGCCTTGCGCCACGACCCTCTTGACAGGAGGAAACACGATCACTGCGCGTCTTGTACCACAAACCAAACTTATGCACATCTCTGTGAACCACGGTCTCACTTATCAACAGAAAATACACCTGAAGCTGGACGGGTAATCAATCCTGCTTATGTTCCAAATGCACATGTTTGACAATGCCGTAATGCTTCCATATTGCATGGAAATGCTACGTATTTGTGCAAAATGCAAGTGCTTATGATGCATGCTTATGCAAAGAGTTACTTCAGCAAAATAAATGCTGAAGACAAACTGGATCCGCTGGGGATGACCGGAATACTACCGATACGCTTCCAACAAAATAAATGTTGGAAAGATGAACTAACTCCGCTGGGGATGACCATCCTGCTGGAAAAGTAGCTCACAAACTCAAAACTTCAAACTCTGCTGAAAATGATCGTCCTGACGAGGAAGGATCAACCCGTTGGGGAAAGGGAAAAGCAGTCCTGGAAACTGCTTTCAAAGGTATCAACATTCTGATTACGCCCTGTGGGGATACTTCATCCTGCTATCACTGAGCTGGGGATTGACCGGTATGCTCTGATTCACACTACACAAGAAACTCTTTGGGGAAGTTAATCATATCCGTCTCGACCTTCGCCGGGGAGGACTCTGCTCTGCTTGATAAACCAATTCTGAACTACTGAAGATGCATTGATCTTCCTTTGACGCAACCTCCACTCTCCTGAGGAGATAACATTCAAATTCTGCCTGGGGCGACTTCACTGGGAAAGACGCAACATTCATCCTCTAGAGAGGGTACTAGCCTGCCATGGACTCTGGCGGGGATAAACAGACTGGCTTGAATAACTTGCCCCAGTGCACTCAACTTGCCCCTATCCAACTCCTGGGAATACTTGCTCTGAACAGCTTGCTACGAGACGACCTCGAGATTACTTGCCCCGGTATCTATACGACAAAAGGATTCAATCTCCATTAAACCCTGATCAACCCAGTTGGTTTCAACATTCTCTGCGGTGACTTGCCCCTGAATGAGCGTTCTAGCGACTTAACCTGATCTGACTATCCACCTGAAGTATCTGCTTTCAAATCTCCACGTTCTGTATAATTGCCCCTGATTGGCTCTCGAGAAGACTCACTTCTGATTAACTGCTTCTTAAGCATACTGCCCCTTGATCAACTGAAGCCTCGGGACTTGTCCTCAGACTAACTGATTCCGAACTCAATGGAAGTCAATGCCCCTGATTCACTGGGTTTCACAACATATACCCTCCTGGTTCAGACTGCTGAATTACTCGGTCCTGCTCGATTATTCCCTGTTGGAATCTCCTTCATGTCGACTACTAACCTGTAAGTAAAAATTGTCTGTTCACGAATGGTAATTCTAATGCAATGTTTATGCAGATTTTGAAGAAATTTGGGCTGTCACTCATTTACATGCATGATTGAGTGACGAATGAACCAAAGTTCAAACGTAGTGCTTACGTGGTCAGTGAAAAACACAACAAGGATGTGACTAGCAAGTCACGAAGGAGTCAGGTTACTCAACCTTATCGTAATGCGCTTTCAGAATAAACCCTGCCTCAATTAGGTCTTTTAAGGGTTGTATCGTGGTCGGGTTCACGGTTCGTGAAGCAAAGGATATTTGGCTCAAATTTTGATTTGTACCCACCCCTTCTACGTGATGATCTCCGATCCTAAGGTTCAACTAACCTGGCACGAGCGCTCGCCTCTTCGAGAGGTATGTTGAATGGTAAGAACCACAATTAAGGAACTCACAGGGTTTTTCGGAGTGACAGTTACTCCTTCTTCGTTTTCGGTGTCTGTATACACGAATTTGTCTTTCACTGGGGATCTATATCTATTTTTTTCTATCCCTTCTTTTCCATTCTTTTTTATTCCCTAATTTTTGCCTGGACTGACTCCTTTTGAGTTCCTTTCGTTTTTTCGTTTTCTTTTGAAGTCCAGCGGGATGCCCTGGTTTTTGCCTAAGTATTAGCTTTCCAGCTTTTTCTTTCTTTTTACTTAGCGGGCTTTCTTTTTCTTTCTTTTGGAACAAAGTCGTGTGACACTGGTTGTCTTGATTGCTCCGAAAAGATTGTAACTGTCTCACTCCTGATCGGTGAGGTTTAACCACTGTGGTTGACGAGGTACGACCTCTTGAGAGGCATAAACTGTAATTGGTCCTCGAAAGACAACACTCCTCTGTGAGACTTGAATGCTCGGTCAAGCTAACTGACAACTACCCTGCCCCGGGTTAAGATGTGAGGGTTTAAAAGTCCGAAAAAACTTCTACTTCCTGGCTCGAAGTGGTTAACAAGGGACTAACTCCTTATATCTCCAGTGTTTGGGGGATTTGAAACAATGCCTTGTACGTCATCGACAAGGTTTTATCTGAAAGCATACGATCACCGGTCATGAGTTTATTTCGTCATCCTCCCTCCAGTCTTTGCTAATCACAGTGATAAAGTGGAGTGAATAAAATGCAAGTGTCAGTGTAATGCAGTAAATGAGCGACAGCGACATGATTAATTCAGAAAAATGCATAGTCACTTTATTATTATTACCATTCGAAACATACAATGTTTACAGCAAGTAGTAACTGACAGAAAAGAAACTATAAATACAAATGATATAAAGTCTGAGGACTGCCAATGCTGAGGGCGCCTGCCTGTCTGGACCACTGGCTTTTGCTGGGGAATACTTTCCGAGTCTACGAGCTTAGACAGCTGAGAAGTTAGTATGAACAAATAGAAATCCTTCTCGAAAGGAAATGCAATCCTGGTCGATCAACTGCTGTACCTTCGCCCGAAACGCTTTACAATCTTCAGTTGCATGCCCTGGAGAGCCACCATGGTAACCACGTTGAACTTGGGGATTGTACCCAGAAGGGTAAGATTCTGGCACAGGCTTGAGAGCTTTCGGCTCCACTAAAGCGTTCTGAACCAACTGTGGCAAAAGCTGACTGTACGGCACAGGAACTGGGTGGGAAGGACCATTCCTTCGTTCCAAATTGCTACGAGGTCTGTTCTGATTCTGACGCTGAGTCTAATAACCTTGGCCACGAGTTCGCTGAGCGACATAAGACTCCTGATATGGTGCCCCAGGCACAGTGGTCTGTCCGGAATAACGAGACACAGGAGATACTGATCGCTGAGAAGACGAAGAACCAACAGATTTCACCGATTCGACTCGAGGATACCCAACATCATTCCTAATTGTGTTGACCACAACTCCTTCTTCGGTTTGACGAGCCTGACCGCCTGCAACATTCTGGATTTTTCCAGTCTTTACACCATACTCGATGCGCTCTCCTGCCCTGACCAATTCAGAGAAATTTGGTGTGACTCCAAGCATTCTTTCGAAGTACGGGCTCTGCAAGGAGTTTACGAACATGCCTCTTAGCTCTTGGTCTAGAAGCGGTGGTTGCACTCTAGCAGCAAATTCTCTCCATCTCTGAACATACTTTCTGAAAGGTTCATTGTTCCCTTGAGACAATTCTTGCAGTTGCATGCGACTAGGAGCTTCAACAAGATTGTAGTCATACTGTTTCAGAAAAGCGTTGGCTAAATCCACCCATGATCAGATCTGATCCCTCTCTAACTGCATATACCAACTCAGAGATTCCCCAGTCAGACTATCCTGAAAGCAGTGAATCATCAACTTGTCGTTATGCACGAATGAAGTCATTCTTCGGCAGAACATCACCAAATGTTGCTTCGGGCAACTATCTCCTTTGTACTTTTCAACCCTCGGCATTCTGAACTTCGGAGGTAACACTAGGCCAGGAACCAGACACATGTCTGCAGCATTAGGGTTAACAGCGTCTTTACCTTTCAAGGCTTTGAATCTTTCATCCAATGCACGAATCCTTCTAGCATACACGGGAGCTAATGGGTCTTTAGTCTTTGCTATCGGGACCTCTCTTCGGGACTTTGGCATAGGGAAGGCAACACCCTGGTAGTCTGGAGTATCAACAGAAGGATAACATTCACTTCGGACAACAAACTGCTCACGTAGACTTTGGTCTTCAACAGAAGGCTGTACAAGCTGAGCTGCAATAAGGTTGTTCACTTGCGGGAAATCTTCGTCGTGCGTAGATCCATACAAAGGATTGGACGTCACAGTGAAACCTGACAAGGTATCAACAAACTGGAAGCTGCTCTCTAACATAGCTCCCAACCACTGCCAACTGACTTCACTGCTTGATTCTGCTCAAATCTGTTTCAACCCCTTGGTCGTCTTCAACACTCCACACTTGCCTCGAACAATCCCCCGAGAATCACCCTCTGGAATCAAAACAAAGGCTGGATAAGTGCTCTGGCCAGCTAGAGAAATGCTATGCAATATGATTTATGCAGACAGAATGCAAAAATGCTAACGTGCATGCGTGCATTGGGGATATTTCCCCTCCAATTCCAGTGTCAAGGTAGCAAGACAAGATAAACCATAAAGACAATATTTAGAAAAACCCTCATATCTTTATTGGAATGACAGTCTTGTCAAGACGTTACACAACTATGTTCCATACAACTGATATGATAAAGGAGGATCCCAACCAACATGCCTGGTGGTGATCTCAACACATAGAATACAAGAGAGAAATCAAGTGCGGGTACGGTCGCAGAAATCCTCGAACAACTTCTTCGTCTTTGCGTGATCCGGTCGATAAATCAAGCCTTCTATCAACTGATCCCTTTTCCTGACCGTTCCATGGATATCTCTGACAAAATCTTCCCAAGCCTTATCTTGGGCACCATCCTCAGGTTTGGGCCTCTTGGTGTCTGCTCTGCGCTAACAATCTTCCAGATTCTTCATGGCATCAATCAGTTTGCGTTCGGCCTCGTATCGACGACATGCTTCTTCTTCGAGCTCTTCAGTCTTCACTTTAACCTGTTCTCCCAACTGAGTAACCTGTATCTTTAGCTCTTCTTCCCGTTCTTTGCGTTTGGCCATAGTGAGGTCCCAATGCTCTTTGAACGTAGCTAACTTCGTGTAGGACCTTTCCAGCTCTTGTTTCTTAGTAGCCAATACACTGCTAACTGAGTCTACATCTAACTCCAGACGCTTCTTGGTTTCAGTCAACTCCAATAAAGTAGTCTTCAGATGTTTCAAAGTTTCGGTCTGTTGCTTGGAAAAATATCCTGTTTCAATCTTTTCATGACGAAGCTGGGCGTTCTCTTTCTCTAAAGCTTCTTTAACCTTTGCTAACTCTTCTTTCTCCGCCATCAGCTGCTTGTATACCTGTATGTCTATAGTGGTGGGCTCCTCCACCGGAGAAGGATACAATGGCTGAACTGCAGGATAAGGCATAAGGAATTTCGTAGCTCGTTCACGAATCCATTCCACATACGGACCAAGAACTCGAGTACCCCCTTTGCTACATGAAGGCTTCCCTCTCTTATGCAGGTTCTTCCATGCTTTCTCAAGCTTGATCAACATCTCTTCCTCTATTGCCCCAGTGAGATACAGAGATTCCTGTATCTCCTCGGGCTTCGGCGCTTCCTGAGGTACATACCCAAACTGCCTGATTAATAAGGAAGGGTTGTAATTGACACACCCTCTCCTTCCTATCAAAGGAACATTAGGGAATCCTTCGCATCTGTATATGACCTCAACTCCTAACACCTCCTCATTAACCCACACCACATTCTCAGAAGTCAACCCCATCAAGCGCTCAGGCCATCCTAAAGAATCAATAGAAGTGACGAAAGGCCCTGACTTCGGCATATGACTAGTAAACCACCTGCACAGTAGAGGTACACAGCAAGAGACATTCCTTCCTCGCCGTTTTTCATTTTGGTAGTGAGTGGAATGGTGGATATCTCCCAGCAAGGTAGGAACTGGGTTCTTTGCAGCCAGAATATAGAAAGCATCTGCATCAACAAAACCAGGAAGGTTTGGGAACAATACAATGCCATAAACACACACAGCAAGGATGGCGTCAAAAACAACCCAGCCACCCTTCTTGGCATACTCCCGAGCCTTCTCCACCAAAACAACCAACGGAAATCCTCACGCATCTCCTTTTCTGATCATCTTCCCTGTCAGCTCAAACTCTCCTAAGTACAGAATAGCAGAAAGCTTAGCCAGATTAGGCTTAGCGTCCGTGTGATAGAAAGGCATCTGCTCGCGAATCGGTATATCCAAGAGTGCAGAATACTCCTCCAGGGTAGGAGCCAAGACAAAATCAGGAAATACGAAACACCTGAGTTCAGCATCATAAAACTGCAACAGGGTGTAAATGCCGCTGATCTCATAAGCCGAGGGCTGGTAAACATAAGTCAGGATCCTCCCATATGTCTTCCTGAAATCTCCCATCACCTTCTTCCTAGCAATAGTAATTAATTCTGACAACATACTGATATCTAGAGACGGGAATCTGTAGGGTAACACTCTCTTCATGGCTTCCATGTCTTGCTAGGAAACAACCACCAGAACTGGGAGGGAAAATATGTACCTGGGATACACACACGTTAGTTGGATGCAAATGGTAATGCAATAATGCAATATGATAAATGATGCAATCAGTGAGCACAGAGGCCATGTTGTAGCCTGAAGAGGAACATCTCTGTGCTGTCAAGAACAGAAAACCACCACAGTCACCATAACCTCATGACACTGACTATCATCTGACACTCAAAATACCAATCCCCTGGTAAGAAATCCATCTGAACCTCTGTAACTGACGAGAAAACCATCTGATAATAGTATCAACCTCAGACAAGAAATCCATCTGATCCAAACAACATACCTGTTAATGAGCCAAGAAAATCGGTGTCGGCTGACAGAAGAGTCGCCACCGTGCGTTATTTATCCCAACGGAGGGAAAGGAAACGCTCGAAGTAAACCTTGCAAAAAAACGGGAAAGGTATGGTCATCGCAACCAAAACCTGGGTTCGGGAGTCGGTTACGCAAGGGGAAGGTATTAGCACCCCTCACGTCCGTCGTACTCGACGGGATCCACGCTTGGTGTTTATAAGGAAAAGGGTGTGTTTATCTATCTACGCTAGTGGTCAGTCTGAAAAGAAAAGAAAAGGACAGGACTCGACAGAACATACGCTGTTCTGGGCCTACGTACTCCCTCGTGCAATGGGAAAGTCAGAGTCAATGTAGTTCGACTACCTACGTCTAGACGGGGGGAAAGGTTGCTCGCCAGGACCCCGCGTCCTGTGCCTACGTACTTCCATACGACATGGAAGATCAGAGCAAACGTAGTTCGACTACGCACGACACAAGCTGTTCAAGTGTTTTTTATGGGAAAATGCACCTTAACCAAGGTTTTTCACAGTCCAGGAGGACAAAAAGTTTTGATGTTTGTTCAAATCTTTTAACGGAAGAAATGAATTCACTTTTGTTTTATCCTTTATTAAGTGTTTTTCTGTTGTTTTGAGAAAGGAAAGAGACACCCTAAAACTATGGTTGAAAAGGGGAATCTACCTAATGTTATTATGCCTGGTTGACCAACCTAATGTCTATCATAACTCCTCCGCAGCGAGAAGTTAGAGCTCCTAAGGGATCATGGCAACAACACTAAACAGCAAACCGGAATCACTGCAAAATAAAGAAATACTGGAAATATGCATGAATGCAACAACCAAACAAGCAAGGCACAAAGGCCACACACCACAGAGGCAAGGGAGCTCAGCTCTACCAAATACCAGCAAGCAAAGCCACTCAATAACAATCAAGCAGAAGGAGGACCACCTCAACTTCTCATGCACACAAAGCCTATTTCTAAGATGCACCTATCTCAGAAATATCTAGATGAACCCCTAAGTCTAATGTAGCACAGCACCACACAAGTCAAACAACACAAAGAGAAGGCTAACCAGCCTGGCAAACTCCTATCCAAAGGCAAGAAACTACCTCTGAGCAAGACCCTAAACAACCCTGAAACAAAACCCTAATCTACCTCTGAGCAAAGCCCTATGCAAAACCCTAATCAAATCTCTAAGCAAAGCCCTAAAGCAAAACCCTAATCAAAGGAAATCAATCCCAGTCTTCAAGCTTCAAGACAAGCTTACCAAAGAAAGGGAGCTGGGTAGGCAGACCCATAGTGCCTTCCTCAGGAAAGTACTAGGAGGCTCCTACTTAGGAATCATATCCCATGCGGCTCAACAACTGTGAACGGCTTACATTCCTCCTCAGGAGAAACTAAACTCACATGAAGGCTCCAACATCATTGGATACTTGAGAAATCCTACATGAACTAAGGGAACTAAGTGAACAGACCCATAGTGCCTTCCTCTGGAAAATACTAGGGGGCTTCCACTTAGGAATCATATCCCATGTGGCTCAACAACTGTGAACGGTTTACATTCCTCCTCAGGAGAAACTAAACTCACATGAAGGCTCTAACATCATTGGATACTTGAGAAATCCTACATGAACTAAGGGAACTAAGTGAACAGACCCATAGTGCCTTCCTCAGGAAAGTACTAGGGGGCTTCCACTTAGGAATCATATCCCATGTGGCTCAACAACTGTGAACGGTTTACATTCCTCCTCAGGAGAAACTAAACTCACATGAAGGCTCCAACATCATTGGATACTTGAGAAAGAAGTGAGAAGAAAGAATGAAAGACATCCATAGTACCTTCCTCAGGAAAGTACCCTGAATTTCCCTCAGACTTCAGGGTCTCAAACCTCACAGAAAGAGAGCAAGCTCCTAGACTAGGACCTCAAACCATACATCCTTGCAAGCTCCATCAAGACTTCATCCAGCCTCCATCTTCAAGAAGAAACCACAAGCCCTCCAACCAAAAGAAACTATCTCTAAAGTTCAATCACAGTTGAACTTCAAAGTCAGAAGCCCTCAAGACTTCTCCTATTCTCAGGCTCAAACAAAAATAGCAAAACAACTTCTCAAAATCCACCAAAAATCTAGGGGAAACCTACATGCCTCTATGATACCAAGATCAAATCTCAAAGCCTAAGTCAACTTCTAAGGCTACTAAACAATCCCTAACATGTGAATGGTCAAGGCTTAACCAGCAAGTTATGAGGTCTCTACTCTCTAACCCTAAAACAACATCAATCAATTCCTAAAAAATCTATGAAACATCTATGGGGAGCATGCATTAGTCTAGTACAACATACTAAAAAACTAAAGCAAAATCCATTACCAAATGAAAGAACTAAAATCAACAAGGCAGACACATCACAAACCAATTATCCAATCCCAATTAAAATACAAAAATGCAAATAAAAACGAAAATGCATGATCAATTCAATATTTTTGCATTATAAAATTCTAAATTGAATTAGGAACTTATAGAAAAAAGAAGGGAATTAATTGGATACTCCTACTATTTTTTATGGATTATTTCCTAATGTTGCGGTGGAAATAGGATATCAAATATTAATGAGTTTGAATCGCAATTCAATTCACAACCGCTCTTTGATTTATCCGAAGGAAAAGGTCAAAAGAGGGAAAACCTATTTTTGCATCGTAAACACAATGCGGGGAAAGATCTAGGGTTCGGGGGTTGGTTAAATTTAGGGAAGGTATTAGCACCCTAAACTTCTGTAGTACTCTACAGGAACCTTTTGTTTGAATGTTTACTATTTTGCTTTATTTATTTGCTTAAGGTATATGTACAAAAGGATTAAAAGTGAGAAAAGAGACCTAAGGGGTTAATTCTAAGTTTACTCGGCAAGACATCGCATCTTGTGCCTACGTATCCTTACGGGAATGGAATCAGAGTAATCGTAGTTCCCCTCAAAAGGGAGGTTAGAGACTTCTTGACTGTGGCCAAGGTCTCAAGGGGAATAAACATGTCTTAAGGACACGCTTACGCGGAGTGTAGAAACTCCAAATCTCTACGTTGAATTGTTAAGTTGTAATTAGGGTTAAATTAGGGATTCCACGGCGGGAAACCCTAAAATGAGCGCGACGGCTCTTTGACCTAATGCTAGGGGTAAAATTGTAATTTTGCCTGCGGCGAGGCATTTGTGAAAATTAGGGTTTGTGAGGTTGTAAGGGTTTGAAGTTGAGGACTATTGACACGGCGGTCAAACGGCTAGACCTAATTCCTTCGGAGGAGTGAGATTATTGGTAAAGACGCGATAAACATACAATGGCAGAACATAAAGTGCGGAAAGATAAATGCGACAATTGTCTCGCAAAATTACACCCCATAAGCAGTTACAAATATGATAACTAAATATAAAACCGAAAATAAGTTTCAAATTGAACATAATAGCTGCAAGAAACAAAACAAACAAAAATGTCAGTATGTGGGGTTAGACGAAAACGAAATCAAAATTGAACGAGAAACAAGCCGTATGAATTTTTGAGGACTTTTATGGTCTTTTTAACCAAGGATTTAAATTTGTGAAAAGAGAGATTAATTTTAATTAAAAGAGTTTTGAGTTTTAAAAAAAATTTATTAATAAAAAGTGAAAGTTTGGTTAATTATTCTAAAAAAGGAGTTTTAGTGATAATATTTTGAAAAAAAGATTTAATCATTAAAAAAACAATTGGTTTAATTTAAAAAATCTTAATGTTAGTTAAAAACACGTTTTACTTTAAAGTTATAAAAAAGTTTTATTATTTGAAAAAACATTTGATTATTTTATTTAAAAAGAGTTTTAATTAATTTGAAAAAGGTTTTTGGTTATAAAAAAGAAAGGGGCTTCTTGATTTTTTTTTAAAAAGATAAACAAAATAAAATAACAAATGGAAAAACAATAAATAATAAAAAAAGAGGGTTGGGCCGGTCATCACTCTTCTTCTCTCTGCTCTCTGAGTTTGCGTGTGTTCCTCTCCTTCTTGTTTGCCTCTTACGGATGTTATCTTCTTCTTCTTTTGCATGGCCGCCGATTTGTCTTCTTCATCTCTTTTTCCTGAAAAACATGAAAAACAACACAAAAATTGTAATTATATTTTTTGATCCTTACGGAATGATGATGGCCGATGATGCTTTGTCCTGAGGCTAGAGGATTTTTTACGGGGTTTGCTTGGATTTTACGGAAAAATTCCCTCTTTCTTGTTATGATTTTCGTCCCCTTTATACTTGATTTTTAAATCTTTTTTAATCTCAGATTTGATTTGAATATCTCAATCTTTTTCAATCTCGGATTTGATTTGAGTAGATTTTTATGATGATTTCAGATTTGATTCAATGATGGTGATGCTGATTTTCTTATGATGATATGATCTGATTGATTTGATTTAACTCTATCTGGAATTCATTGGGATTGGATTAGATTAAAAAAGTGTTGAGATTTAAATTTAAAAAGTTAGCAAAGAAGATAAGAGTTTCAAGTTAAATAAAAATTAGAGTTTTAAGTTTAAAAAAAAAAAAAAAAGAGTTAGAATTTTAAAATAAAAAAATATTTGAATGTTGGTTTTAAAAAATGTTAGAATTATTTTAAAAACTGTTAGAATTTAATTTTAAAAGGAATTTAGATCTTAATTTAAAAAAAAAGGATAGATTTAATTTATAAAAAAAAGGTTAGATTTAATTTTTTAAAATAGTTAGAAAAAAAGATTTAATTTTAAAAAGAAGTTAGAGAAAAAAAAAGATTTAATTTTAAAAGGAAGTTAGAGAAAAAAAGATTTAATTTTTTTTAAAAAAGTTAGAAAAAAAGATTTAACTTTATAAAAGTTAGAAAAAAAGATTTAACTTTAAAAAGAAGTTAGAAAAAAATATTTAACTTTAAAAAGAAGTTAGAAAAAAATATTTAACTTTAAAAAAGTTAGAAAAAAAAGATTTAGCTTTAAAAAAGTTAGAAAAAAAGTTTTAATTTTAAAAAGTTAGAAAAAAAGATTTAGCTTTAAAAAAGTTAGAAAAAAAGATAGAAAAAGATTTAACTTTAAAGAGGAGTTAGAAAAAAGATTTAAAAAAAGTTAGAAAAAAGATTTAATTTTAAAAAGAAGTTAGATTTTTATTTTAAAAAAGGTATTAGAATTTGATAAAAAAATGTGTTAGAAATTAATTTAAAAAAGGTTATATATAAAAAAATTTACTCTTAAAGAAAAGAAAAAAAAATTAAATTTTAATCTAAATCCTAAAAGTTAGTAAGAAGAGCTTAAAATGATTTAAATAAATAAACTAAATAGAAAAAAAAAGTTAATAAAAAACATTAGTAAAGTTATAAAAAAAAATTTAATTAAATTATTATTAGTTAAAAAAACAAGATTTAAAAAAAAAGGTTAATTTATTAAGTTAATAAGAATTTAGAATAAAAATAAAAAAGAAAGGGTAAAATTTGGGGTATTACAGTTGCCCCTGTTTAAATAACTACACCAGATGATTTGAGTGGCGGAGACTCGAGGAATCATGGTGGAGGGATTTAAATATAGATAACCGAAAATTTTGCCCTTATATGTGGCGATATGCAATGCTATAGACAAAACAAGACTAATGCAGGCAGCGCCATGAACATGATATGATGCGTATGCTGGAATGATGGATGCGGAAATGCTGACGAATACGACGACACAGGGACAGACGCTACGAGAAGAACACACCGGGGAAAACGACGCGCTGGGACACAGTACAACACTGGGGAATTCTAAAAATGATGGTCAACTGGTGCGAACACGACCAATTGTCTTTTTTAGAAAAGGAACGAGATTCTCAAATGGAGATGGTACCAATGAGACGGCCTCCACTGGGGAATCTAAAAATAAAACTGGATCACGTACGATTGCAAGATCGATTACAGAATGCTGGAGCATTGAGCAAAGAATAACATCCAAGCTTCTGTAAACTATCCCTCGTGACAGGATCAAACGGACTTTTCGGGAATCCGTAGCAAATATACAGGGTAAAAAAACCGGCTGTATGCCAAAATAAATGGACTTTGAGTGGTTAGAACAAAACCCTTAATAGTGATGGCGCTTATGCGATGGCCTCCACTTGGGAATGTCTAACAATGAGACTGGATCTACACGACTGCAAGATCGATTACAGAATGCTGGAGCATTGAGCAAAGAATAACATCCAAGCTTCTATAAACTATCCTTCGTGATGGGATCGAATGGACTTTTCAGAAATCCATATCATATATACAGGGTAAAGACCGGCTGTATTCCAAAATAAATGGACTTTGATGGGAAATGCCCTGATAAGCTTCTCGAGGGAGAACTGTCACTTATCGTTGGAAGGGACTTACATGCCAAAATGGATAAGCACTCAAATAAAGAGGCGGCTGCTTATCTGATATATAAATCTTCTCATATTTAAGGTCGGCGCCTGGAATACGATTCTGATTCTTCTTTTACTAAAGGGTAAATGAACTTCCTCATACTTCAAGATCGTGCTCTCCTGAATATGATTCCGCTCCTTCTTTTACTAAAGGGTAAATGAACTTCTTCATACCTCAAGATCGTGCTCTCCTGAATATGATTCCGCTCCTTCTTTTACTAAAGGGTAAATGAACTTCCTCATACTTCAAGATCGTGCTCTCCTGAATATGATTCTGCTCCTTCTTTTACTAAAGGGTAAATGAACTTCCTCATACTTCAAGATCGTGCTCTCCTGAATATGATTCCGCTCCTTCTTTTACTAAAGGGTAAATGAACTTCTTCATACTTCAAGATCTGTGCTCTCCTGAATATGATTCCGCTCAAACCTCCCCGTACTTCAAGATCGTGCTCTCCTGAATACGATTTGGTTCAAACCTCCCCATACTTCAAGACGACAGGGAAAATGGAAGCCCAACTGCTCAATGGAGATGGCCATTTGCTGCGAGTCATAACGAAGATAGGATCGGCTTCTTAGGCGAGAGATGTCGCTTATTTTGCAAGAGTAGCAATAATAAGCCTCTCATGTAAGAACTGTTTGCAGAGGTGATAACAGATGATGATGAGCCTCTCAGGTGAGAACAGGCGCGTATCGTGTTGTGTAAGGTTGTCATATCGATAGGTTTCTCAGGCGAGAAATGTAGCATACCGATGCTATAACATGTAGGATTGTAAAGTGTTGTACTGATAGATTTTCCAGGCGTGAACTGGCGTGTATCTGTAAAGATTGTGATTGATTTTCTTGAAAGATAGTGCAAAATAAATGCACATCCGGGTACAGTGATAAACTTCTCGGGCGAGAACAGTCGCGTATCTGCCATGGTATGGTGAAAATCTTTAGATGGTGCAAAATAAATGCACGTCCGGTTGGCTCGGCGACCGACAAGACTGAGATTCAATCTAGGATCGAGCTAGAAAGAAGACTGGTAATCAAGACTTCATCGAGGGAATGATCTCGAAGGGTAAATATCTTATCCTGGCGAGGAAAGATAGCTGAAGTAACCGTCATCCACGAGGATCGAGCTCTGTGGGGAAACTGGAAACAAGTAAGTATTTTATGCTTATGGCTGACAATCTACTTGGAGAAAATGGACCAACCCAGTTACTCGGCGGTAACAACTAATGATGGCGCGACACAGAGAACCTGTGCATACTAACGCATGTGTTAATGTGAATGAATGTATGTTAATGTCTTATGTAGTTAAATATGCAAGATGCTATGAAATGAGTATGCCATGAGTATGTAATGAGTATGTAATGAATATGTAATGAATATGTAATGAATATGTAATGAGTATGTAATGAAATAGGCATGTGATGCTTATGCCCCTGCGTATGCTGACGAAACAGACTAGAGACGAGAGATGAAATAAACATCTCGACGGGGATACCCTGCGTTCTCTGCAACCAATACGTCAATCATGGGTGAGAAGGATCAATGGTGGAACCAAATCTGGTTTTAAATGTTCTGAATTCTCTGAGGGAGAAAGTAATCTGCTTGGGTGCACAGTATCACGCCTTCTCATGGGGAGAAGAAAACCTGAGGGACACTTTCGAGTTACCCAAGAAAAAGTTGTCAGCTTATAGTCTCTCTGGGGACTGTGATGAGGCAATAGTTTAGGAGCCTGTTGCAACACTGAGGTTTACTGGGGAATGAAGGCCGCCGGGAGTAAAATCCATCGGGTGCATGAAGAATGTTGTGAAACCACATAATTTTGATCTGGAAGGATCTTGTAGTAGTCGCCATTTGTTTCTTTAAAAAACACGGTGCCCCAGGATATTTGCGTTGTGAGGTATGGTCATCTCAAGAGGATTTTATAGAGAACACGGAGTCTGGTTGCCCCACTATTTTCAAACTCTTTGAGAGATTTGTCAGGTCTCGGCGTAACTGGCACAAATTAATCGTGTTACGACGAAATCTTTGAAAAAATAGCTCTTTAAGAGCGTCAGACTCGTGTTGGTAAGCGAACTGGGAAACTGCCTGCCCCTGTTTAGCATGATCTTCAAGTTCCACGGGTTATGACCATATGTAAATCTCTAAGATATCAAGCAAAGTCGTCATGCCTGAAATGCCTATCCTGAGTTTATCAATGTACACATATATTTGTCTTGAATTTTGTTTTGAAAAAGATATCGCAATAACTTGTGACCGAAGTCACTAGTCAGGATATAAGTTTTAATTATAATGCCAACATGAATTTTTTTCCGAGCATAGCTCGTAGGAGTCAGGAAACGTGATCTTGTCGAGTATGCTTTCAACCGAAGTCCTACTTCAATTAGGTCTTTTAAATGTTGTATTGTGGCTCGGTTCACGGTTTAAGAAACAAAAGGATAAATGCTCAAAATTATATTTGTACCCACCCCTTCTTCGTGAAGTTCTCCAATCCTAATTCAGTTAATCGGATACGAACGCTCACATCTCAAGCGGACTTGCTATGATCGAGAACTTATCAAGGCTTTGGACATGGCAGTCACTCACCTATTTCTAATGGCAATTGTTCACACGACCTTGTTCTTTATTGGGATTCTAAAAAACTACTGGTTTGTTGTTCTTATTCCCTAACTTTTGCCTGGACAACGTCTTTTGATCTGACTTTGGAGTCCAGCGGGATGCCCCAGTTTTGCCTAAGTCTCCTTCATAGGTTTTGACTTAGCGGGCTTATTATTTTTTTTTAATATTCTTTTATGCACAAGTCGTGTAAATCTCTTGAAAGGCTCGGGACTGCCCCACTCCTTAGGTAACCGAGGGATAGTCATTGTATTGGACTTCTTAAGATGCTAAGGATAAATTCTCAAAGGTTTGCTCTTCCTTTTTTTGAGGATCTAAGCGCTCGATCGGTTTTAACTGAAACCTACCCTGCCCCAGGTTAAGATGAGGGTTCTTAAAAAAAACTCCTACTTCAAGGCTCAAAGAGGTTAACGAGGGATTAACATCCTTATATCTCCAGTGTTTGGGATTTGAAACAATGCCTTACATCATCAGCGGGTTTCAATCGAAAGCATACAACAAGAAATCTGACGTTTTAGGTTCGTCATCCTCCTCCCAATTCTCCATCAGAACAAGAGGTCGGGTAAAGTTGGCATTATAATTTATGAAAAATATATATTTTGAATCAGTGAAAAGAATGGACTTATTCAAGACAAACATATGCGTTGCATTAATCAATCAAAGATAAACAAGTTCGTACATGCTAAATATGCTTAATCAAAGAGAAATACCTATAATTGAACTGTCGGAAAAATCCTTCTAAATGGTTTATGAAATTCAAAAGCAACAATTTCCTTTGGCGGAGCCTCAACGGAAAGGACGTCTGGCTTATGATCGCTGTGAGTAGTCATGGCTTGCCTCAGTTACACTGGTCACATCTTCAACAGTTTTCAGTCGTTGCTTCAAAATAAATTTCCCAGATTCTTTGTTGATCCCAGTCATATCATCTTGAGGGTTACTGAAATGAAGCGAGCTAGGCCTTTGAATAATTATTGGATTCGGCTGATTTGCCACAGGAGTAGCATGCTTTGCAGAATTCGAACCCGACAAGTGATGGACCTCGAGAGGAATCTCAATCTTCATCTGAGCATCGCTAAAAGACAACTTCTTCGTTTCTAGCAAATTTCTGACAACTTTCTTAAGAGCGTAGCAATTCTCTAGATCATGGTCGGGCGCACCCTCATGAAATAAACAATGAGCGGCGGCGTTGTATCCTGCAGGTAACGGATTAGGCGGAGGACCCAAAGCACGGGTGGTAATCAGACCTTGTTGTACCAAATGGGAGTATAACTCAGTGAAAGCCATCGGAATTGGAGGACAAGGCTTATACTGACTCTTACGGAGATAAAGAACCTGATCCTGTGATTGTTGATGAACAGGAGCGTTGGGCACTCGTTGACTGTTGACAGGAACTTGCATGGGCGGATAACCGGAAGGTTGTTGACGGATCGGTGCTTGATATACCGGAGTTGACTGCACAGGCTGGTATGTAGGAAACCGTTGATCGAAAGGAGGTGCAACAGTAGCTACATAGGGTTGTTGGACATATGGAAACGGATAACCTTGAACATAACTCTGTTGATGTTGCCGAGATTGAGGAGTAGCCATCTTGCGGTTCCTCGAACGTGCATGTCCTTTACCATGGTCGGAGTTAGGAGCTTTGCACTTTGGAGGGGTAGCTCGTCGGACTGGTTGAGCAATAGGAGGCACCAGACCGGATTGAAGACCGTGAGGAGGTACATTCTCGACAGTAACAGCTGGTTGAGGTTCCATAACGGTATTAGTCTCAGAAACAACAGTAGACTGAGCATCCACCTTCACACTAAGAGCTCGTAGCATTTCCAAAATCTGCCCTACACTTCCTCGAAGATCTTCGAGTTCATGGCTGACACGGTTGATCTCTTGGTTTTGATCTTCCATCCTATTGAAGGGTCGTATTTGATGCAGAGAACTCAGGGTGACAAAACTGGAAGGTGAGAGAACCGAGTATGAGAAATCGGGAGACACATGCAATGCAAAAGTAAGATGCTAAAATGTGAATGCAAATGAAGATTTCATGGAATTCAAATATTTATGAATATTGCGGAATACCAAAGAACTTTTTAATTTATTGAAGACAGATTACAAATAATATTCTTGCAACCAAAATAGCTAAATAAAAGCCTAGAAAGTCCTAGAGAAGCATCTTCCACAACTTCAATGAGCAGACGGGGATCCGGAGGAAAATAAATATTCGTAGAGCCTTCTCTTCTTGTAGGATTGTATCTCATCATCCTTCAATTGAATCTGCTCTTGAAGTTCTTCGCACTCGCGAACCACCACATGGTATTTGTTCTTCCATGATTCTGTTTCGAGTTGTGATCTCTTCAAAGTGATCTTCAAGGTCTCAGCTTCGGCCATGAAATACTGGACAGGTTCCTCTCTTTGAGGTGAAGGATCCTGGCGAGAGTAGGGCATCTTCAACTCAATAGCTCTTCCTCGGACCCATTGAAGGTATGGTTCCATGGACACACAATTAGGTCTTCCCAAACTTTCTTTGTCCTTCCTATGCAGATGATTCCAAGAGGATAGAATCTGATCTTGAAGCTTTTTGTCGTCTTTGAAAAAGATTTTCTCCACCTGAATACCTTTAGGCGGTTCCTTCAAGGGGTATCCCAACTGTCGGCGAGCTAAGACTGGATTGTAGCTAACTCCTCCATTGAAACTGAGCAAAGGCACATTGTTGAAATTTCCACAACTATCAATGATCGATATCCCATCGTACATGCGATTATACCAATCAATATCGGAGTGAGTTAAAGCCATAACTTTTTGCGACCAACGTTCTTGACTAGGGCTCCAGAACGGACCGGACTTGGGTAAGTGAGAAATAAACCACTTGTATAGTAATGGCACACAACATGTAATCATTCCTCCACCATGAAAGTTTCGGAGATGTACTGAATGATAAGTATTACCCAATAGCGTTGGAACTGGATTTCTCCTCATGAAGGTCTTGATTGCATTAAGGTCCACAAACCCCTCGAAACTAGGAAAAAGCAGCAACCCATAAATAAGCAAGGCAAATATTGTCTCAAAGGCAAACATGTCTTTATGATCGGCATAAAATTGGGCCTTCTTGATTAGGAAGTCCCTGGGAAAACCGGAGGTCCCCCCTTTGGTGATCATATTGTTTTTGACATCGAATATCCTTAGACAAACGGCTTTAGCAATATCTCGTTCTTTAGGGTCTTCCTCCAAGAAAGGGAATGGAGACTTATCTAAGATAGGTAATCCCACCAACTGAGAGTACTCTTCCAAAGTAGGTAAAAGCTGATAATCTGGAAAGGTGAAGCAGTGATAATCTGGATCATAAAACTGTAGCAAAGTCGCAAGAAGTCCTTCGTTTACTTGAATCTTCAACAAAGACAATAGCCTTCCATATCTGTTTTGGAACTTTTCTTGATCTTGAACCAAATCCCTTAGCTTCTCTAGGACTTCCAGATTAAAACCCTTAAAAGTAAATTTCAAAGTATGCCTTCTATGGTGATCCATGGTATCCTGCAATGTTCATAAATAGAATTTGAATTCCATGAAATCTTAATGCGATATGATGTTTTATGAACGCAATGCATGAAAACACACAAAGTCCTAGGTTAAAGGTATGTGAGCGGAGTTAAGGTCTACCCATCCCAGAAAGAAGTGTACTATAGGTTAGTCGTACCTGCAGAACAAGGTTCTAAAAAGTGCCCAAAGTCATCAGCCCATCTTTCGGATATTATCAACTTTCCGGTTGACTCGGGGGTTAATAATATTCTCAAGAGAACCTCTTTTGAGTGTAGTATCGCGTAGCAACCATTGTAGGACTACTCCCCCATAGTTCCCGCACTACGTCCTAAATAAGGCCAAGGTGGTGTTAAGGTACTACGGTTCCCAATATCACAGACTCTAATCGACCATGGAAAAAGTTTTCACGACTACTCGTTCAACCGAACCATTTTCGAAAAGGTCTCAACTGAGCGGTGATTCTCGAATCAGCTTGGTCGGGATTCACTCCCTATAAGCCTCATCGAATATATCCCCATCCTATAATAATGTCACTAGTCCGGGCGTAGGACTTATCTCACAACACAAGGAACAGTCCCAAATCAGAGCACAAATATATACATGCAAATGAGTAGTAAAACAGATAGTAATAAATATGAACAAGTTAGGGATAACCCTCGAAAGTTTTAGAGTTCCCCAGTGAAGTCGCCATTTTCTGTTGCGGTGGAAATAGGATATCAAATATTAATGAGTTTGAATCGCAATTCAATTCACAACCGCTCTTTGATTTATCCGAAGGAAAAGGTCAAAAGAGGGAAAACCTATTTTTGCATCGTAAACACAATGCGGGGAAAGATCTAGGGTTCGGGGGTTGGTTAAATTTAGGGAAGGTATTAGCACCCTAAACTTCTGTAGTACTCTACAAGAACCTTTTGTTCGAATGTTTACTATTTTGCTTTATTTATTTGCTTAAGGTATATGTACAAAAGGATTAAAAGTGAGAAAAGAGACCTAAGGGGTTAATTCTAAGTTTACTCGGCAAGACATCGCATCTTGTGCCTACGTATCCTTACGGGAATGGAATCAGAGTAATCGTAGTTCCCCTCAAAAGGGAGGTTAGAGACTTCTTGACTGTGGTCAAGGTCTCAAGGGGAATAAACATGTCTTAAGGACACGCTTACGCGGAGTGTAGAAACTCCAAATCTCTACGTTGAATTGTTAAGTTGTAATTAGGGTTAAATTAGGGATTCTACGGCGGGAAACCCTAAAATGAGCGCGACGGCTCTTTGACCTAATGCTAGGGGTAAAATTGTAATTTTGCCTGCGGCGAGGCATTTGTGAAAATTAGGGTTTGTGAGGTTGTAAGGGTTTGAAGTTGAGGACTATTGACACGGCGGTCAAACGACTAGACCTAATTCCTTCGGAGGAGTGAGATTATTGGTAAAGACGCGATAAACATACAATGGCAGAACATAAAGTGCGGAAAGATAAATGCGACAATTGTCTCGCAAAATTACACCCCATAAGCAGTTACAAATATGATAACTAAATATAAAACCGAAAATAAGTTTCAAATTGAACATAATAGCTGCAAGAAACAAAACAAACAAAAATGTCAGTATGTGGGGTTAGACGAAAACGAAATCAAAATTGAACGAGAAACAAGCCGTATGAATTTTGGAGGACTTTTATGGTCTTTTTAACCAAGGATTTAAATTTGTGAAAAGAGAGATTAATTTTAATTAAAAGAGTTTTGAGTTTTAAAAAAAATTTATTAATAAAAAGTGAAAGTTTGGTTAATTATTCTAAAAAAGGAGTTTTAGTGATAATATTTTGAAAAAAAGATTTAATCATTAAAAAAAACAATTGGTTTAATTTAAAAAATCTTAATGTTAGTTAAAAACACGTTTTACTTTAAAGTTATAAAAAAAGTTTTATTATTTGAAAAAACATTTGATTATTTTATTTAAAAAGAGTTTTAATTAATTTGAAAAAGGTTTTTGGTTATAAAAAAGAAAGGGGCTTCTTGATTTTTTTTTAAAAAGATAAACAAAATAAAATAACAAATGGAAAAACAATAAATAATAAAAAAAGAGGGTTGGGCCGGTCATCACTCTTCTTCTCTCTGCTCTCTGAGCTTGCGTGTGTTCCTCTCCTTCTTGTTTGCCTCTTACGGATGTTATCTTCTTCTTCTTTTGCATGGCCGCCGATTTGTCTTCTTCATCTCTTTTTCCTGAAAAACATGAAAAACAACACAAAAATTGTAATTATATTTTTTGATCCTTACGGAATGATGATGGCCGATGATGCTTTGTCCTGAGGCTAGAGGATTTTTTACGGGGTTTGCTTGGATTTTACGGAAAAATTCCCTCTTTCTTGTTATGATTTTCGTCCCCTTTATACTTGATTTTTAAATCTTTTTTAATCTCAGATTTGATTTGAATATCTCAATCTTTTTCAATCTCGGATTTGATTTGAGTAGATTTTTATGATGATTTCAAATTTGATTCAATGATGGTGATGCTGATTTTCTTATGATGATATGATCTGATTGATTTGATTTAACTCTATCTGGAATTCATTGGGATTGGATTAGATTAAAAAAGTGTTGAGATTTAAATTTAAAAAGTTAGCAAAGAAGATAAGAGTTTCAAGTTAAATAAAAATTAGAGTTTTAAGTTTAAAAAAAAAATGAGTTAGAATTTTAAAATAAAAAAATATTTGAATGTTGGTTTTAAAAAATGTTAGAATTATTTTAAAAACTGTTAGAATTTAATTTTAAAAGGAATTTAGATCTTAATTTTAAAAAAAAGGATAGATTTAATTTATAAAAAAAAGGTTAGATTTAATTTTTTAAAATAGTTAGAAAAAAAGATTTAATTTTAAAAAGAAGTTAGAGAAAAAAAAAGATTTAATTTTAAAAGGAAGTTAGAGAAAAAAAGATTTAATTTTTTTAAAAAAAGTTAGAAAAAAAGATTTAACTTTATAAAAGTTAGAAAAAAATATTTAACTTTAAAAAAGTTAGAAAAAAAAGATTTAGCTTTAAAAAAGTTAGAAAAAAAGTTTTAATTTTAAAAAGTTAGAAAAAAAGATTTAGCTTTAAAAAAGTTAGAAAAAAAGATTTAGCTTTAAAAAAGATAGAAAAAGATTTAACTTTAAAGAGGAGTTAGAAAAAAGATTTAAAAAAAGTTAGAAAAAAGATTTAATTTTAAAAAGAAGTTAGATTTTTATTTTAAAAAAGGTATTAGAATTTGATAAAAAAATGTGTTAGAAATTAATTTAAAAAAGGTTATATATAAAAAAATTTACTCTTAAAGAAAAGAAAAAAAAAATTAAATTTTAATCTAAATCCTAAAAGTTAGTAAGAAGAGCTTAAAATGATTTAAATAAATAAACTAAATAGAAAAAAAAAGTTAATAAAAAACATTAGTAAAGTTATAAAAAAAAAATTTAATTAAATTATTATTAGTTAAAAAAACAAGATTTAAAAAAAAAAGGTTAATTTATTAAGTTAATAAGAATTTAGAATAAAAATAAAAAAGAAAGGGTAAAATTTGGGGTATTACACCTAACATGAATGAAAACAAAGAAATTAAAAAAAGAAATAAAACAAAAGGGGGTATGGTGATAGCAAGACCCTAGTTGTTACAGCATGGGGCCCAAACACGGGGGGTGTGCGCGTAGCAATTGACTAAGCCCAACCCAAAATCTCATTATTCTTCTCACAGCCAGGGGGGTATAGCGAATAAAGAGAGTGGTGCGCTTCAGCAAACTCAGACTTGGGCTTAGCCCAATCCAAACCCTAACCCAAACATCACCCAACAAAACCAGTCTTCTCCCCAAAATCACATTCACTGTTCATCAAACCAAAACTCTAGCGCCGTTCATCTCCCAAATTCCTCTCTGAAACTCCTCTGAATCCTCTCAAAACATTCTCAAACCCTCACACATCCTGAACGAAAACTACACCTTAATCAACTATCACACATGAAATCAACCTTCATCTAACACTCTCAGATCGAAATCAAACTTCACAGTTCATGATCTAAGCACATCAACAAAGATCCAGCTAAACTCTAGCTACGCACAAGTAACAAATCGAAAGGAGGATGAACACACCTGGAGAAATGAAGAAGGCGACGAAGATCCTGGAACTGAAGAATATTGAAGGAACTCGCGGAGATCTTGAAGCTTTCTGGAGAACGGAAGAAGATGGCCAAGCTGTTGAAGACCTGGGAAGAGATCTTGGAGATCGAGGAAAACGAACGGAGTGGAAAATCCGTTGAAGGGTCTTGGAGGCAACGAAGATCCACGAAGCTTTTCTGGGAATATTAAAGGTTCCTCGATGATGATTGAAGACGTTGCTGGAGCTTGAATGAAGCGATTAAGGTCTTGCGAACCTGGAAATCTGAAGTTCTTGTAAATCTGAGTATCGTCGTTCTGGAAAAAAAGAACTTCAACACCGATGAAGATTCCGGCGGTCTATGCGTTTTCCGGTGAGGAAGCTAATGGAGGTGGACGGAGAAGATTGGATGAATCTGGATTGCTGGGGAAATTTGCAGATTCCGGCGAGATTACCGGCTTCCGGTGACCGTTGCGGTGGAGGAGGGTGGTCCGGCGGGAGGCTGCATGGCCGGCGATGGGGGGACTGAGTGGAAACCAGGTGGCGCTGGGGAGGATCGAGGGAGAGACGCGTGGCAGGAGAAGGACTGGAAGGAGGACGCGTGTGGGAAAGCTGGCAGAGAGAGAGAGGGAGTGTGGATTGAAACGTGGCAAGAGGGGAGAGACCCTAATGAGACGCGTGGGTAGCCTATTTATAGGACACGCGGCATTGCAATTTTCTGGACTGAAAAAAATGAACAAAAAAAATGGACTGATATTGGGCCTTTGACTGATAACACTGGGCCCAACGAAAATGATACCCAAAACCCTGAAAAATGGATTAAACCCAATTAAACTAATTAAAGTCTTAAACCTAATTAACTAATTAAAATCTGACTTACTCTAATTAATTCTAAATGACTCAATTAACTAAATGAAGACTCAATTAACTCTAATTAAAGCCTAACTAAATGATTAAAATCTAATCAAACCTAAAAAGAGAATTAACTATAAAAACTCTATTAATTCTAATTAATCTCTAAACTAATCAAAATATAAAAAAAAACCTAATAATTCCTATTTAAAAAATCTATTAAAATTCTACTAATTTTATAAACCATTATTATTCTATATTGTCTATCCTATTTAAAATCAACACTAAAACTATTAAAGCTATATTAAACCTATAAAGAAATTAATATCTATATTAAAACCTAATATTCTAAAATCTATTAAAACAATTTATAAAATTCTAAAAAGGATTTAAAACTATTAAACACATTAAAAATCTATTTAAATTCTGAAAAATCTATAAAACCTATTTAAAATATAAAAAAACTATTTAAATCTATAAAAAGGCTATTAAATCCTAAAAAATGCAAACAAAGGCAAATAACCAACATAAAAGAGCGCGAGACCAGATTGAAGCAAACAGTAAACCCCTGGCATCAGAATATCCCAAAAAACCACCATGTAAGCCGAAAACACCGAGAAGTGCACAATTTCCCGAAAATGAAACCCTGATTATCTAGACTGGATCTGAAATATCCGGTAGATGAAAACCAAGCTGTAACTCTGACATCCTCTGTCTGTGTACAAATGTCATGCATCTAATATGCGAATGCGAATTGAAACATGAACCAGATAGGAGAACCGGTTGGCCAAATTTTAGGGTGCAACATATGCTCATTTATTGAAGTGAAAATAATTACTTATTGACTCTTGTTCTTGTAGATCAAGATTCTGTTCGGCTTCTTGCTGTTGAGGGTTGTGCAGCTCTTGGAAAATTGTTGGAGCCTCAAGATTGTGTGGCACATATTCGTCTTGTTATAGTCAATTTTTCTCAGATATATTGAGTATTAATAATATTATGTGGGAAGATTTGCATTTTGTACCTTCTTGCTAATTTAGTAACATTTAATTTAACAAAATAGTATAAATTAATATGTTAGTAAAAATTGTATAAAATTTTAGATAAATATAAACTCAAGTTATATAAAATTTTAGATATTTTTAGATAAATATAAAATTATATAAAATTTAAAATAACTAGTATGTTAGTAAAAATTGTATATGAGTTCATATTAATTATGAATTAATTAATTTTATTGCAAGAATTATTTAATGTTGATGATGTTATTAATTTTGTCTATTATAGGGGTTACCTGTGAAGAGCAAGGTTGTGATCATTTTCAAGCATCCTACTGTGCAGCTTTCTTAGGAGTTATTGATTTCTTTACAGGTATTCTCTGTATATTTGTTTAACTTTCTTAGTTTAGTTTAGACTACTCAATTAGTATGGATAAAAAATGGATGTCTTCCAATCGATTGTCTAAAGAGTACGAGAGTGGGGTATCGAAATTCGTTAAGTTTGTTGTTGAACATGCCAAAGACCCTAGTAGAATCACATGTCCTTGCTTAGGTTGTTGTTACGGGCGTCGAATTGACGCCATTCAGTTGGAATCTCATTTAATGAGACATGGAATTGATTGAAGTTATACATGTTGGACATTACATGGTGAGATAAGTAACGAGAATGTCAAACTCGGGGATAATACGACCTATGCTTCAAAGGACAATGGCAGAGATACATATGATTGTGATCGAGTCGAAGAGATTGCAAAAGCACTTGAAGAAGATCTTCAAGATTGTCCCAAGATGTTTGAGAGGTTGGTGTCGCTACTACGAAAAACGAGGCCAGCAAGACAGAAGAGTCGCCACCTTTCGTTATTTATCCCTCAAAACGGGAAAGGAAACGATCGGAAAAAACCTGACGAAAAGGTATAAGACAAGGTCATCGCAACCATGTATGGATTCGGGAGTCGGTTATGCAAGGGGAAGGTATTAGCACCCCTCACGTCCATCGTACTCGATGAGATCCACGCTTGTTGTGTTTATCTGACGGGTTTGTTACATATATCTACACTAAAGGTCTGGTCTGAAAAGAAAAGAAAATGACTCGGCAAAGCGTCGCACTTTATGCCTACGTATTCCCGTCTGGAACGAGAAATCAGAGTCAACGTAGTTCGCCTAACTACGGGGGATGGTTGCTCGCCAAGATATCACATCTTGTGCCTACGTACTTTCATACAGCGCGAAAGATCAGAGCAAACGTAGTTCGGGACGCGAGGGACACAGGTTTGTCTTTTTTATCCGAGTAAGGTTAACAGACGGTTCCAGCAGTGGGTGTATGCAGCTCGACCATTGGAGACTTAGGCGTTTACCGTTTGTGGTAGAACCGGGAGTTAACAAAACTCTCCTTCTGAAAAAGGTTTCCCAAGGGATTAAAGGTCCAAGAGGACAAAAAGAGTTTGATCTTTGTTTTCTGTTTTTTAGAGAAGTATCTTTTATGGATGTTTGCAACTAATATCGCACTAGAGACTATGACCTGAGAGTGAATGCGTCGCATGTCACCCAAAGGGTACCATACTAAACATCCAGACTGTTGAAAAGAAACTCTCCAACAATCCTTTCTCAAATAACTTAAGGCTCGTAGCGTACGACGTCAATTAGCCTTTATTACTGTATTTTGATTTTGTTTGCAGATGAAAGGAGAAAAAGACGCACTAAAGGGGAACTGATCCAATCCTAAAGTTGTCATGCAAGATGGACCTATGGTTGAGGTTAGGAGGGAAACTAACTAATGTTATCATACATGGTTAGAACCCTAATGTCTATCATAACTTCTCTTGAACAAGAGAAGTCAGAGTTCCTAGGGGAACATGGCAAAGGAAAAAAAACAGTAAACAAATTAACTGAAAAGAAATTACTGTAAATAAAATGCTGTAAATAAAATGCATGCTATGCATCACACAAGCAGAAGGAGACAAGCTCAACTTCTAAACAAACAAGGCACAAAGGCCACACACCACACAGGCAAGGGAGCTGAGCTCTACCAAATACCAGCAAGCAAAGCCACGCAGTAAAAATACAAGCAGAGGGAGAAACTCAACCTCTAATGCAATACAAGCAAGGGGAGAAGCTCAACCATTAAGATGCTCTTAGGCCTATGATCATCTACATGAAGCCTAAATCTAATGCAACACTCCAAGCAAATCATATCAATACAGTAGAACAAAAAGAAAACAGACAAACAGGGAAAACAAGCCAGCAATCTCTACAGTAGAGCAATCTTCTGACAGCAATCCAATCCAAAGTCTGTAAATGATCTTCAAGTTCCCACCATCTTCAAGAGAAGGAAAGGGATGCTCCATCTTCAAACTCTACCAAACCACTCCACCAAGAATGAAGAGAATCAACAAGATGAGTATTTGATGATGGGAAGCAGGAAGGAAACCAAAGGAATTCCACCTGACACTCAACCAGTCATCAGAGAAAGGCATCCTCAAAAGTTCTACTCATTGTAAAATGTCACACATCCCTCCAAAGGAGAGATGAGACTTTCACATGAGGACTTTGAATCATAGGATGAGAATGGAGAGCAACTGAAACCAACCTTGCTTATTTGAAGGAAAAACTACTTCTAAAGCTCTCTCCTAAAAACCCTAATCTTATAAGCTACAAAAAGCTAACAAAAAGAAAAGAAAAGCTCCAAGCCAAACTCCACCAGCCACTCCATAAAAGCTTCATCATGCCCATGACATCATCCAAGAGGAACCAGAAGCCCAACATGCAAGAAAATCCCACTTTGAGTCCATTCCAAAACAAACACCAAGGTTGAAGCACCAAATGAACAAACAACTTGAATATTCTATCTAAAATAGCAAAACACACTCTAAAAATCTAATTATTTTTATATGGGAACATGCATTTGTTAATGATCTATAATCCAGAAATCAGGGCTTAAATCCAATTTTAATTCCTCTAATAAAATCCTAAGTTGAAAGGTATCAAGGGAAACCATTAATGGGGAAAGGCTCTAAACCTACATCTAAATCAGAAGCTATGATTTTCTAAAAAATGTGAGAAAATTCATATGGGAGCATACATCTATAACCTAGCACCTAACAAAAACTCACAACAAAATTCCAAACCAATTGATAGAACAAAAATCAACAAACAAACAACTCAATTATGCAAAATTAAAGAAATACTTAAAATGAGAAAAATAGGAATTAAATTGAAAAATCATCAAAAATTAAATCTAACATCATAGAAAAAACAAAAATCAAGAGAGGTTCATGGGGATATTTTCTTTTTATTTTTCTGACAATTATTGAAATTAAAAATGGTTTTAGAATGAAGATAGAATAAAAGAAAATCAAAATGGAAATTAAAACTAAATAAAATTCAGGGAATTATGTGGATTGTTGGATTGGGAGACTTAGTACGCTGATCCAAGAGCTACGCGCGTGTACACATAGGCAATGAGTTGGAGCTGAGTGGGATGCCATGTCAATTAATGGAACGATGCGTTTCATCTTGGAGCGAATTGCTTCAGTTTGAATCTCATCCTTACGATCACAATACCAAGTCCTCTCATCAGACAAATCCAACGACCATGCACTCGTCTCCTTCCTTGAGCTCAGGCGAAGCTTCAAATCCAGATGGTGGCCCAGACGGTGGCGCCACCGTCTTCTCCAATGGAGACCAAATTACAGGCAACCAGAAAATACAAACCATATATCAATCTTACTCAGAATTTCATGCTGATCACGAAAATGAACTCCAACTTAACTGAAACCTTCTAGATTTTCAAAACCGAATCAAGATCCAAAATATGTTGTAAGAGCAAGATTTGTCTCTACAGGATTATCTCTATGTTTTGATGATAACAATTGAGTATTTGTGAAAGAACCATTTTATGGTTTAATGTTTGTTATGTGCAGGTCATATTAAATTAAATATATTAGACCAAACAAACAAAAGCAACGTGTGCAGCTAGTAATATATGGAATTACTATGTGTAACTTCATGAAGCGCTGGGGAGAAGCTAGTTTGCTTATGTATCTGATCACCATCAGTAAGGAACCAAGGATGCTGTATATTGCAGTTGCAATGCTCCTGTGGTTTATGATCTGAAGAAGTGCATCTGATCTAAAAGCAAATGAAGCTCAGTAAAGAAGCAAGTTTGTTTCTGCATCTGATCATGTTCAATAAAGAATCAAGGATGCTGGATATTACAGTTGTAATGCATCTGTGGATTCTGATCTGAGTTGTGCATCTGATCTGGAAGCTAACGAGCGTCTCTGAAGAGTGAGCCCTCTAAAGAACTGAAGTGCTGAAGAATCTGATGACTTGAAGTTCTGAAGGCTGAAGGCTCTGAAGACCAAGTGCGTCAAGACTCTGAAGACATGTTCTGAAGGACAAATCTCTGAAGACTCTGAAGACATGTTCTGAAGATCAAGACTCTGAAGATTCTGAAGACATGTTCTGAAGGTCAAGACTCTGAAGATATAATCATCTGAAGAAGTTTGTGCTGAAGACTCTGATGACTTGTAGTTCTGAAGGCTGAAGGCTCTGAAGACCAAGTGCAAAAGACTCTGAAGACCAGACTCTGAAGAAGAAAGATTATGAAGCTTCACCAGACAAGACGTGTTCAATCAGATGAGCTGTTGCTATCAACTCTGATGAACAAAGTTCTGAAGTCAGAATCTGATGTTTACTGCGCTATCAATTCCAAAGTAGTTTCTGAACTACTCATCTGTAACATCATCAGAAGAACCAAGCCAGAAGCAAATTTGTCCAAGCTGTTAAATGAAATATTACCGTTGCAAGAAAAGGACAAGAAAGTGATGTCATCCAACACGTGCTTATCTATCCGTTGGAATATGACCGTTGGAATTTGAATGAACATTCTTATCCTCTCAACGTCACTCTTGGAAGCACTATAAAGGCAGAATCATTTGATCATTAAGTGCTGGCAGGGTTGCTAAGTCAAGCAACGCTGTTGCTGTTAAGCTGCACTATAATGAATAACATTTGAATCATTCAAATGTCAGCATGCTTGTAAGCATGAAGTGTAGAAAAGAAAGAGAGAAGAAAAGCTTAAATGAAAAGAAGCCTTAGTGCTCACACACAGAAAAGCTTTTAAGCAATATGGAAACTGTACTCAATAATCTCTTAGAGATTTATTATTAGATTAGTTTCTATATTAGAAAGCAAGGAGTTGTTGCTCAATACTTGCTAGGAACTTAATTAGGAGTAATCTGCTTATTTGAGAAGCACTTATGTAATCTCCGGCAACACAAATTCTTTTTAGAATTAAGTGGTTCCTCAAGTGATCTTGTTAAGATCAGTATACTTGAGATGACAAGTGACAGTAGTCATTTGTGGAAATCCTAATAGGAGATCTTTAGTGATCGGATTCTATTAAGGTGTCAATGAACGTTATATCCTTAGGGATCCCTGAACGTGTCATTGTCAAGTTGTTAGTCACTTGCAGTTAGCTTGTGCATCTGTAATCAGTTCGGTTATAGTGGATTAAGTCCTTGCAGTGAGTAAGGCGAAATCACCTTGGAAGGGTGGACTGGATTAGCTTGAGAGTTGCTCAAGTGAACCAGGATATATCTTGTGTTCTTTACTTGTTTAGTTTATTATTTATGCTTCCGCATTGATACATCTAGAAACAACACAGAAGAAGATTGAAAAAGTTTTTAAGTAACCAAATACCCAATTCAAACCCCCCCTTTCTTGTGTATTTTTCACACCTTCAATTGGTATCAGAGCTCCGGTTCTGTTATTGATGGATATCAAACACCTAACAGTGTCAGATAAAGATCCATAGGCTGTGTGAAGAAATATTTTTGGGGATATTTCACCGTTCTTACAATTTCAGTCTCATATCAGTTTTTGAGGATAATGAGTACTAAAATTGTAATCTATTGAGCTACCTTTAGCAAGTCACTGATTCTATGAAGTTTGAAATTTGAAGTGTTGAAGCCTTCAACAGCAAATCTCCTCCAGAAGATTCTGAAAGAAGAATGAAGAATCAGTTGACAGGATAGATTCATCAGATAAGAAGATATATCTGTTGAATGTTGATCTGAAAATACGTTTGGATTTACAACATATTTGCTCAAAGATAAATCTTCTGCAAGCAATAATTCTTGATCTCTAAAGATTAATTCTGGTGAGTATGAGATGTTTTCAAGAAACGGATTAGTCCACACTTGACTTTCTCATGACAACTCATTGGGATTTATCTTAAGTAAGAAAAGATATATTGTTGGCTAATGAATCCTATTCATCAGAACGCCAGAATGAAGTCTGCAGAAAAGGGTAAGTTTAGAAAAATATTCAAATCTGGAAGAAATGATTCTTCAGATCCAAAACATTTGAAAGTTGCTCTCCTTGAAGAGCTTCAAAGAATTCTGCAGAGGTTTCTAGAAAGGCAGTGTTTCTAACTCATCTGGATTATGATGATATGATGAATTCAGAAGATCTCATTAGAAGTAGCATGGACAATTAAGTTCTATTAACTCGAGATGTTGAACAAACTGAAATTGGTCAGATGCTATCAGACATTATTTTTCAGAAACTCATAATGAATGTTTTGAGAAATAAAGATATGAGGAAAGATACAATGACAGTAGTCATTCTGTCAAATGTAAAAAGGATTTAAGTTTCTGGGGTTATTCAATTTGAATAAGTCAGTAAACATTCTTTTTCAAGAGCAGATGTTATGTCAACTCTGATGATCTAACTATTTACTAGTTAGCTCAGCATTGTAAGAGCAAATTGCCAGCCAGACTGTGTCTCTTGATACATCTGAGTTTGATGATAAGTGTATCTTGTTTTGGATCTGTATTTGTTTCAAACAGACAAATTCAGAGGTTAAAGCCTGATTAAAGCTAGATGCTCTCCACTCATGAAGATCAATTTATCTGTGCTCTGAAGATGTTACTCAGAAATCAGATGGATGGTGTTGTATTGATGAAGATGCTGCAGAATGCTACCAAAGGAATTGAGATCAGTTCAAGAAGAGTTATTCTGAAGATTCTACTTCAGATGTTATTACTAGTTTGTTTCAGAAGATTCTGAAGAATCAGAGGCAAACACTATTCCAGCTAAAGTGTCAGAAGCTAACCTAGATGTTTCTGAAGAATTAATTCTGAGAAGTTTCTCCAGAATCAAATCTTCTTTTCCAGAAGAGACGTTCATTGGAAAGAAGGATGATTCCAGAAGAACAAGATTCTTTCTTCTCAAAGATTGTTAGCAAGAAATTCTTGACTATACAGAAGACATATGCTTTTGTGACAAGGTTAGAATTCATATTCTTTTCATCTCGTTCGTTGATCAGTATAACATCAATATAAATCAGATGAATATTAAAAATACTTTTAAATGGTTTTATTGAAGAAGAAGTATATGTTTATCAACTTCCCAGGTTTCTTTTTGAAAATTATTTTGTCAAAAGTAAAGTTGTTACTACTCTTCTTCTTAAAGACTATTAAGAAAGATATTTTAAATTTGTCAGATTTATTTACATTGATGATACTTCTATTTAGAACCATATACTTCACTTGGAAAGGAGTTTGTTGAGTGTATGCAGGCAGTAGCTAAAACTAGCATTCTAGAAGAGGCTAGTGAAGTCAGATCAGTAGCTGTACAGAAGGTTCTGTAACACTGATTTTGTAGAGGCTCTGTCAATCAAGACATCTCTCCTTCAATTGGTGGTGACTCTGAAGCAAAGCTATAGAAGATAGTTCAAAGCATCAGAAGCAAAGCAACTGAGGCAGGATACTGAAGACACTTAAGTTGGTATCAGTATAGACTCAGAAGAAAAGCTACAGAGGCAAAATTACAGAAGAATCTGATGAAGTAACGCTAACAGGAGATTCTGAAAGTTTGTTGAGAAGCAACTCTATAAAAGACTCTGAGCAGTTGGTTGATATGTCAGCAACATAACTCACTTCTGGATAATAAGGACACCTGAAGAATGAAGATCTGGTTTGATCTGAAGCATACCTCTGGATGAACGGTTGGTTGAATCATTCTCTAGAGCTAAGCTGCATAGATCTGAAGCAGAGGATCTAATGCAAGGAATCATTTCCATAGTTGTTCACTTAATAGATGCTGATCAAGATAAGTTGGGTTGCAACTTCACTGTCAGAAAAGTCTACTTTGGATATCATAAAGTTGGTATCAGACTCTTATCAGTCTCCAACCTTCTGAAGAAGCACTTCTGGGTTTGATGTTATTAATTGAGCTAACATCTGTTGATTAAGTGCTTTTGGGCAAAGGCTGATTGTTGATGATCAGAAGAACTTACTAACATAACAGAAATAGTTATGGTTAGAAAGTTTGGTGTAGAGAATCTCTTCAGAAGACTAGAGCAGAAGCTTTGAAGATTTCTGAAGCTAATTCAGAAAGGAAACATTGTCTCAATTGGTATAAGGTATTATCTAATGAAGCACTGATGCTAAGATTCAAGTTTTGATAACAAGCTTGGAATCAGAAACCAAAGGTGGAGAAACCTAAGGTGATTTAGCAGAAGATCCTACTCCTTCTATTGGTACTCAGAAGTTCTCACACCTTCAGTTGGTACGAGAATTCTAGAAGAAGAAGTCACCCTCAGATACTGATTGATAAGAACAAGATTGTCATTCAAATCAGTTCAAGAAATTCATCTTGGTTTGATGATAATTTATGATGATCAACCACGTCTGTCCAAAGGATAAATTCTTGGTGCAAGAAGATATAGCTTTCATCTGGAAACAAGTCATCTTGAAGATAAAGAAGCATGATCATCGGCATCCAAAGATGGATGATCAGAAGATGAAGACCAAAGGAGGAATCAGATAAAGAATGTAGCAGATAGAAGGATAATCTGTTAGAGAGTAGCCATCTAAGACTCTCATGTTTTTAACGTACACTCTGAGAAAGAAAGAGGTTAGTAAAATGGTAGATCAGAAGCTCTACAAAGGTATGAGTTGTACTCTTCTGTATTTTACTGTTTCTAGTCCTGACATTCTTTTCAGTATATGTGTATGTGCTTGATTCCAATCAGATCCTAAAGAATCTCATTTAACAGTTGTTAAGAGATTTCTGAGGTATCTGAAAGGTACTACTAACGTGACTCTGTGTTGCAGAAAACCAGATAACTATTTTTAGTAGGTTTTTGTTATGCTGATGATACTGAAGTCAGAGTTAGTTGCAAAAGTACCTCTGGTTAGCACTATCCCTTAAAGAAGCAAAATACATCAGATGCTGATTGAAGTATCAGATGCTCTGGATGAAGTGTCAAATGAAGGACATTCATGTACAGAAGATTGAAGGATCATATGGCACATCACCTTCAATTGATATCAGATGATATCTAAAGATCTGAGCAAATATGAAGTCGTAGACTATCAGAAGATTTAGATTATCTGGAACTCTGGATAAAAGATTCTATTAGAAGATGGTTTGTTAAATCAAACATTGATACTTCTGTAGTATAGTGTTTTGATGTTGAAGAAACGAGCTGAAATAATTTCATTATTTCACACCTTCAATTGGTATCTTACATCTTAAATTGGTATCATGTCTCTGACATCCAACCAGAAGCAAAGTGTCAGATAAATCTGAGAAAAACTTCAGAAGATGGTTGAGTGAAGATACAGAAGGTTCTGGGCGCAGAATCAAGAATCAAAGCAAAGGCCAGAACAAGTACTTCAACTCTGGAACCTGAGACTTCTTGAGATATTTTTCAGAAGTAATTAGACTCTGAAATTGGATGCATTTCAAGTTGTTCTAAGGACTAGAATTATTGGCATCAAGATCAAGCTAGAAGGAAGAAGAATTTTCAACCCGCTTGTCTAAATCTAGCAGAGGAAGATTTCAGAAACGAAACTTCCAGATTAGTTCAAGAAGCTAAAGATGCTAAGAAGACTAAGCAAAATGTTGTAGTTGGATTCTCTTGTGAAACTACTTTTGTACGTTGAGAACGTGACATTAGTAAGTTTAGAGGAGATCAACAAGCTATGAAGGATATACAACAAGTTGTCAGAGAAAGGTCTGCTGAATAGAAACCTGTCAACAATCCTTGTCAGAGCATGCTTCTACAAAATCTGAAGAATTGTCACTCTCAAAGAAGCAGGGGGAGATATAGAAGATGAAATCTGAGAAAAGATATCAACCTACCTTAATTGGTATCAACCTGTAAGAATTAAGTTCTCAGGGGGAGAAATGAAAGATGATTAAGTTCTCAGGTGCTATCTCTCAACTCTTATCTTTTTAATTTCTGACTTTGAAAAGAGAAATTTTTTAATAACTCAAACTTTTTGATGATGTCAAAAAGGGGGAGAAATGATAGATGATTTTGAGATTATCTGGAAGAATAGAATATAACTTGGGGAGAAATGGATAATGTTTTTGAGAAATAGAATATAACTTTGATATATTCTATAACCTGAAAGAGAATGCAAAAACATATAAAATGTGTTTATTACTAATTATCTGTTTGATGTTTTCCAAGGAACTCTGAACAAGTTCACTAGGCATTCTAAACAGGATAAATGAAAGAAATCTGAGTTCAAATGAACTGGTGTTCATATAATAGAAGTTATACACTTCGTGAACATAGATTCAGAATCAGATGGACCCAATACTGTTCAGAGATCTGAAAGTTAAAGTCATTTGGAATCATGATGTTCAGAAGATGTAAACTGTCTGTGAAAATGACAGTCAGAGCATAAGAATCAGAAATCTTCATAGAAGCAAGAATTGGTTTCAGACTCAGAATCACAAGTATCATAAGTTGATATCAGATTCAGAACCAATATTGGTATCAGATTCAGAAGCTTACTAATTGGGATCAGACTATGCTTCAAAAGATCAAGAAATGAATCTGATCAATGCATTGAGCTCTGATAAGACCAAGAATCTGAGATGAAAGCAAATCTGAGAAAGCAAGAATCAAGACTGTATAAAGCTCAGAAGATCCAAATATCTGATCTATTGTAGCCAGGGGGAGTTCTCCCAGGAAGGTTCACAAGTCAGGATATTTGATTTTCACCCAGTCTGAAACTCAGGGGGAGTTTCTCATCTGAAGGATGTTCTGAAGAATAAGAGAAAATGCTTTAGAAGATTCTGAAGTTATATGACCCTGATACAATGCTTAGAGAAGATAAGTTCTAAAGATCTGAAGATGGAAGTTCTGATTGAACTAGTCCAGATGCTGAAGACTCATGCTCTCTTATATTGTAGGGAAGTATTCCTTCTATTCTATTCTATTTGATTGTGTTTTATCAAATTTATTTTTTGTAAGTCTTGGGATCAGAGTATGTCTCTGAACAAGCATAAAAATGTTTTTAAGATTAACACATTCAGGGGGAGCAGTTGCTTAGAACTCTGAATAGGTTAATGCTTGGTGATTACCCTGTATAAAATGTTCTATCAAAATACATGTTTTTGTCATCATCAAAAAGGGGGAGATTGTAAGAGCAAGATTTGTCTCTACAGGATTATCTCTATGTTTTGATGATAACAATTGAGTATTTGTGAAAGAACCATTTTATGGTTTAATGTTTGTTATGTGCAGGTCATATTAAATTAAATATATTAGACCAAACAAACAAAAGCAACGTGTGCAGCTAGTAATATATGGAATTACTATGTGTAACTTCATGAAGCGCTGGGGAGAAGCTAGTTTGCTTATGTATCTGATCACCATCAGTAAGGAACCAAGGATGCTGTATATTGCAGTTGCAATGCTCCTGTGGTTTATGATCTGAAGAAGTGCATCTGATCTAAAAGCAAATGAAGCTCAGTAAAGAAGCAAGTTTGTTTCTGCATCTGATCATGTTCAATAAAGAATCAAGGATGCTGGATATTACAGTTGTAATGCATCTGTGGATTCTGATCTGAGTTGTGCATCTGATCTGGAAGCTAACGAGCGTCTCTGAAGAGTGAGCCCTCTAAAGAACTGAAGTGCTGAAGAATCTGATGACTTGAAGTTCTGAAGGCTGAAGGCTCTGAAGACCAAGTGCGTCAAGACTCTGAAGACATGTTCTGAAGGACAAATCTCTGAAGACTCTGAAGACATGTTCTGAAGATCAAGACTCTGAAGATTCTGAAGACATGTTCTGAAGGTCAAGACTCTGAAGATATAATCATCTGAAGAAGTTTGTGCTGAAGACTCTGATGACTTGTAGTTCTGAAGGCTGAAGGCTCTGAAGACCAAGTGCAAAAGACTCTGAAGACCAGACTCTGAAGAAGAAAGATTATGAAGCTTCACCAGACAAGACGTGTTCAATCAGATGAGCTGTTGCTATCAACTCTGATGAACAAAGTTCTGAAGTCAGAATCTGATGTTTACTGCGCTATCAATTCCAAAGTAGTTTCTGAACTACTCATCTGTAACATCATCAGAAGAACCAAGCCAGAAGCAAATTTGTCCAAGCTGTTAAATGAAATATTACCGTTGCAAGAAAAGGACAAGAAAGTGATGTCATCCAACACGTGCTTATCTATCCGTTGGAATATGACCGTTGGAATTTGAATGAACATTCTTATCCTCTCAACGTCACTCTTGGAAGCACTATAAAGGCAGAATCATTTGATCATTAAGTGCTGGCAGGGTTGCTAAGTCAAGCAACGCTGTTGCTGTTAAGCTGCACTATAATGAATAACATTTGAATCATTCAAATGTCAGCATGCTTGTAAGCATGAAGTGTAGAAAAGAAAGAGAGAAGAAAAGCTTAAATGAAAAGAAGCCTTAGTGCTCACACACAGAAAAGCTTTTAAGCAATATGGAAACTGTACTCAATAATCTCTTAGAGATTTATTATTAGATTAGTTTCTATATTAGAAAGCAAGGAGTTGTTGCTCAATACTTGCTAGGAACTTAATTAGGAGTAATCTGCTTATTTGAGAAGCACTTATGTAATCTCCGGCAACACAAATTCTTTTTAGAATTAAGTGGTTCCTCAAGTGATCTTGTTAAGATCAGTATACTTGAGATGACAAGTGACAGTAGTCATTTGTGGAAATCCTAATAGGAGATCTTTAGTGATCGGATTCTATTAAGGTGTCAATGAACGTTATATCCTTAGGGATCCCTGAACGTGTCATTGTCAAGTTGTTAGTCACTTGCAGTTAGCTTGTGCATCTGTAATCAGTTCGGTTATAGTGGATTAAGTCCTTGCAGTGAGTAAGGCGAAATCACCTTGGAAGGGTGGACTGGATTAGCTTGAGAGTTGCTCAAGTGAACCAGGATATATCTTGTGTTCTTTACTTGTTTAGTTTATTATTTATGCTTCCGCATTGATACATCTAGAAACAACACAGAAGAAGATTGAAAAAGTTTTTAAGTAACCAAATACCCAATTCAAACCCCCCTTTCTTGTGTATTTTTCACACCTTCATATGTCAACACATCAATCTTCACCAAACTTCAAATTATTGGCATAGAAATGATCCTCATCTAACACTGATTAACCTAAGCTATCTCACTTGTATTAATTCATCCAGATCAAAGTGTTTCGAATCAAAACAGAAATTGCACCACATGATCGATCATCACCAACTGCTACTATTCTAATCCTAAAACGACCTATGTTTTAGCCAGATCCTAACCACATGCTTGTTTCTAACTAAAACATGCTAGAATCCATGGAATTATGAAATTTACATACCTTGAATGTAGCTTCAAACAGAGGTAGTTAGAACACGTTTCAAGCTTCCAAAACCTCCAAATTCCTTCAATGAAGTGCAAGAAAGAGGATCCAATCTTCAATTTGATCTGAAACTGGCTTGAAATGAGAACTCGAATTTGAGTTGAAGCTTGAGAATTTGAGTTTCAATCTCTGAATTCAACACCAATGAATCACCAACCTCTATCCAAATGAGTTTCTTAACCTTTATAGAGTGTGATAGAAGCTTCTAGAGGCCCAACCCAGGCCCAATTCAGAAGATCCATTTTCAACTTTCCTCCAAAAATTTTAACATGGCCATACACGATTTCTGCTCAACAACTTGCTTCTGAAGCTTTGGATAACTTGCATACCACATTTAGAATGGATTCAGACCAAAAGGAGTCTCCAAATTGCCTTGGTGAAGGAATTGTGTGATGTTACTTATTTGTGAAGAAAAGTGTTAAAATCCCACGAATTAAGAGTCAAAATGAAATTCTAAAAATGCCAATCTTCACAAAAGATCATTTCTGATCAAAATGAGCCCTCATTTGGCTTGTTTTGGACACCTATCAAATATTTTGGATTTTTCATCAAAAACCCCTTTTAAATTCTTCTTTTTGCAAAAATTTTCAAACCAAGTCTCACCTAAACCCAAATAAATTCATCATGAGTATATGATTAACCTAAAAACATCATTTTGAGCAAGTTTTGTGTTGAACAAAATTGCATTTGAAGCTTGCAAGATGGAGAAAATGACCTATAATGCCAAATGACCTATAATCTTACTTTCCCAAAATACCCCTAACTTGTAAACCTCATAACTTGAGTTCTACAAATCATATGGAAGACTACTAATACAATTTGGAGAGCTAAGATCAAGGCCTACAACTTTAATGTTGGCCAAAAGTTTATAAGAAACACCCTTCTAGGTCAAAAGCTCCTTGGAAGTTGGTGAACTTTCACAGACAAATTTCACATTCCTCGGATGACCTGTAACTTGTCTGGACCATAAATTGAGTTCTATAAATCCAATGGAGGACTTCTAGTACTAAAATTAAAGCTAAGAGCATGCTCTACAAGTTCCATGTTGGCAAAAAGTGGAGATGAAACTTGAATCTTGAGATAAGTGGTCTTGAAGTTAGGCACTAAATATGGGATTTTACCCTGAGAACCCTAATTTAACAACTCCTCACACCTGGAACTTTTCTTGCATAGATCTTGGAATATCATCTCATGTGTCTCAACACAACTATCCATGATTGAAAAGACTCCAAAATGAGCTTTGATCCCCTTCACTTGCACAGTTAACTTAGGGTTACTCAGATGAAAACCCTACTCACAACACCCTCAACTGTGACTCTTCACACTTGGCACAATGACTTGATTGAGCTCCACCATGACCTTCAAAGCACTTCAATGAGCTCTACTCACACCCTCTCACCTTGTTCAAGACCTCACCATCCCTTGATGATCTTCAATTGGTCCTCAAATTAGGAGACTAACCCCATGCAAGCAAATGAACCTCTTAAGAACCCAACCTTCTTCCTGATGATTATGGTGACTTCTTAAACTTGAATAAGACCTCTAGAAAGGCTCCACACTAGATCCCCTGTTCAACGAACAATGCTATGCTATGAAATGTTAGATCAATGATATGCTAATGCAATGAAACATAAACCAAGTAAGAAAAGGTTAGGCAAATTTTGGGGTGCAACAGCTGCCCCTATTCAAGCGGCTTGGACCCGATAGGATGAAAAGCGAACAAATTTCAGGCAATCGAGGTAGAAGACGGTTGAATACCAAAGAACCCGGAAATTTTCTAACCGAAGAAATAAACCTCCAAACTGCTTGGGAACACCACTTCCAAACAATTGAATCCGGTTATCACAGCAACAACTGATCAATCATCCGATAAAGAACCTGATTTCAATATCAAACACCTGCATGACGCTGTCGCTACTGCGAAAATCGGCGCCGGCTGAACAGAAGAGTCGCCACCGTGCGTTATTTATCCCACGGGAGGGAAAGGAAACGCTCAGAGTAAACCTCGCACAACACGGGAAAGGTATGGTCGTCGCAACCAAAACCTGGATTCGGGAGTCGGTTACGCAAGGGGAAGGTATTAGCACCCCTCATGTCCGTCGTACTCGACGGGATCCACGCTTGTTTTCGGGTATGGATTGTTATTCTATCTAAACTATAGGTCTGGGGTTAAAAGAAAAGAAAATGAAAAATAAAAATGACTCGGCAAAGTATCGCACTTTATGCCTACGTATTCCCGTCTGGAACGAGAAATCAGAGTCAACGTAGTTCGCCCACCTACGGGAAAGGAGGGGAAGGTTGCTCGCTAGGATATCGCATCCTATGCCTACGTACTTTCATACAGCATGAAAGATCAGAGCAAACGTAGTTCGGGCCACGTACGACACAAGTCTGTCTTGATTGATTTTATTCCTTCTGAAAAAGGTTTTTCTGATTAACAGTCCAAGAGGACAAAAATGACGTCTTGATGAGTTCACATTCTTTTACGGAAGAAGTGTCTTTTATTGTGTTTGAAATCTTTATGTGTTTTCTGTTTGTTTTGAGAAAGAAAGAGACAGAACTCTAACCTACGGTTGCGAAGGGAATCAAACTAACCTAATGTTATCATGCATGGGTTAAGACCTAGTGTCTATCATGCTCCTCTCTTGCACAGAGAGAAACAGAGGTCCTACGGGATAGGCAGAAACAGAAACAATAACAGACATATACAGTATAACAGTAAAATGCATGGATGCAGCAATACAAGCGAGGCAAGGGAGTCCCGCTCAACCTCGAACCTAGAAAACAATAGGCGAAAGTGAACAGGATTCACTTTCAACCCAACAGGGTAAACAGCAAACAATACAGTCCAGAAAACCAAACAATACATCAGCAAATGAAATACAGCAGCAAAAGAAACAGCATCAGCAGCTCTGAATCACCATCTGGCTTCAAATAATCTCCAATCAGCTACAGGCTTCAACAAGCATCAATCTCCATCTTCATGACCTTCAGGCAAGGGCTTTGATCATCAATCTTCTATCTGCAATGGCTTTTCTTCAAGCTCAAACCTCCAGGATGAGGAATCAGTCACAAGAGTGAATTGGGTGTTAAGCAATCAGCTGACTACCAAGGGTGGTGAACAGACTGCTTCTAACACAAGAGACATTTTCTCTCAAGAGTTCTATCTCATAGACACTATCACCAAGCCTTCCAAAGGAAGGGGGTGAGTGTCTTAGAGAGACTCTGAATCACAGAGAAGAATGGATGCAGACAAGGCAATCCATGTTTGAGAAACAAACTTTCTAATCTAGGGCTCTGCCTAGCTCCTAAACCCTAGTCTCCTCAGCATCTGCTAGCAAGAACCTACTCCTCAACTCTGGCAGTGGATCTTCAATCTCTGACTCTCCAATGGTCTTCATCTCCTCAAGTCTTCAGCTTCCCCAGGTTCCCAGACAAACCCAATACCCAAACAAGCAAGCAATAATCCCCAGAGGGCACACCACACCAATCAATCAGATATACAGACAGTATTAATAGCATTAGGGGAATCCTGACTTTTCTAAGGGGATCTAATAACTACCCATAGCCCCTATAGTCCCAATCCTAAGTCCTAAGGGAAAGAACCAAACTTCCTAAGTCATCACCTAAAAAAACCCTAATTTGTTCTTGTTGTTCAAGCCTACATTGAGCACCTAAAATTAATTTCTAAAAATGGGAACTAAATTGAATCTACAAGTTCAATATCTCATATAAACACCCTAAAAAGAATGAACAAGAAATATGAAAGCATCTAGGAGAACAAAAATTACTAAATTCATGCATGAAATGAAGCTATTAATATGACATTTATTTAGAAAATATGGAAAAAATATGAAATGAAAATAAAAATGCAATTTTATTTAATGAAAATTTTCTAGACATTCTAATGAAAATGATGTAAAAAGAATGAATTGAAAATGATTTTTTATGTATTTATTATGAATTAATGAAAATGCATAAAAAACAATTAAAGAATATAAAAGAAAAATAATGAAATAAAGGGAGGGGGTTCATTCAGCAAACACGCCCAGTTGATATTCATTGGGCCAGGCAGACAGGGGGTGCGCATAGCATATTGCACTAGGCCCAGAACAACTTCAGAAATAATGAAAATGAAGAAACACGCAGGGGGTGAGAAAAGAAACAGAATCACGTTCAAAATGACAATGGGCCTATGCACTGGGGGTGGGAATAACACATTACATTCAGGCCCGCCCGTTTCAATTAATGAAACGGTGCGTTTGGCACCACAGCATCTCCCTCCAAAATCTGCTTCAAATCTCAGCCACACGATGGCTCTCCAAGTCAAAAGTCTAACATGAAAGGGACGCTCCAGATTACGTCTTCCCCAATGGATCCTCTAGGGTTTCTGAAACCCTCATGCACATGCCATGAACAACCAATATTCAAGCTCTCGGTTCTCTCTCTCCAGGCCATGAAACGCCACGCTATGAACATGAAAAACATTCTAAATCTCTCCCTCTATAATCCTATGGTCTTAGATTGCTCTGAAACTCAACAAATCAACAAACCCGCGCGCAACAAACTCTGGTTACCATGAAATTACTCTGAGATGCATCACAACAATTCTCAATCAAACTTATCCTAATCTAACCTATAACTAATGGTGATTATCCTGCGCTAACAACCTAACATTCTAATGCACTATGCCATGAGTTCTTGATCCAAACAGTTTTTACAACCTGCTAACAATTGTCACCAAACTACTCCAAATTCATCCTAATTGCCCTACTAACCTCCTACATTATATCTAAACTAATAAAATCATGCTAACCTAATTGAATCAAGCTGTGGCAGAGTAAATGCACCTGGTGTGAAAGCTTGTGGATGATGCTGAATCTTGTGGATCTGAGGCTTGTGAGGCTTGGATCTTGATCTACAAACTCAATGCTCGATTCTGTTTGCAACACTTGAATGAAACTTGGCTTGAATTGTGCTATCAACTTGAAACTTCAATTTTGATGTTGATGATGGAAGTGCTCGAAAATGGATGAATCACACCTTGTTCTTGATTGAATTCTAATCTATGATGATGAATCAGTAGAATGAAGTTGATTTTGATGATAATTGGTGAAGATTTTGGGAGATTGAAGTGAAATTGCAAAGGGAAAGAATGAGAGGGTTTGTGAAATTCTTGGTGAAAAATGAAGCCAACCCTTGATCAATCTTCATTTCATGAATATATAGGGCTCACATGAACATTCTAGATCCATCTTACACATTCCCTTGCCTTCCAACTTTGATTCATTTTGGCTATGTTTCTTAAAATGCAAGCAACCAAGGATAACTTTGAAATCTTCCACTAAACTCAAAAAAGTGCTTGAACCATTGTCTTTAGAATGTCTTTTCCATTCAAAATCATATATTGGAAGTCTCCATTTGGACTTATAAATCTCCCAAACCATTTTTCATTTTGAATTTATCCAAATTATAAGCCATTTTAGTTCAACTTTGGACCAATCATGCAACTTCATGCTATGAGCTTTTCCAACAATTTGTGACCTTCTTTCTAGACTTAAAATCCCATTTGGAGCAAGTTTGATGTTGTAAGTTTTTTCATTTGAGGCCTCCTTGTATGAGTTTTGGACATAGGTTAAAATGACCTGTAATTCACAAATGCCCAAAATACCCTTTGCTTGCCAAGACCATAAGTTGAGTTCCACACATCATATGAGGGCATACCATACCATTCTAGAAAGCTAAGACAATGAGGAACAATTCTTATGTTGACCAAGAATTCATTTGAAATCTCCTTGAGGGGTAAAAATTGCTTGGAAGTCAAGTCACTTTCACAGACAAAAGTTCAGACACCTCAGATGACCTGTAACTTACAAGGACCATAACTTGAGTTCTATAAATCTCCTTGATGTCTTCCACCACTCAAATTAAAGGTATTGAGATCCTCTACAAGTTTCATGTTGTCCAAGAAGCCATTTGAAGCTAGCATTTTGACTTATCTTGCTTGGAAATTTGACCTAAACTAGGGGATTTTACACAGAAACCCTAATTTAGAAACTCCTCTTCTCCTTGATTTCTCTTGAATTCTCCTTGGCATATCTCCATATCCTCCTTTATATGTCCAATGATGAACCCCACATCTCTCCAATAGACTTGAATGCCCCTTAAATCAGTCAATTGACCTAGGGTTGACCTAGGGTTGACCCAGATGAAACCCTAGTTGACTTTCTTCAACTATAGCTCTTGTGCTCTCATCAATGACTTGTCTCCTTCTTTAAATGACTTTCTAAGTCTCTCATAATGTCTAGATACTCTCCATGCCTTCACTTCACAGCTCACAACTTACTTGTTGATCCTCAGATACCCTCAGCTAGGAGATGGACTCAAGGCTTGATCTGCTGAACTCTTTGCTTTCAATATCTTTCCTGATGACTTGAATGAGATTGAATTAGGATAATAACCTCTTTATAGGCCTCTAGAGATGAGAATAATGATTGGTCCCCTGTTGTATGACTTGCTATGCTTATGCTATGCAGATGGTTAGTCTATGTTCATGACTCTATATGCAAATGCTAATGATAATGAAACATAAACCAAAGAATAAGGTTGGGCAAATTTTAGGGTGCAACAGCTGCCCCTATTCAAGCGACTTGGACCCGATTGGGTGAAGAGCCCGGAGCCTTCAGACATTCGCGGTACGAGACGGTTGAATACTAGTGAAACCAGAAATTTGCCAACCGCAGAAATAAATTGCGCCACTGCTTGGGGAACGACATTCATCAGCTGAATCTGACTGTTACAGTAACCCACTGATCTCGTGCGACTGTGCTGGGGATTGTCTTCATCGTTCTGAAGAGGATTCTGTCATAACAGATTGCTTGCTTGTCCACGTCAGAACTCTGTCTGTCATCAATACGAAGAACTCTCAACTATAACCTGTCCACGTTAGGACTCCACTTGCTGTTAACCCAGAAAAATCTCGGCAACTCCGCTGGGGATAATTCGTCTGCATTTCCATAAACTGAATCGTCCACGTTAGGAATAAAACTCTTCCACGTTAGGAGTAACACCTATCCACATTAGGAATCATTTCTTCTGCATCTGTCCACTTCAGGACTAACCCTTTCATCTTTCCACGTCAGGAAGCCATCCTCTTTCCACATAAGGAGAACTATATCAATCTGTCCACGTAAGGACTCCAATACCACTTGACATGTCCGCGTCAGGACTCCAATCTTTCCACGTAAGGAATCCAACTTTGGTTCTGAACCTGTCCACGTCAGGACTCAACTTTCCACGTAAGGAGTACATCATTCTTCCACGTCAGGAATCAACTTTTCTTGAATCTGTCCACGTAAGGACCTCAATTTCTTCCACGTAAGGAATCTATCTTCTTCTTCCACGTTAGGAATAATCCATTTCTTTCCACGTCAGGAATCAATCTTGATATGTCCGCGTAAGGACTCTAATCTTTCCACGTCAGGAATGCTGTCATTTCCGCGTAAGGAAACTATCTTTTTCCACGTGAGGGATGCTCTTAATATGTCCACGTAAGGACTCTGATTTTTCCACGTAAGGAATACCAACTTCTTTCCGATTTGTCCGCGTCAGGACTCATTTTTCCACGTGAGGAATGCCATCTTAATCTGTCCATGTAAGGACTCCACATTTTCCACGTCAGGAATGCTGTCATTTCCACGTAAGGAATCCCCTTCTGATACGTCCGCGTAAGGACTACATCGTCCACGTTAGGACCCACTTCTCCACGTTAGGAATAATAATTTCTTTGATTTGTCCACGTCAGGACACTGACCTCGTCTTGATCTGTCCACGTTAGGACTCAGGCGTCTCCGACCTGCTGAGGAAATAAGACTTGTCCACGTAAGGACTCACACGCTGGTCTAATCTGTCCACGTCAGGACCCATGATTTGCCAACGCAAAGAAAGATAACTGCTGAGAGGAACTGGTCCACGTCAGGACACCAACACAAAGAGTAATCACTTTCGTCAACGTTATGACTTCACATTCCACCAATACCGAGAAACCGAATCTGTCCACGTTAGGACTAACACCTCTTATCAATCCGGGGAAATAAACTTGTCCCCGTTAGGACGCCCACTTCTGAAGAAATCCCGTCAATATAGGAATAAATCGTCCACGTCAGGACTTAGTTCTCCATGATCCTCACCCACAAACTTCTCAGCACTGACGTGACAGCGACTTTGAGACGGACTCTACTGGGGATGTCTGGAAACCAAACTATCGGACGCCTGCTCTGATAACCGGCGGTGGCCTCTGAAATTCTGATTCATGGAAACCCTTTTAATGTTGAAGTAACAACAACTTTGAAGGAAACAATCCGCTGATCGGACTAGAGAAACTTCAACAAAGACTCTGGCGGGGACATAAGTAACTCTGCTTGGGGACGAAGAGAAACTTATCCTGCAGACTTTGTGGGGGAATACTGCCGAAACGGCCATTATCATTGAATGTCTCATGCCGAGATCTTGAATGCTTGGTAATTCATTTGAGCAAGAGCTCTCTCCACCTGAACTGCTAGAATACAGAACTGCTTCAGCAAAATACTGCTGGAAGGCTAACGCCGACTCCGCCGGGGATAGCCAGATGCTACAGAATTATTCCAGCAAAATAAATGCTGGAAGGGTGCAGTCAACCCTGTTGGGAAATTGGGAACTCAAACCAAACGCCTTGTCGAGGTAACCCCCTGCTGGGGAATAGCAGATGTGCATAGTACGATCGAACTTTCTGCTGGAATGTGAACTGATATCACCAGTATCTCTGACAAAACAAATGCCAGGACCCACCATCAACTCTGCTTGGGAGAGTCTTAATCTTCGAGTTCCACTGGAAGGAATGAAAACGCTTGCAAAGAGAATTCCGCTGGGGATGGGATGATTCTCTTGGGGAAAATCAACTGACTCCGCTGGGGGAGAGTGCATGACCCTGCGGGGAAAGATGAACCTGTCTGAATACAGCCTCACGATCTTGGAATCGCCAAACTCTCTTGAGGACGAATAACTTTTCTGCTCTCTTCCTTTGGATAAGCTACGGCTAGCTGGGAAATTCTATCCTTCTTCAGGAAGAACATGCGTGACCTACGTGAAGACTAAGTCTTTCGTTATCGCAATCTTTTGATCATCTTCTTCGTATGGTTATGAAACCTGCAACAACACAAACAAGACACGACAAGCCTATGCAATCAAATCAATTCAGGTTAGTGACGTTACACTCAGTTAATTCAAAGCTTTAACAATTGTTGGCAAGGGCCAGTAATGTTATACTCATGCTAGTTTCATCAAACTTAGGCGTTAATCATGCACAAAACAGTAAAGAACGGGCGTCAAGTACTGAGTAACGTATTTTCATTGATCGGGCCCCTGAATGGGCGGAGTTTTTTTGTACACGGGATGTAACTCCTGAAATGAGGAAGCTACGCAAAGCAAGTACATAAGTATGCAAGTATGCACAAGAAGCATAAATATTTGGACAAATTAAATTTTGTACACATGTCGGCAACGGGATGCAGATGAACACCACGAAATGATCCTCCCATGACTCGTCCGACTCTAAGGCTTTCCCGGTATCCCCACTTCTGAAGAGATTGTATCCGATAACTGGCTCCTCAAATATATTCTCCCGCGTTGATGCTCATTGCAATATCAAATTCGGACCGCAGTCATTTGCTTTTTGAATCCCTAACTTTTGCGTGAACCGCCCTTTACGGGTTTTCAGTTCACCGGGATACCCTTTTTTGCCGAAGCCGCCCAGTGTAGGTTTTCAACTTCGCGGGTGTACATTTTTTCAATTTTATCCCTAACTTTTGCCCGAACCTTTCATTCTGTTTTTGGTTCGTCAGGATGCCCCATTTTTGCCTGGACTCTCTTTTTTCTGTCCAGCGGGTCTGTTTTAAGCAAAGTATTTTTTAACTGCGTCCGAATTCACAGGTGACGTGAAGTCTTCTCCGTCCATGCTGGACAACAACAACGCTCCTCCTGAAAAGACCTTACTGACAACATATGGCCCTTCGTAGTTGGGGGTCCACTTGCCCCTGTGATCTGCTTGCGGCGGGAGAATCCTTTTCAGCACAAGGTCGCCCGTCTGAAAGCTTCGCGGAAGTATCTTCTTGTCGTACGCTTTCTTCATTCGTCTTTGGTACAAACGACCATATGCCAGAGAAGCTAGCCTCTTCTCATCCATCAAACTCAGTTGGTTCAATCTATTCGTTACCCATTCTGCCTCGTCCAGCTGCACGTCTCGCAATACCCTCAGAGAAGGGATCTCAACTTCCAATGGTAATACCGCTTCCATTCCGTATACCAACGAGAACGGAGTTGCCCCGGTTGATGTGCGTACCGTCGTACGATAACCGTGCAAAGCGAAAGGTAGCATTTCATGCCAATCTTTATAAGTCACCACCATTTTCTGGACAATTTTCTTGATATTCTTATTGGCCGCTTCGACAGCGCCATTCATCTTGGGTCGGTAAGGGGAGGAGTTGTGATGTTCGATCTTGAAATTCTGACAGAGCTCCTTCATCATTTTGTTGTTCAGGTTAGAACCGTTGTCCGTGATTATCCGCTCGGGGATCCCATATCGACAAATGATATCTCTCTTGATGAATCTGGCCACCACTTGCTTCGTTACATTCGCGTAAGACGCCGCTTCCACCCACTTGGTGAAATAATCGATTGCTACTAGGATGAACCGATGCCCATTAGAAGCCGTCGGCTCGATCTTTCCAATCATATCGATTCCCCACATCGAAAATGGCCATGGAGATGACATCACATTTAAAGGGCTCGGAGGCACGTGTATTTTGTCAGCATAGATTTGGCACTTGTGGCACTTCCTCGCGAACTTGAAACAATCAGTTTCCATTGTCAGCCAAAAATAGCCTGCCCTCAACAGCTTTCTCGTCATAGCATGCCCACCAGCATGCGTACCAAAGGTACCCTCGTGAATTTCATCCATGAGAAGCTTTGCCTCTTTCTCGTCTACACAACGCAACAACACCAAATCGTGGTTTCTTCTGTACAAGACGCCATCCGGGTTCAAATAGAAATTGCCCGCTAATCTCCTGAGAGTCTTCTGATCTTGACTGGATGCCCCAGCCGGATACTCTTTGTTCTTCAGGAAATTAAGGATATCAAAATACCATGGTTTGTCGTCGGATGCTTCATCAATAGCAAATACATAAGCTGGCCTGTCCAACCGAGAGATAGTGATCTGGGGAGCTTCGTTCCAGAAGTTGACCTTGTACATGGAAGACAAAGTGGCAAGGGCGTCAGCCATTTGATTTTCTGCCCGCGGTACGTGATGCAATTCAACCTTGTCAAAGAAAGGCAACAATCTCCTTGCATAATTCATGTAATGTATCAAATTAGGCTGACGTGTCTCCCATTCCCCTTTGATCTGATTCACCACCAGAGCTGAGTCTCCGTATACGTCCAGATGTTTGATTCGCAAATCAATGGCTTCTTCAAGCCCCATTATACAAGCTTCGTATTCGGCCTCATTGTTGGTAACGGCAAAGGTCAATCGGGCAGTAAACGGGATGTGCGACCCGTGTGGCGTCGTGATGATTGCCCCTATTCCGCTACCGTAAGCATTCACAGCTCCGTCAAATATCATCTGCCATTTGGACCCCAACTCTGGTCCTTCGTCTGGCAACGGTTCTTCGCAATCCTTCATCTTTAGGTACATGATATCCTCGTCAGGAAAATCAAACCTCATCGATTGGTACTCTTCAATAGGCTGCTCCGCCAGATACTCAGACAGCACACTCCCTTTTATAGCCTTTTGCGAGACGTATTGAATATCATATTCAGTCAAGACCATCTGCCAACGGGCAATTCTTCCTGACAACGCCTACTTTTCGAATACATATTTGATTGGATCCATCTTCGAGATGAGCATGGTTGTATGATTCAGCATGTACTGCCTCAAACGCTTGGCGGCCCAGGCTAGCGCGCAACAAGTTTTCTCCAGCATTGAGTATCTAGATTCACAGTCTGTAAATTTCTTACTCAAGTAATAGATCGCATGCTCTTTTCTCCCCGTCTCGTCGTGTTGACCGAGAACACAACCCATGCTTCCCTCAAGAACCGTCAAATACATTATCAAGGGTTTCCCTGCCACTGGGGGTATCAAAATAGGAGGCTCCTGTAGATACTTCTTTATTTTATCGAACGCCTTTTGACAATTTTCGTTCCACGTTACAGCTTGATCTTTCTTCAACAGCTTGAATAATGGTTCACACGTGGCCGTTAGGTGAGATATGAACCGGGCAATGTAGTTCAATCTCCCTAAAAACCCGCGCACCTCTTTCTCTGTTTTAGGCGTCGGCATTTCTTGAATCGCTTTTATTTTAGCAGGATCGACCTCTATTCCCCTTTCGCTTACGATAAACCCCAGCAGTTTACCCGATCTCACCCCGAAGGTGCATTTATTAGGGTTCAGCCTCAGCCTGAACTTCCTAAGTCTTTTAAACAACTTCAACAGATTCACCAGATGCTCTTCCTCCGTCTGGGATTTGGCAATCATATCATCAACATAAACTTCGATCTCTTTATGCATCATGTCATGAAAAAGAGTCGTCATCGCACGCTGATATGTTGCCCCAGCATTTTTCAAACCAAAGGGCATCACTTTGTAGCAAAATGTTCCCCAAGGCGTTATGAAAGTAGTCTTCTCCATATCCTCTGGCGCCATTTTAATCTGATTATAGCCCGAAAAGCCATCCATAAAGGAGAATACGGAGTATTGAGCAGTATTATCAACTAACACGTCAATGTGAGGAAGTGGAAAATCGTCTTTCGGGCTTGCTTTATTCAAATCTCTATAATCCACGCACATTCGAACCTTGCCGTCTTTCTTTGGCACTGGTACGATGTTAGCAACCCATGAGGGATATTTTGTCACAGCCAGGAAACCAGCGTCCCACTGTTTCTGAACCTCCTCTTTGATCTTCATTGCCATATCTGGTCGAGTTCTGCGAAGTTTTTGTTTGACCGGTGGGCAATCTTCTTTCAGTGGCAGGCGATGCACAACCATATCTGTATCGAGCCCTGGCATATCCTCATACGACCAAGCGAATACATCATTATACTCTCGGAGCATTTCAACCAGTCTTCGCTTGATATCACTCTGCAGTGCGGCTCCAATACGAATATTTTTCTCAACCCCTTCCGACCCCAAATTGATAATTTCGATGACCTTGTCGTGAGGCAGAATGGCTCTTTCCTCTTGCTTCACTAACCAAGACAGTTCTTCAGGAACGTCGCTATCTTCGACAACCTCTTCTTCAGCCTGAAACACTGGGTGCTCAAAGTCGGGACGAGTCATAGGTGGTTCAAGGATGTCATCTGAAAATGTTATCCTGCAAAAGGAATGGTTAAGTGCTTCAAAATGCGTATAAAAGCGAATAACCACGTTGCCATTTTATTGAAAAATACAAAATAAGAAGGACAGGGATTACAGTATTTGCACATGAAAAAACGCCATTTATTTAATGATTAACACGCAATGTTTATAACAACACAGCCCTAAGCAAATCCTGATGCCCCGGGCAAGACATCAGATTATTCAACAATTAATAAAGCAAAGCATTACTGTTTAAAAGTCACAGGAACAAGCTCCTGAATAGACCAGTTGCACAGTCCTTGTCCTGGCGTGCTTGGCTGAATCCAGGCATCCATATCACAGTCGCTGTCCCCTTCATCAGACTCTGAAGCAGCATTGACAGTTTCATGACATACTCCACTGGCAGAGATGGTAATTGACTTTCTGAAACGGGGGGCCTCCACGGAAGGAGTTGATGACGACGGTCGGTACCCCAGCCCGAACCGGTCCATTTTCACCGGAATGTCCAGCACTTTGCCCCAGCCCTTGGCTTCTCCTGCTTCCACTAGAGCTTGAGCTTCTTTATACGATGAGACGGCTATCTCTGGCACTTTGCTCGGCCCGGGACCTTTGTCCTTGATGCGCAAACCTTCGAATGCCTGGCATGGCGTCTCGTGGATCTCCCCGTCGACTTCCACATATTTAAACGAAGATAGATGGCTGACCAGGATGTCCTCTTCTCCACACACGGTGACTACACTGTCTCCGACCATATACTTTAACTTCTGATGCAGGGTAGACGTGACTGCCCCTGCCCCATGAATCCAGGGTCTTCCAAGCAAGCAGCTGTACGCAGGCTGTATATCCATGATATAAAACTCCGTTGCAAACACTTCCGGCCCCACTTGCAGAGGCAAGGTAATCGATCCGAAGACTGTTCTCCGCGTGCCGTCAAACGCTCTGACTACCAAATCACTGGGTGTACACAAAATTCCTCGAACATCCAGCTTCATCATCGCCTTCTTGGGCAGCACATTCAAAGATGATCCGGTGTCAACCAATACGTGCGACATTACTGATCCCCTACACTCAACAGATACGTGTAATGCCATATTATGATCCCTCCCTTTCAGAGTCAAGTCAAAATCGGTGAAACCCAGACTGTGGCCCGCATTCACATGTGCCAATACTCCTTCTAGCTGATTTACGGAGACATCCTGGGGTACAAAAGAAGTGTCCAGGACTTTCAGCAAAGCGTTTCTATGAGCTTCCGAACATAACAGCAATGACAGAATAGATATCTTGGATGGTGTCTGCTGCAGATGCTCCACAATCTTATAATCACTTTTCCGAATTAAGCGCATGAATTCTTCCACATCCTTCGATGCTGCTTCTTTTTCACTTGCCTGGGCTGGAACATTTTCAACCGCTTTCCCTTTTCCTTTCGCTAGCCTTTCAGCCTCCACTTCAGGAGATATAAAGATCCTGCCGCTCCTCGTCATGCCTCCTGAACCAACAACATTATCCACAATCTCTGTTGGCTGCTTGTTGACATCAATCTTTATCCCATCACAATACACCTCCAACCCATATGACCATGGGACTGCTCTCGTGTTCTCGTATGGGATCGGCCCGGCTTTAGTTATGGTGATCGGTGGTCGTTGAGCTGGTGCTGCAATAGTGATCGTCTTCCGAGGAATCGTTACCGTGGCCACATCACTCCGATTATCCACTACTGCCCCTGCAGGCCCGTCAGTTGCCGTTTGATCAAACTGCAATATGCCATCATCAATTAAGGCCTGAATGCCCTTCTTCAAATCATCACACCCCCCAGGTAGGGTCCAACAGTCTAAGCAATACTCGTTACATCCTGGGTAAACACCTCCTTGTAACAGTCGGCTCTTTATCTCGCTCAGCGGCGTCTTCAAATCCTCCACATTCATAATCAGATTCAGACCTTCCTCAGTCAGAACGGCGTTCGCCCCATGATTAGGCATGGGTTTCTGGACTATATTTGGACCTGCCGTTCCGAAATTGATAGTCTTGTTGTCTAAGAGATCCTGCACAACGTGCTTAAAAGCATGACAACCTTCTATATCGTGACCCGGGGCCCCAGAATGAAACTCGCAGTGTCTATTCGCATCGTAGCCAAACGGGGGAGCTCCCGTTATCGGTGCCAGGGTTCTTTTTTCTACCAGATTCAATCCCAACAATGTCTGCAACAAATCGGCATAGGTTGAGGGAGGCTTCTCAAACACTCTTCTCGGCTTACTACCCTGGAATCTTCGTTGAGTTTGCTGTGCCCCCTGTTGAGGCTGCTGCTGCTGTGGCATTGGCTGTTGCTGAACCGGTTGTTGTTGCTGGAATGGTTGTTGTTGATACGGGATTGTAACACTCGACACCTGCTGCGGCTGACGATATTGGTTTCGTCCCCTGCCTCGGCCTCCAAATACCGCGCTTGCCTCGCCCTGACGGCGCCCACCATAAGCTTTCCTATTACTGCCAGATGCAGTTGATTCCTCGACTTGGAACTTTCCTTGCTTAATATTACGCTCGATCTTTTCACCCATCAGAATCAGGTCTGAAAAACTGGCCAGAGACGTATGAAACAGCATATCATGAAACAGCCCGGTGAATGTACCGACAAACATATCATTCATTTCCTTATCGTCTACAGGAGGACGGACCCTGGCAGCCATATCGCGCCACCTTTGCGCGTACTCTTTAAAACTCTCCCCCTTCTTCTGCGAAAGCCCGGCCAACTGGACCCGATTGGGTGCCAGGTCGCTGTTATACTTGTAATGGGCTACAAATGCCTCCGCCAATTGTTTCCAAGTCTTGATATCAGTTGGCTCCAACCCCATGTACCACTCTAGGGAAGGGCCCGACAGACTATCCTGAAAGAAATGCATTAGCATTCTTTCGTCAGTTGAGTATGCAGACATCTTTCTGTAATAAGCTCGTACATGCACTTTCGGACATGTGTCTCCTTTATACTTATCGAACGCAGGCGCTTTGAACTTGATTGGCACCCTCAAGCCAGGTACCAAGCCCATTGTTGCCATGTCCAATCCCACAGCACTCTGATTCAGGACTCCCTTCATTTGCTCTTCCAGCATTCTAATCTTTTGGGAATCATCCATCGGCCCTTCAAAACCTCCTCCGGAGAAGGCGTCTTCCTGCTGATCCTCTTGCCACATACCGTTTCCAGCCCCGTACCCATCGTACGCATTATTACGTCCAGCTCTGATCTGATTCATCCCCGGACCTCGGCCTCTGTTGTCGTACCCTTGAACACCTCCAGCGGGACCAAAAGCCATAAATCCAGTACCGTTTCCATTTCCAAAGCCTCCGTAACCCTGATTGACCATACCATAACCGTCTTGCCCAAAGCCTTGAGCATTAAAGCCATACTTGCCAGTGTTATCAAATCCCTGATCGTTGAATCCGAACCCAGTATTGACAAAGCCATTGCCTCCTAGATTATCTCCCAAATTGACATCACCCAGCCCAGCATTATGGACAGCGGTCTCATTCCCCACTCCGACGTTACCATTCACAGCAGCGGTAGCGTTGTTGACATTAGCAGCAGTTGTATTAACTACGGGCGGAGCCACTGGCGTGGGAGTGCCGTCTCCATGAGCAGTATCAACCCGGACAGACTGATGATCTTCATTACCATGACCAGCGTTGCGAGCCAACAGAGGCTGGACCATGGCCTGCAAATTCTCTTGCCCTTTTGCTATAGCTTCCATGGTTTGCATGAAGAGGGCGAGCTTCTCGCGCACATCCTGCATCTCGTTCTGCATTTGGTCCATGACTTTTCGACAATTGGAGCGTGTAGAATAGCGGTGCGGATGTTGATCTGGAATCCTGTTAAGTACCTGGTACAGAGCAGGAAATAAGACACCATTCAAAGATTACCTGTAATGCAATATGAATATGAATGCAATGCAATGTGTCTGTGCATTAGGGAAGTTCGTTCCCCCAGTTCTAGTGCGAAGGTGCCGGTGCAGTGACAGCGCTGACAATAGGAGTATCGGAACTGAATCATAGAAAGCCTCATATATTGCAGAGAGAATGAATAAGCCCAGGGTACAATATCGCTGAGAGTACAAAGAAGGCATGACCTCAACCAACAATCCTGGTGATGGTCAGCACTATGCAAATAAAGCATACAAGTTACTACATGAAATGATCAGATCCTCCCAAAAGTCTGGTACTCCTCTATCAACTTCTTGGTCTCCGGATGGCTTGGTCGATCAAGCAGCCCTTCAACAAGCTGGTTTCTCCTCTTAAGGACACGGCGTACGTCTTCAGCAGTTTCTTCCCAGGTTGCTTCTCCGAAGCAATCTTCTAACTTTCGCTTCTGAGACACTGCTTCATCTCTGGATTTGATTGCCTTGTTCAGTGCATGCTGGACACTATACCGGGTCATCACTTCTTCCTCACACTTCTTGATGCTAGACTTCAACTTCTCTTCGAGGTCGGAAATTTGCTGCTTCAGCTTATCTTCCCTCTTCTTATTGTTGGTGAGTGTAGCATTCCAAGTCTTATTGCAAGAAGATATCTCTCGGTGTGCTGCGTCGAGCGCCTTCTTTTTGGCTTCCAGCATGTCATGGGAGCTTCTGAACTCTTGCCCCAGACGTTCGCGTTTTTTCTTTTCCTCAGTCAACTCAGCCCCTAGTCTGTTTACTAGCTCGATCTGCTGTTGGAAAGCATATACGGCCTTGTTCTTCTCACTGCGTACTTGGGCTAACTCTTGCTCTAACCCTTCATTAATCTTCATCAAGGCTTCTTTTTCTCTCACAATTTGCTCATAGACTTCCCTAGAAACAGTAGTTGGCTCTGCTGCCGGAATAAGAGCGAGGATTGGTGCGTCTGGAAATGGCATCTTCAACTGACTTGCTCTTTCCTGGATCCAGACTCTATAAGGTGCATAGGCCTGACAGTCATTCTTTCCTAACAAAGGCTTCCCTCGGCGGTTAATACGCGTCCAGGCATGCTGCAACCTGGCTAATAACTCCCCTTTCACGTCCCCGGTGAAGTACAGAGATTCCTGTACTTCTTCCTCCTGAGGTGGATTCTTCAGTGCATATCCGAACTGGCGAATGAATAGAGAAGGGTTGTAGTTGATACACCCTTTTCTTCCTATCAACGGCACATTAGGGTACCCAGAACAACTGAAGATGAGCTCAGATCCCAACAGGTCTCGATCAAACCACTCCATATCTTCCGACGATAGCCTCATCAGGCGCCCTGGCCAATCAACTGGAACTGTAGTCTCTGCAACAGATCTTCTCTTAGGAAGGTGACTCTCAAACCACATACTCAACAAAGGTACACACAGATGAACATTCTTTCCTCTTCCCTTCTCATTCTTGTAATGCAGCGAGTGGTAGAGATCTCCGAGTAAAGTAGGTACAGGATTACCAGCGGCAAACAAGTAGAAGGCATCAAAGTCCACAAAATCCGGTATATTGGGGAACAGTACTATGCCATAAATGCACAAGGCCAACACAGCATTGAAAGCAACCCAGCACCCGCTCTTAGCGTACTCTTGGGCTTTACCAACTAAGAACTGAAGTGAGAAGCCTGGAATTCCACGGGAGACAGTAGTCACAAGTTCAGAAGCATCAATATGCAAGGCTTTTGCCAATTCCTCAGGCTTGGGTTTGGTGCCATAATGAATGAATGGAACCTGGTTCTGCACGGGCAGCTCAACATACTCAGCGTATTCCTCCAGGGTTGGTCCCATAATAAAGTCAGAGAACGTAAAGCACCTCAAAGCAGGGTCGTAGAATTGCATCAAAGCATACAGCCCATCTAACTCTACCTCTGTAGGTTTGCACACCAATCTCAGTAGTCTACCATAGCTCATCCGGAAACTCCTACGAACACCCTCATCAGCAAGAGAGATCAACCCCAGTAAAGGAACAATATCAGGCGTAGGCAATTTGTAAGCAACCGTTCTCCTTAAGCTAGTCATGATCAAACACTCAGAAGTCTGGGCACTAGAACTAGGGAAATGCAAATGCACCTGCAGCACAGACACACGTTAGTGAAATGCAAATGGTAATGGATATGCAGTAATGCAATGCAAGCAACATGCAACAGGGACCAAAGTTGTAGCTGAATAGCTTGAACCCAATCAAGAAAGGTCTCAGATAGACCATCCAGAAGTCCTCAAGCCCTGGTCTCAGATAGACCTAAAATAAAGCTCCGATACTGGTCTCTGACAGACCTCAAACCATAACTCCAACTGGTCTCTGATAGACCTCAAATCATATCCCCAATTGGTCTCTGACAGACCTCAGATCATATCCCCAATTGGTCTCTGACAGACCTCAGAACTCTCCAACTGGTCTCTGACAGACCTCAAAACACATCTCCAAATGGTCTCTGACAGACCTCCTAACTCTCCATAAATACCCAGGATCTCTGATCAAGAAATAAACGGTGGTCTGAAGGTCTAGTTACCTGCATAACCCTGAATCCCCTCACAGGTGGGTGGCCCTATAACTGGCACAAGGTACGGCATCCTATGCGGTCGTCGGCGTCACAGACTTTCAGGGTTGATGATACGATTCCCAGAAGGAGTGGCATCATCAATTCCTGAAGAGGCCTCACTTAGCCAACTTCCAAATGATCGGTCCCCAGAGTCGACAATCCAACTAACCAGCAACCCACGCCAACCAAAGGAAGGGGCAGGAGGCCAACCAGAGGAACCTCGTCTGAGTGTAGATTTCATGGGACACCAAAGCAAGCAAAGCAAGCGGGCGCCCACTAATTTCTACTCTAATTCTAGGTGCACTCAAGCCCAGGTCCGGCTTATCTCTCAGTATCAGAACACCCGTCACACCCCACATACAGCAATAATAATCAATATATAAAGCTGAAAATACAAGGTTAGAAATATAAAATAACTCCATACAAAATCCTCGACGGAAAACAAGCGCTAGGATTGACTCTCTTAAGGGACGTTGGATCCCAAATGCATAAGAACTATCGCAGTCCTTAGCAGCCAGGGGACGTTGGATCCCCAGCAGAGTCGCCAGCTGTCGCTACTGCGAAAATCGGCGCCGGCTGAACAGAAGAGTCGCCACCGTGCGTTATTTATCCCACGGGAGGGAAAGGAAACGCTCAGAGTAAACCTCGCACAACACGGGAAAGGTATGGTCGTCGCAACCAAAACCTGGATTCGGGAGTCGGTTACGCAAGGGGAAGGTATTAGCACCCCTCATGTCCGTCGTACTCGACGGGATCCACGCTTGTTTTCGGGTATGGATTGTTTTTCTATCTAAACTATAGGTCTGGGGTTAAAAGAAAAGAAAATGAAAAATAAAAATGACTCGGCAAAGTATCGCACTTTATGCCTACGTATTCCCGTCTGGAACGAGAAATCAGAGTCAACGTAGTTCGCCCACCTACGGGAAAGGAGGGGAAGGTTGCTCGCTAGGATATCGCATCCTATGCCTACGTACTTTCATACAGCATGAAAGATCAGAGCAAACGTAGTTCGGGCCACGTACGACACAAGTCTGTCTTGATTGATTTTATTCCTTCTGAAAAAGGTTTTTCTGATTAACAGTCCAAGAGGACAAAAATGACGTCTTGATGAGTTCACATTCTTTTACGGAAGAAGTGTCTTTTATTGTGTTTGAAATCTTTATGTGTTTTCTGTTTGTTTTGAGAAAGAAAGAGACAGAACTCTAACCTACGGTTGCGAAGGGAATCAAACTAACCTAATGTTATCATGCATGGGTTAAGACCTAGTGTCTATCATGCTCCTCTCTTGCACAGAGAGAAACAGAGGTCCTACGGGATAGGCAGAAACAGAAACAATAACAGACATATACAGTATAACAGTAAAATGCATGGATGCAGCAATACAAGCGAGGCAAGGGAGTCCCACTCAACCTCGAACCTAGAAAACAATAGGCGAAAGTGAACAGGATTCACTTTCAACCCAACAAGGTAAACAGCAAACAATACAGTCCAGAAAACCAAACAATACATCAGCAAATGAAATACAGCAGCAAAAGAAACAGCATCAGCAGCTCTGAATCACCATCTGGCTTCAAATAATCTCCAATCAGCTACAGGCTTCAACAAGCATCAATCTCCATCTTCATGACCTTCAGGCAAGGGCTTTGATCATCAATCTTCTATCTGCAATGGCTTTTCTTCAAGCTCAAACCTCCAGGATGAGGAATCAGTCACAAGAGTGAATTGGGTGTTAAGCAATCAGCTGACTACCAAGGGTGGTGAACAGACTGCTTCTAACACAAGAGACATTTTCTCTCAAGAGTTCTATCTCATAGACACTATCACCAAGCCTTCCAAAGGAAGGGGGTGAGTGTCTTAGAGAGACTCTGAATCACAGAGAAGAATGGATGCAGACAAGGCAATCCATGTTTGAGAAACAAACTTTCTAATCTAGGGCTCTGCCTAGCTCCTAAACCCTAGTCTCCTCAGCATCTGCTAGCAAGAACCTACTCCTCAACTCTGGCAGTGGATCTTCAATCTCTGACTCTCCAATGGTCTTCATCTCCTCAAGTCTTCAGCTTCCCCAGGTTCCCAGACAAACCCAATACCCAAACAAGCAAGCAATAATCCCCAGAGGGCACACCACACCAATCAATCAGATATACAGACAGTATTAATAGCATTAGGGGAATCCTGACTTTTCTAAGGGGATCTAATAACTACCCATAGCCCCTATAGTCCCAATCCTAAGTCCTAAGGGAAAGAACCAAACTTCCTAAGTCATCACCTAAAAAAACCCTAATTTGTTCTTGTTGTTCAAGCCTACATTGAGCACCTAAAATTAATTTCTAAAAATGGGAACTAAATTGAATCTACAAGTTCAATATCTCATCTAAACACCCTAAAAAGAATGAACAAGAAATATGAAAGCATCTAGGAGAACAAAAATTACTAAATTCATGCATGAAATGAAGCTATTAATATGACATTTATTTAGAAAATATGGAAAAAATATGAAATGAAAATAAAAATGCAATTTTATTTAATGAAAATTTTCTAGACATTCTAATGAAAATGATGTAAAAAGAATGAATTGAAAATGATTTTTTATGTATTTATTATGAATTAATGAAAATGCATAAAAAACAATTAAAGAATATAAAAGAAAAATAATGAAATAAAGGGAGGGGGTTCATTCAGCAAACACGCCCAGTTGATATTCATTGGGCCAGGCAGACAGGGGGTGCGCATAGCATATTGCACTAGGCCCAGAACAACTTCAGAAATAATGAAAATGAAGAAACACGCAGGGGGTGAGAAAAGAAACAGAATCACGTTCAAAATGACAATGGGCCTATGCACTGGGGGTGGGAATAACACATTACATTCAGGCCCGCCCGTTTCAATTAATGAAACGGTGCGTTTGGCACCACAGCATCTCCCTCCAAAATCTGCTTCAAATCTCAGCCACACGATGGCTCTCCAAGTCAAAAGTCTAACATGAAAGGGACGCTCCAGATTACGTCTTCCCCAATGGATCCTCTAGGGTTTCTGAAACCCTCATGCACATGCCATGAACAACCAATATTCAAGCTCTCGGTTCTCTCTCTCCAGGCCATGAAACGCCACGCTATGAACATGAAAAACATTCTAAATCTCTCCCTCTATAATCCTATGGTCTTAGATTGCTCTGAAACTCAACAAATCAACAAACCCGCGCGCAACAAACTCTGGTTACCATGAAATTACTCTGAGATGCATCACAACAATTCTCAATCAAACTTATCCTAATCTAACCTATAACTAATGGTGATTACCCTGCGCTAACAACCTAACATTCTAATGCACTATGCCATGAGTTCTTGATCCAAACAGTTTTTACAACCTGCTAACAATTGTCACCAAACTACTCCAAATTCATCCTAATTGCCCTACTAACCTCCTACATTATATCTAAACTAATAAAATCATGCTAACCTAATTGAATCAAGCTGTGGCAGAGTAAATGCACCTGGTGTGAAAGCTTGTGGATGATGCTGAATCTTGTGGATCTGAGGCTTGTGAGGCTTGGATCTTGATCTACAAACTCAATGCTCGATTCTGTTTGCAACACTTGAATGAAACTTGGCTTGAATTGTGCTATCAACTTGAAACTTCAATTTTGATGTTGATGATGGAAGTGCTCGAAAATGGATGAATCACACCTTGTTCTTGATTGAATTCTAATCTATGATGATGAATCAGTAGAATGAAGTTGATTTTGATGATAATTGGTGAAGATTTTGGGAGATTGAAGTGAAATTGCAAAGGGAAAGAATGAGAGGGTTTGTGAAATTCTTGGTGAAAAATGAAGCCAACCCTTGATCAATCTTCATTTCATGAATATATAGGGCTCACATGAACATTCTAGATCCATCTTACACATTCCCTTGCCTTCCAACTTTGATTCATTTTGGCTATGTTTCTTAAAATGCAAGCAACCAAGGATAACTTTGAAATCTTCCACTAAACTCAAAAAAGTGATTGAACCATTGTCTTTAGAATGTCTTTTCCATTCAAAATCATATATTGGAAGTCTCCATTTGGACTTATAAATCTCCCAAACCATTTTTCATTTTGAATTTATCCAAATTATAAGCCATTTTAGTTCAACTTTGGACCAATCATGCAACTTCATGCTATGAGCTTTTCCAACAATTTGTTACCTTCTTTCTAGACTTAAAATCCCATTTGGAGCAAGTTTGATGTTGTAAGTTTTTTCATTTGAGGCCTCCTTGTATGAGTTTTGGACATAGGTTAAAATGACCTGTAATTCACAAATGCCCAAAATACCCTTTGCTTGCCAAGACCATAAGTTGAGTTCCACACATCATATGAGGGCATACCATACCATTCTAGAAAGCTAAGACAATGAGGAACAATTCTTATGTTGACCAAGAATTCATTTGAAATCTCCTTGAGGGGTAAAAATTGCTTGGAAGTCAAGTCACTTTCACAGACAAAAGTTCAGACACCTCAGATGACCTGTAACTTACAAGGACCATAACTTGAGTTCTATAAATCTCCTTGATGTCTTCCACCACTCAAATTAAAGGTCTTGAGATCCTCTACAAGTTTCATGTTGGCCAAGAAGCCATTTGAAGCTAGCATTTTGACTTATCTTGCTTGGAAATTTGACCTAAACTAGGGGATTTTACACAGAAACCCTAATTTAGAAACTCCTCTTCTCCTTGATTTCTCTTGAATTCTCCTTGGCATATCTCCATATCCTCCTTTATATGTCCAATGATGAACCCCACATCTCTCCAATAGACTTGAATGCCCCTTAAATCAGTCAATTGACCTAGGGTTGACCTAGGGTTGACCCAGATGAAACCCTAGTTGACTGTCTTCAACTATAGCTCTTGTGCTCTCATCAATGACTTGTCTCCTTCTTTAAATGACTTTCTAAGTCTCTCATAATGTCTAGATACTCTCCATGCCTTCACTTCACAGCTCACAACTTACTTGTTGATCCTCAGATACCCTCAGCTAGGAGATGGACTCAAGGCTTGATCTGCTGAACTCTTTGCTTTCAATATCTTTCCTGATGACTTGAATGAGATTGAATTAGGATAATAACCTCTTGATAGGCCTCTAGAGATGAGAATAATGATTGGTCCCCTGTTGTATGACTTGCTATGCTTATGCTATGCAGATGGTTAGTCTATGTTCATGACTCTATATGCAAATGCTAATGATAATGAAACATAAACCAAAGAATAAGGTTGGGCAAATTTTAGGGTGCAACAGACGCCACAGGTGTCGAGTCAACGACAAACGCTATGATAAGTGGGCACTACGTAAAGCATGACATCCATATCCTTGATCCTCCATTTCCGCAGAAACAGGCATACGCTACATGAAAGCGAATCTAGTCAATATCACTGACCTTCCATTCCCTCGGAAATGGGCAAACGCTAAATAAAAGCGAGAAATATCAATATCACTGACCTTCCATTTCCTCGTAAATGGGCAAATGCTAAATAAAAGCGAGAAATGAGCATCCACAAACTTGAACAAACAACTCTGCGGGGAAATTCTGACATCAGCTGCTAGACATCCATCTTGATCAAAAATGGGTAACAACTTCGAAGGTATAATCATAAAGTTCTTAACGTTGACGTAACAGCCATCCAAGGAAGACTCTACTGGGGAATAAGAGAAACTTAACCAAGCAACTCTGATGAGGGGACGAATGCGATCATCACCTATCTCACATCAAGAATTTGAACATCCGAAACCATCCTGAACAAAAATTCCAAACCCGTTGGGAAACACCTGAAACAAAATAGGTAACCAACCTGGTTTATGTTTCAAAATGCGTATGTTGATAATGGCGTAATGCTCCATACGAAATGGAATGCTACATATTTGCAAATATGATGATATATGCAAGATGCAAATGCAGGCTCGGGCTGCTGGAGAAAAGCTGGATACAGAACCGCTTCAGCAAAAATAAATGCTGAGGGAAAAGCTAACTCCGCTGGGGATAACCAGGTATCACAAAATTATTCCAGCATAATGAATATTGGAAAGGTACGCCGACTCCGCTTGGGGGGTAGAAACAATCCTGCTGGGGGATTGTTTTACGATCCGGAGTTACGAACTCTACAGAGGATGATCAACCTATTGGAGGAAATATACCCTGCTGGAAAACAGAAAGAGCCATCCTGCGCGGGGATGAACTTTCAAAACCACTTCCAACCTGGTGGTGCCCTGTGAGGACTTCACCGGAGATTAAATGTGCACAAGATCGTTGTCGGGGATGCACATTACTGCCTAATCGCTTGCTAACTCGCATCCAACTCTTGTGGGGATAAAATGCAACTTCCACCTGCTGGGGAGGAATAAAATCACCTAGAGCCTGATCCTACGTTAAGGGACTCTGGCTGGGGAGACACGATCCCTTAGCTGTTTGCTGCAAAGGTAACGACCCTGCAAAACACGGGCAACAACAAGATATCCTATACAAAAGGAAATATCTAGGTCAATAGCCGTGGTGATCGCTCAGTCAATTCAAAGTTTTAACAATTATTGGCCGAGGCCTGCAAGTTTATGCACGTGCAAGTTTGTCAAAAACATCGGCGTTTTCCACAAACAAAACAGTAAAAGTTAAAACAAGAAACAACATCAAGTATTGAATAGTATGCGTTTTATTGATAACGGGCCTGTAAATAGGCAAAGTTTTGTACAATGGATGCAACTCCTGAAAATAGGAAGCTACAAAACAAATAAAAATATGCACAGAGATACAAAGAAATTGGTATACATGTTGGCAACATGGTACAGACGAACACCATGAGCTGATCCTCCTATGACTCGCCTGACTCAGATGCTTTCCCGATACTCCGTCCTTGGAAGAGATTGACTTGGATAATCGACCCTCAGGTGTTCCCAAACCACTAAGCAATGCAGTATCAAACTCGGACCGCAATCATTTGCTTTTTTCAATCCCTAACTTTTTCCCGAACCGCCCTTTGCGGGTTTTCAATTCACCGGGATACCCTTTTTTTCCAAAGTCGCCTTTTCAGGTTTTCGACTTCGCGGGTGTACATCTTTTCAACTTTTATCCCTAACTTTTGCCCGAACCTTTTCTTTTTTCTTTTTGGTTCGCCGGGATGCCCCATTTTTGCCTGGACTCTCTTTTTTCTGCCCAGCGGGTCTCTTTTAAAAAAAGTATTTTTTAACTGCGTCCGAGTTCACAGAGGATGAAAAATCTTCGCCATCCATGGTGGACAACAGTAAGGCTCCTCCGGAGAAGACCTTTCGCACAATGTATGGACCTTCATAGGTAGGAGTCCATTTGCCCCTGTGATCTGATTGTGGTGGGAGAATCTTCTTTAGCACAAGATCGCCCGTCTGAAAGCTTCGAGGGTGCACCTTCTTGTCGTAAGCTTTCTTCATCCGGCTCTGATATAACCGACCATATGCGATAGATGCAAGTCTCTTCTCATCCATCAAACTGAGTTGATTCTGTTAGACTAAGGCACGGATCTAGAAGGGGGGGTTGAATAGATCCCTTTTAAAAATTTGAGTGGCGCTACCAATAAAATTGGTTTTCAAAATTGTTTTCAAATGCGGAAGCGGCCTTGGAAAATATAGTCTAAAACGAACAACTATTGGAGAGCCGGATATGCGTCAAGCGGATGAATTTAAGACGATAACGGATAGTAAATCACTACACACTTTTATGCAAAACTCAGATGTGATTCACTCGTACTATTTCCTTATTCCAATGATCAAAAATTACACCAAAACTAGCAGCAAAATTAAGGCAATTTTAGTTCAGCACTTTTGTCGAACAGTTGGTGTGCACAAAAATTACACCAAAACTAGCAGCAAAATTAAGGCAATTTTAGTTCAGCACTTTTGTCGAACAGTTGGTGTGCACAAATACCTTAAGTGATATTTGTGTTGAATGAGTGATTGAAAAAGCCTTAGTACAGTATTTCTATTGTACTTAGTAGTTAAAAAACAGTGTTTCACCAACTCACTCAATCAATACTACAATTTGACAAAATCACTTATTCTAGAATCACTTAATTTTTAAGCTGTAATTGAAAATGCAGAAAATAAAGGAACACAAGATTTGATGAGGCAGTTCCCCCAGTCGTCCTCGCGTTGGGGTACGTCTGCCCTCAATTCTACAAAGAGAATTGAGATATGTATTGAATAGATATCACCTGTTTGGTAGAACAGTTATACACAAGAATCGATAGACAATTGATACAAACAATCTTAATGTTGCTGATAATTTCTACCACTTCTTGCCCCTTGATTCAAGATGAATCAAGTCCTCCAATTTGATGTGAATGACCTCCGATTGCAGCCACCTTATTGACAACTCTTCCGTTGATCAAACCTTCGGCACGGCTGATCTTAGACACACCCAAATTGAACCCGGAACGTCTTCAACCTTTCAACGCCCTAGCTACTAGATTGATCAACCTTCCGCTAATCAATCACCTTCGCACTCGCTTGATTGTTGAACCGACGATTCCGTAACAAAAGCCTTCAAAACCTGTAGTCTTGATAGGTAAAACCTCAAAGGTTTTCTCCCAAGAAACACCTGCACCAGCTTCCACTCGAACCGGATCTTCAATCACGCGTTCGAACCTTATCACCGTCGAGCAAACCACAAACCGCAGCAAAAAATTGATTATCTGTAATTTGAGGATTTGTGAGTTGATTGAACGATGAAGATGAAGAACACTGATGCACCTCTTTCACGTTTCTTGACCTGAACACTTTCTCACAATGCTTTCAAAAATGTTATGTGTTAAAATTGAAAAGACAGCTATTTATAGTAATATACAAAACAGACAGATGACAGATCAATGAAACATAGCAGAATTTCTGTTTCTGCGCGCGAACGGTCGACCATAGGGTCGGCGTGCGCTGAGCCGTGTGACACTCAAACTGTCATGCGCCGAGTCAGCGGTCGACGCATGATCTTCATGCGCTGAGCCGTCTGATTCTTAAACCTGCATGCGCCAAGTCAGCGGTCGACGCATGGTTCCATGCGCTGACCCGTGTGAACTGAATGAAACTGTGTGCTGACGGTATGGTCGGCTCATGGTTCAAAAATCTGCAAAAACATAAATTTCTACAGCTTTTTGTGCATTACGTCATTGTAAAAATTGAATCATAAGTAGCGTGAATGATTTAAACGAAAGAAGGATATCTCTTAGCAAGTTGTCATCATCAAAAACCAGAGGCACGCTTGTGTTGGTAGATACTTTGCCTTCACATTCTCCCCCTTTTTGATGATGGCAACCTACTGTTACGCAACACGTGATAGGTATAGGTATGCTCCCCCTTTCTTTTACAATTATAGCGGTCGTAATCATCGTCTATCTACTGCTCGGTTCTCCCCCTTTGACAACATCAAAAAGAGGTAAACTCGTGACACAATAACAACACATTGAATCATGCATAAATGAGATACCAACAGATGAGAAGTAAACAACAGTTATACATACGATGGAGATAACAGTTAATAGATTACAGAACCACAAAAATGTCATGATAGCAACATAGAAGTAAGCAACAATCATAGTGAGTTTGGGCAGAAAAGCAAAACACAACAAACAAAATGAATGCAAGCCAAAACAGGAAACAACAAATGACATATGAGCGCATGCTAATAGCCCCGTCCACGTCCGCGACCACGACCACGCCTGTCATAGTAATGAGGATGGCGTTGGGGATGAGCTAGATCAGTAAATTCTTCTGTGATGTTATTCAAAAAGTCAAGACTGTCGACAATGGCGCGCTCTTCAGCTTGATGACAGTGAGTTAGAGTCTCGAATCGAGCGTCCAGCTGAGTCGACATTCCACTGATCCGTTCATTTTGGTTATGCAGTTCAGAACGAATTTGTGCCATTCTTTCATTTTGATCCCTCATGAATTTTTGCTGTTGTTCCTGCATATTGGTCATAAAATTTCGCTGTTCCAACTGCATCGACTGCATCATTTCTAAAATCTCCGAATTGTTTGACGGTTGTTGAGGAGAAGGTGGGTCTGCAGTGCTTGGTTGATACGGCTGATAGAATTTGCCAAGGGTGGTCCACCCGGTGTATTGCCATTCACCCCAGCCTTGGTTATTCTCCTCATCCTCATTTTCCTGTTGGTTTGAGTAGGCAGACCAGTTATTGTGTTGATTGTCATCTTGATATGTTTGTTGATAGTTTTCAGAAGGCACGTATGGTTGATGACCTTCATTAATATCGTGGTCCAGCTGAGTCTCATCAGCGGTTTCTTGTGCCTCTCCTGCATTGTCACCTTGATTGTCTTCATCTTCACTTGAGCTTCCTTCTGCTTCTTCATCTTCTCCACCCTCTGACTCATCAGCACTTTCTTCACTCGAGGAGGCAGCTGCAGCCATGGTTGAGCGCCGATAAAATCTGTACTTTTTGAGCGACTGATCCCACACATATCCCATCATAGCAAAGACCTTTGAACTGAACTCTTTATCGGAAGAAATTGGAGTATACGGAAAAGACGGGTAATTGATACCTGCAGAGTTTAAAGCTTCCTGAATGAATGAGCCATAGGCGAGCGCGGTGCCTCGCTTGGAGTCTCTTAGTTCATACATCCGGCTTGTAATATAGTACGGCCAGTTAATTTTAATGCCGTGACCTAGTATATGGATGAGATGCACTTCAGCTTGTTCGACTCTTGACAAACCACCTTGTTTAGGCCGCAGAATGCGCGCCACAATCCATTGAAGGATCCTTGGAAATGTTCTGAGTTTTCCGGATGTGACGGACCTCGGAAAAGCCGCACTGTTTACAATGTGCTCCAGATAAGGCCTCTTGAGCATATTATTCAGTGCTTTGTTATACTCATAACCTTCAAGAGTTTTAGAATCGGTCACTTCGGCTAGGGGAGGTTCACCATCCTCTACAGACATATCAAAATACTTACTCCAGAATTCAGTATTTACAGTCACTTGAGTTGTTCCAATATGGGAATGAAAGTTTTCTCCGTGAAATTTATCATTCAATTCAGAGTAAAAGACACGCACCAGATCTTCGCTATATTGTACATTGCATTCAACAAATCGTTCAACACCATGATAAGTAAGAAAGTTCATGAACTTACCCAGATGCATGCGTTCAGCAACCAGTTCATAGAAGGCGTGTTGTCGAACCACTTTCCTCTTACCAATGTCTTTGTTAAAGTTTTCCCGACGAGACGGATGAACCAGGGATTCTGCAGTGATTGGCACTGTTCCGGAGGTTGACCCTCTTGATCTCTTTCTTGTAGGTCTAGAGGAAGAAGCCATGGGTATAGTTTTGTGGGTACAAGGAACTCTTTACCAATGTGATGGAGAATGAAGAGTTTTGAGATGAAGGATTTTGAATTTTGAGAAGAAGGAGAGAGATAACCCTTGTTTAATGTAAGGATTAGGGTTTGATTGGAAAATGTGAGGAGATGAAGAGAGTTAGTAGGGGTAGTAGGTGTGGGTTTCTAGTAATGAAGATAAATGCAAGTGTAACTGCCCAAAAAAAAACTGAACCGTCAAGTAATCAGGAAAACTGGGTTTTTGCGCGAGCCGTCGACGGTAGCTTCTGCATGCGTCGACGCATGCTTCAGATTTTTCACCAGATACAAAAGTTAACAGGGTGCGCCGACCGCTGCCCTGTTATGGTCGACTCAATATGCAACAAACAGCAGATTTTTGTATTTTACCATATTCAGAGGTACATGCTATGCAAAAATGATGTCATGACATATAAGAAAAAAAATATCTATATACATATGCAGTAGATGTCATACAAATTTAGCGTAGTATAAGCGATATGATTTGAGATCAACAGGATTATCAAACAAAGAGAGAGAGAAAGAACAATATCACCTTGATGCCTGATTTGCTTGATACACAACATACTTATACTTACACGAATATCAAATTGTTAGAAGTACAACAGCATGATTATTTGAATAAAATAAGATAACATCAGCAAATATTATTCCCGTTCCGAAATGTCGAGGATTCCAAGTTCTCGGCGGATATGAAAGAAAGGTTCCGTTGCTAGCGGCTTTGTGAAAATGTCCGCTAGTTGGTTTTTAGTGTCAACGTGTTCAAATACAACATCACCTTTCTCAACATGGTCCCTAAGAAAATGGTGTCGAATTTCTATATGTTTAGTGCGAGAGTGTAATACGGGATTTTTGGTAAGGTTAATAGCGCTAGTGTTGTCACATAGGATAGGAATACGTTCAAGTTTAAGATTGAAATCTAGTAGTTGTTGCTTAATCCACAGAATTTGAGCACAACAACTACCAGCGGCAACGTATTCCGCCTCGGCCGTTGATAAAGCAACTGAAACTTGTTTCTTGCTATGCCAACTAACCAAGGAGTTTGAAAACAAATGACATGTACCACTAGTGCTTTTCCTATCCGATTTGCACCCGGCAAAGTCGGAATCGGAGTAACCTACCAACGAGCAATCACTACCCTTAGAATACCACAATCCATACTTCGGGGTACCTGACAGGTATCGAAGAATTCGTTTAACAGCTTTTAGGTGGGATTCTTTGGGACATGATTGGTATCGTGCACACATGCACACACTAAACATAATATCAGGACGTGACGCAGTAAGATAGAGAAGTGAACCAATCATACCTCTATATCGTTTTACCTCTACGTCCTTGCCATTTTCATCTTTATCCAAATTTACGCATGTAGGCATTGGGGTGTCTATGGCCTTGGATTTTGCCATGTCAAATCTCTTGATCAAGTCCAAACAATATTTTGTTTGGCTCACGAATGTCCCTTCTTGGAGTTGTTTAATTTGCAGGCCGAGGAAGTATGTGAGCTCCCCCATCATACTCATCTCGAATTCGCCCTGCATGAGGTCAGAAAACTCTCTCACGAGATTCATGTTAGTGGATCCAAATATAATATCGTCAACATAGATTTGCACCAAAATCAAGTGCTTTCCTTGACGTTTAATGAAGAGTGTAGTGTCAACCTTTCCTCGTGAGTACCCCTGATTAAGTAAAAACTTACTTAGTCGCTCATACCAAGCTCTAGGAGCTTGTTTGAGACCATATAAAGCTCTTTTTAACTTGTAAACATGTTCAGGGTATTCATGAGATTCAAAACCGGGAGGTTGAGACACATATACTTCTTCATTTATGTGACCGTTAAGGAACGCACTTTTAACATCCATTTGAAATAACTTAAAATCCTTTGCACATGCAAAGGCGAGTAAAAGGCGTATAGCCTCGAGTCGGGCAACCGGCGCATAAGTTTCCTCATAGTCGATGCCTTCCTCTTGGTTATACCCTTGAGCGACCAATCTCGCTTTATTACGGGTTATTACCCCGTTTTCGTCCAACTTGTTCCTAAACACCCATCGGGTGCCGATTACTCGATGGCCTCGCGGAGGAGGGACAAGGTCCCATACCTCGTTTCTTTTAAACTGATTTAGTTCCTCTTGCATCGATAAAAACCAGTGCTCATCGAGTAGGGCCTCTTTGGGGTTTTTAGGCTCTATTTGTGAAACGAAAGCGAAGTGATAACAAAAGTTACTTAGCTTAGATCGAGTGGTGACTCCCTTTGTGATGTCTCCGAGAATATTGTCAATTGGATGATCTTTACACGACTTCCAAGCTTGAGGGAGATCATCGTTTGTAGGCGGATGAGCTTCCTCAGTTACCTCATGGTGTGCATCCTTATCCTCCTCAATTTTGACTCTATCGGGTTGATCAATCCCCGTTTCGCCACCTTTGAGTATGTCTTCTGTGGATGTACCTGCACCATGAACAACACTATCCTTTCCGACATTTCTCGGATAGGACTCATCAAACGTAACGTGCACAGACTCTTCAACAGCTAGTAATCTTTTATTATAAATCCTATATGCTTTACTTGATTGCGAGTACCCTAGAAAAATGCCTTCATCGGCTTTTGAATCAAACTTGCCCAAGTTTTCCTTTCCATTGTTTAATACAAAGCACTTGCATCCAAAAACATGAAGGTGAGAAACATTAGGCTTTCGCCCTTTTAAAAGTTCATACGGAGTTTTGTTTAGAATGGGGCGGATGAGTACCCTATTCAAAACATAACATGCCGTACTAATGGCGTCGGCCCAAAAGTATTTTGGTAAACCACTATCATTAATCATTGTTCTTCCCAATTCTTCTAAAATTCTGTTTTTACGCTCCACAACCCCATTTTGTTGAGGAGTTCGTGGAGCCGAGAAGTTATGATCGATGCCATGGTTACCGCAATATTCTTCAAATAAATGATTTTCAAATTCACCTCCGTGGTCACTTCTTATTGACACAATGTTTGTATTTAACTTATTTTGGGAGAGCTTGGCAAATCTCTCAAAAGCGGCAAACGTGTCACTTTTACTCACTAAGAAGATGGTCCAACAGAACCTAGAAAAGTCGTCCACTATTACGAATCCGTAATAGTTTCCTCCTAGACTTTTGATCCTAGACGGCCCAAACAAGTCCATATGAAGTAGTTCAAGAGGTCTCGTTGTTGAAATAATCTTTTTGGATTTAAAGGAGATCCTCGTTTGTTTTCCTTTTTGACAAGCATCACAAAGGTGATCCTTGGTGAACTTAATTTTGGGAAGTCCTAGTACTAGATCTTTTGAGACAATCTTATTGAGTAAGTCAAAATTGACATGCGCTAAGCGCCTATGCCATAGCCATGAGTCTTCACTCATAGATATGAGACATTGATCGCTTGTTGGGGATACCACATTCAAGTCAAGCATATACACATTGTTTACTCTAAAACCAATAAACACATTCTTCTTATCACTTTCATGCACAATTTTGCAGCAATCTTTTGAAAAGGAAACATTGTAACCTTTGTCGCATAATTGGCTAATGCTAAGGAGATTATGTTTAAGGTTTTCGACAAGCAACACATCGGAAATTGTAGTAGAGGAGGGATTACCTATACTACCTTTACCTAGTATCGCTCCGCGGTTGTTATCACCGTATGTTACATACCCTTTCTTCTTAGCCACGAAGTCTATGAATAAGGATATGTCTCCAGACATGTGCCTTGAGCACCCACTATCAAGAACCCATCTTCTCTCGGTGGACTCGACACATTTCACCTGTCAAAATATAACTCAGAAAAGGGAGGTACCCAATGGCATATTGGGTCCTAATAGGTTAGCGACAAGACGGTTGCGTTTGGGCAACCATTGGTAGATGCCTTTAGGAACAAGAAATCTCCTAAATCGACATTTACCAATGGAGTGGCCTTTCTTGCAACAGTAAAAGCATACAAAGTCGACATTAGAATCACTTTCACTTGCTTGATCCCTAATTACATATGCATATTTTTGATATGGGTTTATCATACTTTTTCTAAAATCCTTTTTATCGATTGCAAATGTAATTTTAGGTTCAAGTGCCTTGTCTAATTTGGCCTTAAGGTTTCTAACCTCACCTTGCCAAATATGACAAGTATCACAACCAAAGTTGAAAGGATTACTATTGTCCTTACAATCCGATTCATTATCTTTCACAATGGAAGCCTTAAGGTCCTCTAATTTCTTTTCGGACTCTAAGACTTTGTGCTCTAAATATGTAAAAATTCTTCTATTAGAAGCAAGTTTCTTAAAGGCTTCAGTTGCTTCCTTGTGTAAAACATCGAATGCGGTTTGTAATTCGGAATGAGACATATTAGATGACATATTATATCTAGAGTGACGTACCTGTTTCTTTTTCTTTTTCTGATTTGCGGAGAGACATAGATTCACGGACTCTTCTTCATCACTAGAGCTTTCATTAGAGGAGGAAGAATCACTGTCGCTTTCCCACGCGATGTACGCCCTCCTAGGCTTTGATGCTCTCTTATGTGACTTCGATTGTTCCTTTTCTTTTCCCTTGTTGTTCATTGGACAGTCCGGTTTGTAGTGACCGGGCTTTCCACATTTATAGCACGTTCCTCTAGTCTTTTTGCCTTTTTGATTGTCATCTTTGGAGAACCTTGATTGCCTTCGGAAATTTACCAGGTTCTTCTCCGAATGTTGGATGCCGTTCTTTCTCACGTACCGGTTATACCGTTTAACGAACAGCCCCATGTCCTCATTTATGTCTTCTTCTTCGTCGTCGCTTGAAGAATAATCACTTTGCTCTTTTGCTTTAGACTTCGAGGAAGAAGCCTTAAGAGCTATTGACTTCTTTTCACTCATCTTTACTTTGTCCTTCTTTTCTTTCCTTTCATGTTGGTCAAGACTCAAGAGTACCTGTTCATGCTCTTGTAGTTTGCCAAACAATGTAGTCAGGTCTAATACCGTAAGATCATTTGCCTCTTTGATGGCGGTCACTTTCGGCTGCCATTCCCTGCTAAGACATCTCAAAACTTTATTAGTAGCAAGATCATTGGAAATAGGTCTTCCTAGTGAATGTAATCTGTTTATGAGATGAGTAAATCTCTTTTGCATGTCAGCAATGGTTTCCCCTTGCTCCATGAAAAAAAGATCAAACTCTTGTATAAGAGTGTTGATTCGAGCCAACTTAACATCGTTTGTCCCCTCATGGGCAATTTGTAGTGCATCCCACATAGTCTTAGCCGTAGGGCAATGGGATACACGGTAGTATTCATCTACACCTAATGAGGAGATTAGAATGTTCTTAGCTTTCCAATCGTAATTATACTTTCGCTCATCGTCGTCGGTCCATTGTGCTTCGGGCTTTGGCACAACTTCGTTATTCTCATTTGTCATGGTTATTTCAATCGGACCATTGAGAATAACGTTCCATATCTTTCTATCTATGGAATTAATGTGCACCCGCATACAGTCTTTCCAATAGCTATAATTTTCACCGTTAAAAACGGGAGCTCTATTGTACGCCCCTTTTGGTTCGTTAGCCATTATTCTATCAATGTTGTATTTGAAGCACCGGAGAACCGGAGCTCGTGATACCACTTGTTAGACTAAGGCACGGATCTAGAAGGGGGGGTTGAATAGATCCCTTTTAAAAATTTGAGTGGCGCTACCAATAAAATTGGTTTTCAAAATTGTTTTCAAATGCGGAAGCGGCCTTGGAAAATATAGTCTAAAACGAACAACTATTGGAGAGCCGGATATGCGTCAAGCGGATGAATTTAAGACGATAACGGATAGTAAATCACTACACACTTTTATGCAAAACTCAGATGTGATTCACTCGTACTATTTCCTTATTCCAATGATCAAAAATTACACCAAAACTAGCAGCAAAATTAAGGCAATTTTAGTTCAGCACTTTTGTCGAACAGTTGGTGTGCACAAAAATTACACCAAAACTAGCAGCAAAATTAAGGCAATTTTAGTTCAGCACTTTTGTCGAACAGTTGGTGTGCACAAATACCTTAAGTGATATTTGTATTGAATGAGTGATTGAAAAAGCCTTAGTACAGTATTTCTATTGTACTTAGTAGTTAAAAAACAGTGTTTCACCAACTCACTCAATCAATACTACAATTTGACAAAATCACTTATTCTAGAATCACTTAATTTTTAAGCTGTAATTGAAAATGCAGAAAATAAAGGAACACAAGATTTGATGAGGCAGTTCCCCCAGTCGTCCTCGCGTTGGGGTACGTCTGCCCTCAATTCTACAAAGAGAATTGAGATATGTATTGAATAGATATCACCTGTTTGGTAGAACAGTTATACACAAGAATCGATAGACAATTGATACAAACAATCTTAATGTTGCTGATAATTTCTACCACTTCTTGCCCCTTGATTCAAGATGAATCAAGTCCTCCAATTTGATGTGAATGACCTCCGATTGCAGCCACCTTATTGACAACTCTTCCGTTGATCAAACCTTCGGCACGGCTGATCTTAGACACACCCAAATTGAACCCGGAACGTCTTCAACCTTTCAACGCCCTAGCTACTAGATTGATCAACCTTCCGCTAATCAATCACCTTCGCACTCGCTTGATTGTTGAACCGACGATTCCGTAACAAAAGCCTTCAAAACCTGTAGTCTTGATAGGTAAAACCTCAAAGGTTTTCTCCCAAGAAACACCTGCACCAGCTTCCACTCGAACCGGATCTTCAATCACGCGTTCGAACCTTATCACCGTCGAGCAAACCACAAACCGCAGCAAAAAATTGATTATCTGTAATTTGAGGATTTGTGAGTTGATTGAACGATGAAGATGAAGAACACTGATGCACCTCTTTCACGTTTCTTGACCTGAACACTTTCTCACAATGCTTTCAAAAATGTTATGTGTTAAAATTGAAAAGACAGCTATTTATAGTAATATACAAAACAGACAGATGACAGATCAATGAAACATAGCAGAATTTCTGTTTCTGCGCGCGAACGGTCGACCATAGGGTCGGCGTGCGCTGAGCCGTGTGACACTCAAACTGTCATGCGCCGAGTCAGCGGTCGACGCATGATCTTCATGCGCTGAGCCGTCTGATTCTTAAACCTGCATGCGCCAAGTCAGCGGTCGACGCATGGTTCCATGCGCTGACCCGTGTGAACTGAATGAAACTGTGTGCTGACGGTATGGTCGGCTCATGGTTCAAAAATCTGCAAAAACATAAATTTCTACAGCTTTTTGTGCATTACGTCATTGTAAAAATTGAATCATAAGTAGCGTGAATGATTTAAACGAAAGAAGGATATCTCTTAGCAAGTTGTCATCATCAAAAACCAGAGGCACGCTTGTGTTGGTAGATACTTTGCCTTCACAGATTCAACCTATTTTGAACCCATTCTGCCTCATCAAGTTGGACATCGAGCAATACTCTCAAGGAAGGAATCTCAACTTCTAATGGTAGGACAACCTCCATACCATACACCAGTGAGAAAGGTGTTGCCCTAGTTGATGTGCGTACCATCGTACGATAACTGTGCAAAGCGAAGGGCAACATCTCGTGCCAGTCTTTGTATGTCACAACCATCTTCTAAACTATCCTCTTGATGTTCTTATTGGCCGCCTCAACAGCGCCATTCATCTTGGGTCTGTAGGGAGACGAGTTGTGATGCTCAATCTTGAATTTTTGACACAATTCCTTCATCATTTTGTTATTCAGGTTCGAACCATTGTCAGTAATGATTCTTTCGGGGATACCGTACCGATAGATGATATCCTTTTTGATAAACCTGGCTACCACTTGCTTGGTGACATTAGCGTAAGATGCTGCTTCAACCAATTTGGTAAAGTAATCGATAGCCACCAGGATGAACCTGTGTCCATTGGATGCGGTGGGCTCAATTTTGCCAATCATATCGATGCCCCACATGGAGAAAGGCCATGGGGACGCCATAACGTTCAAAGGGCTTGGCGACACCTGAATCTTGTCCGCATAAATTTGGCATTTATGGCACTTCTTTGAAAACTTAAAGCAATCTCTTTCCATTGTCAACCAATAATACCCTGCCCGTAATAAATTCCGAGACATATCGTGTCTGCCGGCGTGCGTGCCGAAGGTTCCCTCGTGGACCTCTTCCATGAGTAAATTAGCCTCTTTCTCATCAACACATCGCAAAAGCACCAAATCATGGTTTCTCCTATACAGAACACCATCCGGATTCAAGTAGAAATTACCAGCCAATCTCCTAAGAGTCTTCTTATCGCGGCTGGATGCCCCAGTCGGATACTCTTGGTTTTTTAGGAAATTCTGAATATCAAAATACCATGGCTTGCCATCAGAAACTTCCTCAATGGCGAATATGAAGGCGGGCCTATCAAGGCATGAGATAACTACTCTGGGAGCCTCATTCCAGAAGTTAACCTTATACATGGAAGACAACGTTGCAAGAGTATCAGCCATTTGATTTTCTGCCCGTGGCACATGATGAAACTCTACCCGGTCAAAGAAAGGTAACATTCTTCTTGCATAATTCATATACGGTATCAGATTGGGCTGACGGGTCTCCCATTCACCCTTGATCTGGTTCACGACTAGCACAGAGTCTCCATACACATCAAGATTCTTAATCCTCAAATCAATAGCCTCCTCGAGACTCATGATGCACGCTTCATATTCAGCCTCGTTATTAGTAACTGGGAACGTCAATCTGGCGGTGAACGGGATGTGCGTCCCATGGGGAGTCGTGATGATTGCCCCAATTCCACTTCCATATGAATTCACAACACCGTCAAAAATCAATTGCCATTGGGAACCCGGCTCAAGACCTTCACCATGCAATGGCTCTTCGCAGTCCTTCATCTTTAAGTACATGATATCCTCATCAGGAAAATCAAACTTCATCGACTGGTAATCCTCAATGGGCTGTTCAGCCAGGTACTCTGACAGTACGCTACCTTTGATAGCCTTTTGCGAGACGTACTTTATATCGTACTCTGTCAGTACCATCTGCCATCAGGCAATCCTTCCAGAAAGTGCCTGCTTCTCAAAGACTTATTTGATCGGATCCATCTTCGAAATTAGCATGGTTGTGTGATTTAACATGTATTGTCTCAGACGTTTGGCAGCCCAGGCAAGTGCACAACACGTCTTTTCAAGCATGGAATAACAAGACTCACATTCTGTGAACTTTTTACTCAAGTAATAGATCGCATGCTCTTTTCGTCCAGTCTCGTCATGTTGACCGAGAACAAAACCCATACTGTTCTCAAGAACCGTCAAGTACATGATCAGTGGTCTCCCGGCTATTGGGGGTATCAAAATCGGAGGTTCCTGCAAGTACTCTTTTATTTTTTTCAAACACCTTTTGACAATTTTCATTCCAGACAATTGCCTGGTCTTTTTTCAACAATTTAAACATTGGCTCACACGTGGTAGTTAGGTGAGATATAAATCGGGCAATGTAGTTCAACCTCCCTAAAAAACCACGAACCTCTTTCTCTATTTTCGGCGCTGGCATTTCTTGTATTGCTTTTATTTTTGCAGGATCAACCTCTATTCCTTTTTCTCTAACAATGAACCCCAATAGCTTACCGGATCTCACCCCGAAGGTGCACTCATTAGGATTCAGCCTCAGCCTGAATTTCCTAAGCCTCTCGAACAATTTCAGAAGATTCACCAGATGCTTTTCCTTCGTCTGGGATTTGGCAATCATATCATCAACATAGACTTCAATCTCTTTATGCATCATGTCATGAAAGAGAGTCGTCATAGCACGTTGATATGTTGCCCCGACGTTCTTCAAACCAAAGGGCATCACTTTGTAGAAGAATGTTCCCCACAGGGTAATGAAAGTTGTTTTCTCCATATCCTCCGACGCCATTTTAATTTGATTATAGCCCGGAAAGCCATCCATGAAGGAAAACACCGAGAATTGAGCAGTGTTGTCGACCAACACGTCAATATGAGGAAGCGGGAAGTCATCCTTAGGGCTCGCCTTGTTCAGATCCTGATAGTCAACACACATCCGTACCTTACCATCCTTCTTTGGTACAAGTACTATATTGGCGACCCAAGGAGGGTAAGTTGTAACAGCTAGGAAACCAGCGTCCCACTGTTTATGCACTTCCTCTTTAATCTTTACGGCCATATCTGGTTTCGTTCTTCTGAGCTTTTGGTTGACCGGCGGACAATCTTCACGCAATGGCAAGCGGTGGACCATAATATCAGTGTCTAGCCCAGGCATATCTTCATAAGACCAAGTAAATATGTCACTATACTCTCAAAACATCTCGATAAGTCTCTGCTTGATATCGCTTTGTAGCGCAACCCCTATCCGGACATTCCTGACAATCTCTTCCGAACCCAAATTAATGATCTCGATATCCTCCTGATGAGGCAAAATGATTCTCTCTTCTTGTTTCAACAGGCGAGTCAGCTCTTCTGGTAAGTCGTCATCCTCAGCAATCTCTTCTTCGGCTTGAAATATCGGGTGCTCAAAGTCGAAGCGAGTCATAGGGAGATCTTGATCGGTGTCATCTGTAATATGGATCCTGCAAGAGAAAGGGTTAAATGCTTCAAATGATATGCAAATGAAGCACACGACCACATTGCCATTTTATTGTAAAAATAAAAAACAGAAAAACAGGGATCACAAAGTTTGCATGAGGAAAACGCCTTTATTTGATGATTAAAACAAAGCATACACATAAGCAAGTAGGCCCTGAAATAAAATCACTATGCCCCAGGTAGGACACAGGATTGTACAATAATCAAAAAACAAGGCATTACTGTTTCGGCGTCACTTGAACAAAGTCTTGGATAGACCAGTTGCATAGGCTCTGTCCTGGCTCGCTGGGCTTGATCCACGACTCCATGTCACAGTTGCTATCGCCTTCTTCACTGTCAGACACAGCGTAGATCTGTTCAAAATTGACTCCTCCCGGAGTGAACACAATCGGCCTTTTGAATCCCGGCTTGCCCTGCGAAGAAGATGATGATGACGGGTAATACCCTAAGCCGAACTTGTCTTGCTTAACAGGAATCTCCAGAACTCGACCCCAACCTTTAACCTCACCGGCTTGCACCACCGCTTGGGCTTCCTTGTACGACGACATAGCCACTTCCGATCCCTTGCTGATGACAGGAGATTTGTCATTGATCTGCACTTCTTCAAAGGCCTGACACACTGTTTCGTGGATCTCACCATCCACTTCGACATACTTAAATGATGACAGGTGACTGACCAGAATGTCTTCCTTCCCACAGGTAGTGACAATACTACCACCGACCGCATACTTAAGCTTTTGGTGCAACGACGATGTCACAGCCCCTGCAGCATGGATCCACGGTCGTCCAAGCAAACAACTATAAGCTGGTTGTATGTCCATGATGTAAAACACAGTGTCAAACACTTCTGGACTGACCTGGATCGGCAAAGACAATTCTCCAAATACAGACCTTCTCGTCCCGTCAAATGCTCTCACCACTAAATCACTTGGCGTGCAAATTACTCCTCGGGTATCTAGCTTCAACAATGCTTTCTTGGGCAAGACATTTAAGGATGAACCAGTGTCGACAAGGACGTGGGACATAACAGTGCCCCTACACTCGACAGAAATATGCAACGCACTATTATGATTGCGGCCCCTGGGCGTCAAATCAAAGTCAGTAAAGCCAAGGCCATGCCCCGCATTCACGTGCGCAATCACTCCTTCGAGTTGATTCACAGATATCTCATGGGGTACATAGGCAGCGTCCAGAGCTTTCAACAACGCGTTCTGATGAGCCTCGGAACAAAGCAACAATGACAAAATTGATATTTTGGAAGGCGTCTGCTGCAAATGATCGACGATTTTATAATCACTCTTCTGAATCAATCTCATGAATTCTTCTACATCTTTGGTCAAAGTCTCTTTTTCTTTCTCCTGCGACGATCCTTCCTCATTGACTTTACCTTTCCCCTTTGCAATTCTCTTAGCTTCTACTTCTGGCGACGTAAATATTCTGCCACTGCGAGTTATGCCCCCTGCCCCTACAAGGTTATCCACGGATCCTATAGGCAAGCTGGGCAAGTTAATCTTCTCCCCATTGCAATATACTTCTGCCCCATAATTCCAGGGGATGACTTTAGTACTCTCATACGGAATAGGTCCAGCTTTGGTAATTGTGATACTCAGACTCTTAGGAGGTGTTGATATCGTGATAGTTTTGAATGGTATTGTAATCGTTGCAACTTTACCCTGCTTCTCAACTTTTGCCTCAACAGGCTTTTCTTCAGCAGTGCGATCAAATTGCATCGTACCTTCGTCGATCATTCTTTGAATACCTCTTCTCAAGTTATTACAACCCTCAGGCTGGGCCACACAATCAACACAATCAGCATCACACCCAGGGAACACCCCCCCTTTCAGCAATCTGCTTTTGACATAACCCAAAGGCGTTTTCAATTCGTCCACATTCATAATCAGATTCAGACTAACATCCTCCAACACAGCACCTACCTTTGCAGTTCCATGAGGCGGCATAGGATTCTTCTTAATATTGGGCGCTTCGTTACCAAAGTTTATAGCTTTGCTCTCTATCAAATCTTGCACCTTGTGCTTGAACGCTTGACAATTCTCGATGGTATGACTGGGTGCCCCGAAGTGGAAGTCGCAATGTGCATTAACGTCATACTCGTAAGGAGGCGTGCCCTTCGGCGGAGCTAGCGTCCTTTTCTCAACAAGCTGCAACTGTAACAAGGTTGGAAGAAGCTGAGCATAAGGTAGCAGAGGCGCTTCAAAAACTCTTTTCACAGCCCTATCCCGACCTTGATATCTCTGTGGAGCAGCGTTCTGTCATCCCTGTTGCTGTTGTGGCTGTTGTTGTTGCTGTTGAGGTACAAGAATTGTCACACCGACGATCTGCTGCCTATGCCAATTCCGACTTCTATCCCTTCTCCGATCACTATATACTGCATTGGTATCTCCCTGTCTCTTGTTTCCAAAAGCCTTTTTACCACCTCCAGCTGAGGTTGACTCACCCGCTTTAATCTTACCAATCTTAACACCATTCTCGATGCGTTCCCCCAAGAGTATCAACTCGGAAAAATTAGTCGTCGTACAATTAATGAGCCTGTCATAGTACAGCCCAGAGAAAGTGCCCACAAACATATCTACCAACTTCCCCTCTACCATAGGTGGGTGTAGCCTGGAAGCTAGCTCACGCCACCTCTGGGCGTATTCTTTGAAACTCTCGTTATTCTTCCGAGAGAGATTTTGGAGCTGGACCCTGTTCGGCGCAAGGTCGCTGTTGTATTGGTAATGCTTGACAAAAGCTTCTGCTAGTTCCTTCCAGCTACCAATTTAAGAAGGCTCTAACCCCATGTACCATTCCAATGATGGTCCCGACAGGATGTCTTGGAAAAAAATGCATCAGCATCTTTTCGTCATCAGAGTAGGCGGACATTCTCCGATAGTAAGATCGCACATGAACTCTCGGGCAAGTATCCACTTTATACTTGTCAAATATGGGCGCTTTGAATTTGATTGGTACCCTCAAGCCAGGGACCAATCCCATGTTAGCCACGTCCAGCCCCGTAGCGTTCTGATTAGCAAGATTCCTCATCTGCTCTTCCAGCAACCTGAACCTTCTATCATTGTCAGCGGGCGCCTCAAAATCCCTTCCTGGAGGAGGGAAAGCATCTTCCTGGCGATCTTCACCCCAGTGAGAGTCCTCATTTCCATATTCAGCATAAGCAGTATGAGGACCAAAACTAGTCTGATTAATCCTAGGACCGTATCCCATATTACCGAAACCTTGATTTCCAGCGCCTGGCCTAAAACCAGCATTATGAACGCCCATTCCCATACCATTATGGCTTGCATTGCCGAAGCCTGCATTACCGAAGCCCTGATTACCGTAACTCGGATTTCTGTAACCCTGATTGCCATAGCCTTGATTACCACCAAAACCAACGTTGCCAACACCAATACCCATACCAGTATTCCCAGCACCGAGACCAGCATTTCCAGTGCCAACATTGAAACCAGCATTCCCCGTCACATTCACATTCTCAACTCTGTTATCATTCTCAGTCATATTGAGGACAACCACCGGGACCGTGTCATCTGCTCGCGGAGTCCCAACTCGAGAAGGATGATTAGCAAAACCGCCATGTAGCACACCCTGACTATCAACCCTATCAATCAGAGGCTGCACCAGAGTTTGCAGCTACTCCTGGCCCTTAGCCACAGTCTCCATCACCTGCATGAACTGCGCCATATGGTCACGCATCTCCTGCATCTCAGTCTGCATCTGGTCCATGACTTTCTTACAGTTGCTTCTGGTAGGATAACAATGAATTCGCTGGCCGGCAATCCTGGAACCTGCATCAACAGAGAGTTAAGAGAACAATACAAGGTACCTGCTATGCGAATGATTTATGCAAATGCAAACGCGTGGTTGTGTGTTAGGGAGACTTTCCCCTGATTCGAGTGCCAGAGTGCAAGTGCTGATAACAAGAAGTCCGGGTATAGCCACTGGAATAACATCTCATATATAGATAAGGCCCACAAGGCAGTAGTACAAAGTCAACGAATACAATGGGAATCAATAGCATGACCTCAAGCCTGGTGATGGTCAGCCTACAACAAGAATAAAAAACAAAGAGCTACAAAGATAATTAAGTGCGACCGCGAGTACAAACCCCTCCAGCAACTCTCTAGTCTCGGGGTGATCAGGACGAGTGAGTAACCCTTCAACAAGCAAATCTCTCTGTAGGATAGTACACTGGAGACCCTCAACTGAATCTTCCCACGCTCCCTGGCCAAAGCAATCCTCTAGCTTTCGCTTCTTGGACTCGAACCTCTGCTTGCGATCCTTCAAGTTAGCGAGAGCTTTGTTCAACAAATCTTCAGTGGCGTATCTGCGAGCGGTCTCCTCATCAAACCTCTTCTCACTAGCCTTCCCCTGAGCCCTCAATGTGGAGATCTGCTGCTTTAGTTTATCTTCCCTCTCTTTGTTGTTGGCTATGGTGGCATCCCACTGCTGATTAAACTTGGATATTCTTCTGTACGCTTCATCCAAGTGTTGCTTCTTAGTGGCCAGTACGTCATTGACAGATTTGAAGTCCCGACCCAAATGCTCACGCTCAGATATCTGCTTAGTCAAATCCGTACCTAACCTGTTCACCAACTCTGTTTGCCTCTTGAAGGAGTGGACGGCTTCATTTCTCTCGCTTCTGATATGTGCCAACTCTTTCTCTAACTCTTCATTTGCCTTCTTCAGCTCTTCTCTCTCAGCTAACACCTGATTATACTACTGAATAGACACGGTAGTAGGCTCTTCCACCACTGGAGGGCATTCCTGCTTAGCAGATGGAAAAGGCATCCCTATAATCTCTGCTCTGGCTCTGATCCAGGTCACATATGGAGCGTAGGCTTGGCTATTACTTTTCCCCAACAATGACTTCCCTCGTCTACTGATATCATTCCAGGCATGCTAAAGCTTAGATAACATATTCCCCTCTAGAAGACCAGTGAGGTACAGAGATTCCTGCACCTCTTCATCCTTTGGCGGAACCCTCAAAGCATAAGCAAACTGTCGGACAAGCAAATATGGATTATAGTTGATACAACCCTTCCTTCCTATCAAAGGCACATTCGGAAACCCACTGCAACTGAATATAACTTCAGTACCCAACATATTTCTATCAAACCAAACAACACTCTCTGCTGATAAACCCATCAACCGCTCAGACCACTCAGCTGTGACTGCAGATGAGGCAAAGAGACCCTTCTTGGGTAGGTGACTATTAAACCATCTGTAGAACAAAGGCATACAACATGACACATTCTCACCCCTTCTATTCTCGTTCTTGTAATGCACAGGATGATAGATATCTCCAATCAAGGTAGGAACCGGATTCCCTGATGCAAAGATATGAAAGGCATCTAAGTCCACAAAGTCAGGCATATTAGAAAACAAAATGATACCATATATGCAGAGAGCAAGAATGACATTGAACACAATCCAACAACCGTATTTGGCACACTGTCGAGCTTTCCCAACTAAGAACTGCAAAGAAAAACCAGGAACCCAGTTCCAACTAGACAAGATCAACTCAGAGGCATCCAGATGAAGAGAAAGAGAAAGATTAGCCAAATTAGGCTCAGCATCCATATGAACAAAAGGTATCTGACTCCTGATAGGCACACCCAATAAATCAGCATACTCATCTAATGTAGGTGCAAGAATGAAGTCCGGGAAAGTAAAGCATCTCAAAGGAGGATCATAGAACTGCAGCAAGGTATATAACCCATTCAACTCATACACAGAAGGTTTACGGACCAAACTGAGCAGCTTCCCATAAGACCTTCTAAATTCACCTCTAACAGTATCATCTGCCAAATCAATCAAACTGGACAACTGAGCAACATCTGGAGTAGGGAGCTTATAGGCTACAGTGTTCCTCAGAGAACCCATAATAACACAACAGCAGGCAAGAAAATACCGGAACCGGGGGATAATGTACCTGCAACACAGACACACGTTAATGATATGCAAATGAGTATGCAAAATGCAAAATGCAATGCAATAGAGGATCAAGATGGCTGCTGAGAAAATCAAAGCTCTGATCCAACACAATCACCACACTGCTCTGATAACACAACCCTGAAGAGGACCAATAAATACACACTATCGAGAACAACCACATCTCTGACGATAAGAACCTCTGAACCCCACAAAACTGACAAGAAAACCAGGTAGTCTGAAGGTTAAAGTTTCCTGCAATAAACCCGACCCCGCTCACAGGTATGGACCTAAATCACAGACAAGGTATGGCATCCTATGCATTTCCTAGCGTCACATATTTTCAAGAGCGATGATATGATACCCAGAAGGTGTGGCATCATCATCCCTTGAAGTGGCCTCACTCTGCTGAGTCACAAATGATCGGTCCCCAGAGTCGACAATCCTCCAAACCAACAACCCCTCAGACCCAAAGGGCCGGAAAAGAAGTCAACCGAGAGAACCTCGTCTAAGCGTGGATTTCATGAGACACTAGTTCCTGCAAAGCAAGCACGTGCCCACTAATTTCCACAACTAATGCTAAGTACACTCAAGCCTGGGTCTGGCTTCTCGCTCATCAGATCCCCTTCCCACAACAGCATAATAATAATAATCATACTGAAAATAAAATGCCGAAAGTAAATGCGATAAATAAAACCTAACAGGTAAACACACAAGCGTTAGGATTGACTCGCATAGGGAACCGTTGGAGTCCCCAGCAGAGTCGCCAGCTGTCGCTACTGCGAAAAACGAGGCCGGCAAGATAGAAGAGTCGCCACCTTTCGTTATTTATCCCTCAGAACGGGAAAGGAAACGATCGGAAATAACCTGACGAAAAGGTATAAGACAAGGTCATCGCAACCATGTCTGGATTCGGGAGTCGGTTACGCAAGGGGAAGGTATTAGCACCCCTCTCGTCCATCGTACTCGATGGGATCCACGCTTGTTGTGTTTATCTGATGGGTTTGTTACATCTATCTACACTAAAGGTCTGGTCTGAAAAGAAAAGAAAATGACTCGGCAAAGCGTCGCACTTTATGCCTACTTATTCCCGTTTGGAACGAGAAATCAGAGTCAACGTAGTTTGCCTAACTACGGGGACGGTTGCTCGCCAAGATATCACATCTTGTGCCTACGTACTTTCATACAGCGCGAAAGATCAGAGCAAACGTAGTTCGGGACGCGAGGGACACAGGTTTATCTTTTTTATCCGAGTAAGGTTAACAGACGGATAAAAATTAAGCTTAGTGGAATGGTGGAAATTACTCAGTGTTAGGTGGTGATGATGTTAGACACTTCAATTTTAGGATTGGTGATGTTTGATTTTTGAGCATCCTCTGAGAATTTCTTCGTGATTTAAGATAGAAGGTGATTCAGTGGGAATGAATAGCATGGTTGGATTCCTGGTGAAAAATCGAATTGATTGATGTATTCAGGTTTGAGTTTGGGTGAGAATTAAAGGAATTGATGATTGGGGACGACGGTGGCGCCACCTCCGGCCACCGTCTGTTGATGTTTCCCTCCCAGAGTTTTGAATTGGAGAAGAAAGGTTCATATCCCTAGGATGAGAGGAAGACCTTTGACTCAATCTTGATCCAACGGTCACGAGTGCGTCTGAGTTTGTAAAGGAGTCTGAAAACCCCTTATGCGCTGCGTTTCATTAACATTGCTGGGTGGGCCTAAGTTGAAACTTGCTACCCACACCCCACTTTGGAAGCCCAATGGAATTAACCCATGGATTGATTGCTATTCACCACAAGCCTTTCTCTATTTTCCTTGATTTTCCATATTATTTTCTGAATTGTTTTTGGGCTTAGCACACGCATGATACCCACACACCCCTCCTGAGCCCAACTTCATTTTGAACTGGATATTATTGCTATTTGACACGCCTGTTTGTCAATTTCCTCTTATTTCCTTTTATTTTTATGTTTTACATATGATTAGAAATAAATTCATAACAATTTGAAAAATAATCATTTTAGGATGAGATTTTTTTCCCTAGTTCCCTTAGGACCTCTAGAAAATTCTGAAACTAAAAGATATTAATTTCATGCATTTTATATTTTTTGGTATATTTTACAATTTTATTGCTTTTATTTTACATTTGTTTGATACTTCATTTTTCTGAATTTAGTATGAGAGATTGGTGCATGATTTTTTATTGATTCTTGTGAGGTTGATTAGATTAGGGAAGCATGTACCATTAGGAATTTTGTCATATTTTTGTGACTAAATTTAGGTTAGTTTGAGAGGTGGATAAGAGAGGTATTAGAATTAGGGTTTCACAACACTTAGGTGTAGTTTAGGGCATAGTTTGGGGACCTAGGGTTTGATTTAGGCCTTGGGGTTTATATGGGGTATTGGGTATAGGGTTAGGTTCCCTTAGAAATTAATCTAGGATTTTTTTAATGAGTATTACTATTTTACTTGATTTTTGCAATTTGAGTGGTGATGGTGTGTTTTCCCTCTTGGGCATTTTGCTTGTTTGTTTGGTTTGGGCTATTTCAATTGGGCTTGGGGCTTGGGCTTTGCTTGTTGGAGCTTATGAAGACATTGAAGATGATTGGAGACAAAGTATGGAGCTTGGATCCTGAAGATTCTTCTCCTTGAAGGTGGCTTAGGAGATAGGAAATGTAGGAAGAGCTCTAGATTAGATTGATTTCTTCTTGCAAACATAGAAAGCATCTTGTGCTTCCATTCCTCCCTATGACAAAAAGTCCTTTTAGGGTATTCACATCCCTCATTTGGAGGGATAAGTGACATACTTTAGAAGTAGAACTTTGAGGGAACCTTTCCCCTACAATGCTAAGTGCTTATATGCTTCCTTTGGTTGTCAATAAGCTGTTTAGCATTTCAACTTAATTTGATAATTGATTCTCTTCTGGAGTGGTGGCATTGAATATGGGAGCCTTTTGAAGATGAAGTGCATTGAAGATTGGTGAAGATGAAGCTTGTGCCTGTCAAAGCTGGTTATCTGTTTGAGTTAGGGTTCTGCTGCTTTTTGAAGTTGTTTACTGGTTGGGGTTTAGTGCTTGCTAGAGCTTAGAGATTGTTGGAGACAGGAGCTTATCTAAAGCTTGGGGATCATGGAAGAGTGAAGATGGGGTCTTACTTGAAGGTGTTACTGTCAACTTTTTTTGCTGTTAATCAATTGTAGCTGTAGGAGTTGGTGTTGCTGTCAGATCTGGTGTTGGGTTTTATTTCTTTTTCTGTCTTGATTGTTGGCTGGTACAGTTTTCCCCCAAAGGTTTGAAGTGAATACTGTTCACTTTGCCTGTTGTTTTCCCAGGTTCGAGGTTGAGTGGGACTCCCTTGCCTCGCTTGTATTGATGCATTGCATGCATGTTTACTGTTTACTGTATATATATGTTTCTTTTCCGTTTATCCCCCAGGATCTTTGTTTCCCTCTGTGCAAGAGAGAAATATGACAGACATTAGGTTTTAACCCATGCATGACAACTTTAGGGTAGTTTTGCTTCCCATTTTCAACCTTAGGATTTTAGAGCTTCTTTCTCTTCTTATCTCGAAACAACTCAAAAATACAGTAATAAGGTTAATCAATGTCGTACGTTACGAGCCTTAAGCTATTTGAGAAAGGGTTGCTGGAGAGTTTCTTTCCAATAGTCTGGCTGCTTAGTGTGGCACCCTTTGGGTGACACGCGACGTAGTCACTCTCAGATCATATTCTCTAGTGCGACAGAGATTGCGAACATCCTAAAAAACAATTCTTGCGTAAAAGACTGAAAACAAACATCAAAGTGTCATTTTTGTCCGCTTGGACTCTTAATCAGGAGAAAACCTTTTTTTTGAAAGATAAAAAACAGTCAGACAAACTTGTGTCTTCCATAGCCCGAACTATGTTTGCTCTGATCTTTCATGCTATATGAAAGTACGTAGGCATAGGATGTCGTATCCTAGCAAGCAACCTTCCCACCTTAACCCGTAGTTAGGTGAACTACGTTGACTATGATTTCTCGTTCCAGACGGGAATACGTAGGCATAAAGTGCGATACTTTGCCGAGTCATTTTCTTTTCTTTTTAACCCAGACCTGTAGAGTAGATAGAATAACAATCCGTACTAGAAAACAAGCGTGGATCCCGTCGAGTACGGCGGACGCGAGGGGTGCTAATACCTTCCCCTTGCGTAATCGACTCCCGAATCCAGGATTTGGTTGCAATGACCATTCCTTTCCCGTTTTGCATTAGGTTTACCTCGAGCGTTCCCTTTCCCACCTTTGGGATAAATAACGCACGGTGGCGACTCTTCTGTCATAGCCGGCGTCGATTTTCGCAGTAGCGACACACCTGGCCTGTAATTATTATGATTTATAACCTACCTCCATGGCTATGTATGAAGCGTAAGTACATGATGTTATCTATGTTAATTTTTGGCCCTAAACAACCAGGGAATGACATAGACGTATACCTGACACCTTTAATCGAAGACTTAAAGAGTTTGTGGGAGAACGGTGTGGAGGTTTATGATGGATATAAGAAAGAAAGTTTCAATTTGAGGGCGATGTTGTTTGGCACAATTAATGATTTTCCAGCATACGGAAATCTATCGGGGTATAACATTAAAGGTCAATGTGCGTGTCCTATCTGTGAAGAAAACACAGATTGGACGCAGTTTGAATTTGGTCAGAAGAATGTCTTTCTCGGTCATCGTAAATTCTTAAATTCTAGTCATCACTACCGTGGGTGGAGAAAAGCATTCAATGGAAATTCAAAACAACGTAGAGCTCCACCTACATTGACCGGCGAACAAATTTTTGAAAAGGTGAATGATGTGAGTACTCAGTTTGGTAAGCGTTTTGCACATAGTATTGTCACACGTGGGTGGAAGAAGAGGTCAATCTTGTTTGAGTTTCCGTATTGGAAGTCGTTGTATGTAAGACATTTTCTTGATGTTATGCATATTGAAAAAAATGTATTTGAAAGTGTTATTGGCACGTTACTCAATATACAAGGAAAGTTTAATGATGACCTTAAAGCAAGAAAGGACTTGGTAGCAATGGGAATAAGAAATGAATTAGGACTCTTGAAGAAAGGAAATCGCACATATCTACCACCTGCTGCTTATACTTTATCTAGAAAGGAGAAAAAGATATTGTGTAAGTTTCTGAGTGAAGTTAAAGTTCCAGAAGGATACTCTTAAGATATTAGAAGACTTGTTTCTATGAAAGACCTCAAGTTAAAGAGTTTAAAGACACATGACTGCCATGTTATAATGGAACACTTTCTACCAAAAGGTATACGTTCTATTTTTCCAGAAAAAGTGAGAGGCGTAATAACTAAATTGTGTTTTTTCTTTAGGTCAATTTGTAGTAAGGTGATCGATCCTGCGATCTTACCATCATTGCAAAAAGAAATAGTTATTACTTTGTGTCAGCTTGAAATGTATTTTCCTCCATCATTTTTTGACATAATGGTACATCTAGTTGTCCATCTTGTGAAAGAGACACAATTGTGTGCACCAGCTTATATGAGATGGATGTACCCTGTTGAACATTATATGAAAATATTGAAAGGGTATGTGAAAAACCGAAGCCGACCAGAGGGATGTATTGTAGAACGATGCATTGTTGAAGAAGCTATTGAGTTTTGTACTGAATATTTGTCCAACGTTCAATCCATTGGCCTCCCAAAATCTAATGTTGTTGAAAAAATAGTAGGTAAACAGTTAATTGGAAATAAAGTTGTGACAGTTTCAAGGGATGAACGGTAGCAAGTGCATTTGTATGTTCTGCACAATGACATTGAGGTTGAGTCGTATGTTGAAATGCATAAGGACGTTCTTTGAGGTTTAAATCTGAATCGAAATGAAAATTGGATAGTACGTGAGCACAATCGAAGTTTTATAACATGGTTCAAGGATCATATTTTTTCAAAGTTTTATTCTGATCCCGCTTCAATAACAGAAAGGTTGAGATGTTTAGCATATGGTTCAAGTTTGCATGTGTTTTCTTATAGCGCATACGCAATTAATGGATACACATTTTATACCAAAGAACAAGATGATAAGAGTACAATGCAAAATAGTGGTGTCACCGTGCTTGCCGAAGAAATGCACATTTCAAGTGTGAAGGACTTAAACCCTAAATATGCGAATCTGTCGTATTTTGGTGTTATCGAGCACATTTGGGTGTTTGATTATGAAAAGTTTCAGATTCCTATCTTTGGATGCAAGTAGGTTGAAAATAATAGTAGCATACGAATGGATAAGTCAGGATTTTTGCAAGTGGGTCTTAATAAGGTGAGGTACAAAGATGAGCCTTTTATTCTAGCCACGCAAGCTAAACAAGTGTTCTATGTCACTGATCCGACAAGTACGAAATGGTCTATAGTTATTTTTTCCAACAAAGTAATCGATGATAACATTGGAGACAAGGGGGATGTTGATGTTGAGAAGGAATCTTATATTATAGATGATCTAGATGAGAATATTAGAGCGGACGAATCATATATTAGAAATGATCATAACGAGGGAATTTGGATCAATCCATCCGTCCGTGTTGTTAAGAGACAAGTAAACCACGTTCCAACTAAGAAAAGAAAGATATCTTAGTGACAAAGGTACTTGTTAAGTTACATATTGTCTCATTGAATAAAATTACATATTTCTATCATGCAATACAATTACATATTATGTCATTCAATAAAATTATGTATGTGTTTCTCTTATTTATACTTTTCTTATGTATATATTTCTTATTTACATATTTGCATGTCATTCATTTGATACTTTGGTTTTTCTGAATTATAGGTATTATGGCCAACAATGAGGAAACACCACATGATGGAAATGAAACAACAAAAGACATTGAAGGAGATATCAAAAGAGGAATAACAATTATGAAAAAAAATCATCCGTGCGAGAGATAAGGGTGTTAAGTATGATGTGAATTGGAATGAAAGAGATCAATTAGTTGAGCCTAAAGGTGCGATGCTGACAAGTTACATTGGAGCACTTGTACGTTCGCAAATTCCGATTACTTGCGATAATTGGAGAATTAAGTCGCTAAAATCGGCTAAAGACAAAATTTGGAGCGAGATACAAGTATGATACTTGATTATTTTTAATTATGTTGACGGTTACATCTTTAAATTAATTATACTAACATGTTATATGTATGTGTATTTGTTTGCAGCGATCTTTTAATATTGATGATTGCAGAAGAAAATATTGTCTTCAATTGGCTGGTAAACGACTGAGGGGATTCAGAGCATTTTTAACGAACAAGTTTCTCAAAGATTCTGATGGAAACTTTGTTGACTCGTAGCGTCCAAAGAAGTACGCTGATCTGATTTTGGAAGAAGAATGGGAGACATTTGTTGCGAAGCGAAGAACCAAAGAATTTTTAATAAGTACAACTTATCATGAATAATGTATAGTATATATACTTCTTCCACAAGAGTTTTGATATGACTTCAACTAGTTTTTTCAGGTTGTGAGTGGCGTTAATCGGCAACGGGCATAAAAACCCGCGTATCCATACAAAAAAGGGCGTTTGGGATATGGACGCTTAGAACAAAAAATAGTAAGTATATATAAATGCTTTAATATGATATAGTTACCAAAATTAGTAAGTATATATAATAGCATATGAATGGTTTATTATCTGTCTTAATGCGCAGATAGAAGAGGAGAAAAGTGACGCGACATCTCTTCCGGACCATGTTGTGTGGAAGGTTGCCCGTGTGGAAAGAGATGGAGTCGTTCAGGAAGAAGTTCAACAAGTGTTTGAACGATGTGTAAGTACAACATTAGTTTTGTTAGTAACTGATCAAAAGTGTATAATATATTTATATATGCTTTTATCTATATTTTAGGAGGTTCTATCCCAGAGTATAACTCCAGCTGAGGACAAGGATTACAGGAGCATACTGAGTCGGGTGTTAAATATCCCTGAGTATTCTGGGCGTGTGAGGGGTAAGGGATTTGGCGTCACTCCATCACAGTTGTATAAGAAGCCAACCAAAAAAAATCCTACCAATAAAGAAGTGATGGATACGTTGGAGGAATTGAAAGCCCAGATTCGGGAATTACAGAAGGACAAAGAAAGATACATGGCAGAAAGGCACGGTCTAGAGGGTAAAGATGCTAGTGAAAAAGATAGTACCGGTTGTCCGCAGAAGCTTCTAGAGGTAATTGTATATATTACATTGAAATTAATTAATTTAGCACAATTTTCTTAATTGACACATTAATCGGCATCATTATTTGTTTAGGGCATTTCACCTTGTCGGCTATATTTATCATCACCGACTTATCGCTTGGTTGGCAAGGGAAAGATGCATAACAATGTGGGAGAATTACTTCACCATAAACCGCTCACTCCTGGATATTTAAAAGTATCGATTGATATTGTGTTAGAGAGGGGTGCGTTGTTGCCTATACCAGATGAAGTTTCAGATGCAACAGTGGTGGGAGACGCAATAGGAGCGTATGTTGCATGGCCGACAAATCTCATTTACATAGATGATGAGGTATGTTGAACACCATTATGAACCTAGCTAATCTCATATTCAAATGTTCCTCGATTTTCTTATTTTCTTATTTACATTTACATTTTCTTATTTTCTTATTTTCTTATTTTCTTATTTACATGATGATCTTAGACTCCTACAAAATCCAAATCAAGAGATGATAGAATTATTGTGCGGGATACCGATTCAGCTGCATCAAAGAAACATGTACTAATACAGTTATATGGTTATCTTATTATACATTAATTACTGAACTTATATATGACTTTTAGGTTCATGATCAGCAGTTGCAACAAGTCAGTAAGGGTAAGATGCCTGAAACTTCCAAGGTGCCCAACAAAAAAAAGACCGAGTCAAAAAAAGCATTTGTTCCTTGATTTAGGATGTGTCTTAAAACATATATAGGAACAACAGATGTGGTTGAGGGTGGCATCCGTCAAATACCTATGGAGGAAGGTATTTTCGGTTTTGAATATCCCGAAACACTTGCTAAGGAGGATTTTGACCAGATTTTCCAACATTCTGAATTGGGCGTCGGTGTTATGCATTCCTACATCAGGTACTCCGATCCATTTTAATTAAATAATTGAAAATTTTAAAATTTTCTCATTTAACTGAATATTCTAATGTTGATTATGTTTTTGTTTTAGGTTCCTGTATGACAAGTTGTTGGTCCCGCATGATTTGACTTCCATATTCACATTCTTATCTGCTAGCTGTATCAACGCATGGGCAATAAAGCACACACCAGATACTGTCAAAGATTACATGGTCCAAAGATTTATGGCCGCGACTATAGAGAAGTTGTTCTTGTTGCCATATAATACTGGCCATGGGTTAGATTTTATTCTAAATTCATTTATTATAATTATTCTATTTTTGCCATTAATCTATATAACATTTCCGTCTAAATGTTGTCTTATTTTATAGTGGACACTGGTTGTTGCTCGCGATTAATCCGATGAAAGAAATAGTGTATTATATAGATTCATTGGATGGCGATACAACAAAATATCCTGATCTGAAGAACATGGTTGATACGTAAGTGATGAGATATACTGTTCTGAATAGTTATGTATCTTTATTTATTATGTGACATTGTTCTAAATATGCGTTTATATTATGTTAGAGTTATACAAATATTCAGAGTACAAAGAGATGCAACAGTGCCAAAAAGGAAGGCTAACAACATCAGCTGGATCAGAGTGGAGGTATATTTTCCCATGTTTGACTGTTATAGTGGTTCTACTTCATAAAACTATTTAAACTATATATATTGATAAATGTTCGTTTGTTTTTTCCATTTACAGTGTCTTCGTCAATGCAATGGGATTGACTGCGGATATTTTGTATTGCGCTTTATGAAGGAAATTATTCTTTCAGGTCAAATAGAGATTACAATCCTGGTATGGATCAATTCATAAGTTATATGATTCATTTTGATAATTAACCGATATTTCATCTGAGTAATTAGTTTTAAAATTAAATCGTGCATGTTCTGTTATATTATGTAGTACTTTGATGAATACAAGTGCGGTACTTACTCGAAAGCAAGATTGGAAGAAATTAAGGAGGACTGGTGTCAATTTATTCTTGAGTTGAGAATTGTATAACGTATCTATTTGTACAATTATCGGATTTGTAATTATATGTAAATTGATTGTATTTGTGATAATTGGAGGATTGAATGTATTTTGTGATGTTGTAATATATTTAAGAAGGTTTATGTATATTAAAATGGTTATGGGCAAAGTGATGAATACACATAAATAAGGCCAAAGTAATTGTTATATATAAGGCCAAACTGTTGAATTAAAGGCCTGAATTATAAGAAGGGAATGTAATTGTTATAAGCAGGTTTATCGAAAAATATATAAAAAATGTGATTATTTAAAAATTTTTTTTTAAAAATCGAGAAGAATAGACAGCGCTTTTAAAAAAAGCGTTGCTAAAGGGTGCAAAGAGAGGCCAAAAAAGCGCTGCTATAGGTTGGAAAAGGGGGGGGGGGGGTGTCTATGAAAGCGCTTTAAAAAGCGCTGCTATAGGGGGTCTAAGACAACACTTTTAAAAGCGCTACTAAAAGTGTTGCTGAAGGGAGGGAAAAGGGGAATAGGCAGCGCTTTTAAAGCGCTGCTAAAGGGGGGGAGGCAAAAGCGCTGCTATAGGGTTGAAAAAGCGCTGCTAAAAGCGTTGCTGAAGGGAGGGGAAGGGGGAATAGGCAGCGCTTTTAAAGCGCTGCTATAGGGTGAAAAAAGCGTTGCTAAAAGCGTTGCTGAAGGGATCCTTTAGCAGCGCTTTTTCTTTAAAAAAAGCGCTGCCTTTACCTTTAGCAGCGCCACTTTTGGCAGCGCTGCTAAAGGCCAAAAAAAGCGCTGCTAAAGGTCTTTTTTGGCATAGTGGTAATTCTTCACATCGTGAATTGGGAGATTCTCGGTGATACATATATTAAAGATGTAAAACATTTTTGCATAATATGTGTTTAATGGATCGAACCAGACTCTGATACCAAATGTTGATACAAGGAACCACAAGAATGATTCTTTTTAATGTAGAGAGAGAGAGAGAGAGAGAGAGAGAGAGAGTAATTATCAAAGGGAAAAATGGTGGTCATTCCATTAATGATATACACAAAAGATATATACACAATTACATTGAATGAGGTACAAGTACCAAAAAAATCCTACAATTGTAATCTATTAAAAATAGAGTGTAACTGATTATTGAATGTTTTTTGTTTTTACTATAATTGGTCAATAATAAAGTGTAATTGATTACACTAACAATTTAATTTTTTTAAAAACAGATGTAACCAATTACAACCCCGGAACAAGTAAATTATACTTCTTTCACTTAACAATATTAACACCTTGAAACAATTTCTTTGAAATCGCCTTCTAACTTTGCTTGTTTTTTCTAAACGATTTTTGCTAGAGATACTCCTTCAGACCTTCACCCTCAAAATTTTGAATTTTGTCATTAACAACAATGCATGACAAAATATGGTGTTGTCAAATCTGCATAAATCATGCATTAATATCACATTTTTGTCAATATTTTCAATTACCCAATTGTAATGTCGAGGTTGTGGAAATATTGTGAGGTACAATGATGTCAATTTCATTACTGTCTAAATTGCATGCAATTTGATAGGCTCTTCGATTCTTGACGCATATGGTTTGGCAAATTTTTCAAGAATATTTTGATTTTATTTTTATGGATAAATATATTTATGATCTTCTTAAATATTTTAAATTTTAATTTTAATTTTTTAGAATATTTTCTTTAAAGAGTTGTTATTTTAAATTTTTTATCTATATTTTTTATTCTTAATGTTAAAATTATTACTAAATTATCACTAATTTAATCGTTAAATAATAAACCGTCGTTAAATTTATTTTTAATCCTGTGGCTAAATTGTAAGAAAGATGAAAAGCGTGATAAAATTTTTTAAGAGAATTATTCTTTAAAAAAGATATTGAAAAACTAAAAGTAAATTTGGAAATATAATGAAAAACTTCAAATATTTAACTAACCTGCATGTGAAAGTTTTATACAAACGTTGCTAATTAATTAATTTCATGTGTCATGTGAAAAGAGTTCATGCACAATTTATTTATGCATGAAAAAGGAGATAGAAAGTGAGACAAAGAAGGGTATAAAAATGAAGTTCATGTCTTTAATGTCTTCAGAAAAAGACAACCTCAATTAATTTTGTTTCTCCATTCTCCATTGTCATGCACAAATGAAACACATATACCCGTCACACTCCATACTGTAACCTGTTTATTACTTTTGTTTCTCGATTCCATCTCCTCAATATTCTCTTCCCTAATTTCATGGAGATATATTATTAGACCCAAAGATATATTGCTTCCTGAATGTTCAAACACAAGAGTGACTCGGAATAATTGTAATAACTAAAAAGTAAAAACAGACATCAATAATAATAAAATACAGAAATAGTCAAGTTTGAAAACAACAACATTATACTATACTCAAAAGAAACATATAAAAAACATAGTCATTGAAATATTCTCTTGAACAGGAATACTTAGGAAAGCATGTTAACTTTCTTGATTGGAAGAGGACCAACAAGACCCCACAAAACTTTTTGATGTCTCAGTTAATTTAAGAAATTGGATGTCCTTGTCCAATATCTACCTTCAGGGCCCTCTAGATTAATTTGATCATCACACATACTTTAATGATCACAACAAATTCTCTGACCACTCTCTGACCATTGAGAATTTTTTGCTATACTAATTCAACCATGCACGAGTCTAGCTATAATATCTATTTTTGTTTGAGTGCGATAAGAAATGAAAGCTACTAATACTAAAGATTATTATACTACCGACTTTATGGATGAATCTTTTTATTAATAGAAAAATTCATTAGTCATTACATTAAATTTTTTATGAGTAATAATATTATTGAGGTTGATGATCAAATTATTTATGTAGAAAAGATATAAGATTACGCTTTACGTTTGATTTGGTAAGGCGGATTACGATTTGAACTTTCATAATTATGAAAAAAGAAGCTAAAATTACTTGATACTTAATATCCAAATCAGATTAGTCGATCAAATAAAACGATACATTACTCTTTAGTCCCTAAAGAAAAACAAAAATGCTATATTTATTTTTCTTCTAAAACGTAACATCTAACTCTATAAAAATATAAAAGAGGTTTTTTTTTATTAACAAACTTTTTGAATTGAAAAGGAACACCAAAAGTACTTCAACCTAAAGATACAAAAGATATCACCAACAAAAAAACACAAAAGACATTGCGCTAATGAGAAAGGTAACACCCTTTTCTACCCCACAATTATAATGACAAATCAATCATATTTATTAGAGTAAAATATTGAATGCAATAAAATCATCTCAAAATGACGCACTTTTCTCAATAATTCAAATATAGTCAATGCTCCGTAAACAACGGATTTTTACAAAATTACTCTAAAGGAAGCGAACTCAAAAAGGAAAAATCCAAAGTTTTCCTTACGCAACAACATAATCAAAATAACAATAATCAATAAAACATGGTTTAACTCAAAGACCCTAACCTGATGTTACACTATCAGAGTAAGACCCTCTAAGACAACCAAAAGTTAAAAACTCCAAAAAGTCCTCGACGACATCCACAGGTAAACCTGATCATCTGCACGTTACCCACGTGGAGGCAACATTCAAACAGACAAGGTGAGTAAAACGATTCATAATGATCAATATATGAATCAATATATAAAACAAAGTCATTTTCATATTCAACATCATCATAATCATCAAGGAACATCAAAGGCCACAACATTATAAATTACACCAAATTGTCACATAAATGCAAATGCAACAAGGCTCATGCATGTGGTACCAATCAACAAAATTCGATGGACATTGGGCCATCAACCCTCCATAGATCCACAACAGTAGGATCGATTCTACACGAGAACCGGAGCACAACAAAACACCTCACATCCGTACAATGGGACTGAAGCCACAAGAATCAAGGTCCTAGACCAAAGTCTGGAATGCATATGAATGCATGATGCACACGTCAACATCATCCTCATAATAATCTCATTAGCTGTATCATCATTCATCAAAATAATCATAAGAATCACGTCATCATAGAATCATCAAAATCTCATGGAATCCACGTCACAAATCGTCACAGTTTCTCATGGGGATTCATCATGCAATCATGTATTAATCTCATAATAATCACAATTATACTCATGAGTACTCATCATACGGTCATGTATTAATCACATAGGAATCACAACTATACTCATAGTAATTCATCATACATTCATTTAATCACATAGGAATCACAATTATACTCATAGTAATTCATCACACATTCATTTAATCACATAGGAATCACAATCATACTCATGGTGATTCATCAGAACAATCACAACATCAAAACATCAAGACATCACTGCACAAGATCAGAATTCGCGAAACTCGGCTACATTCACTAGCCAAATCGTTGTTCGAGTCTGGGGCGAATGTTCGTCGGGCGAAGCATTCCTCGCTGTGCGAACTCGCGATTACTGCAAATCGCTGTTATGCACCAGCATCAAAACCAGCCCAAAAACCTCTACGATTTCGTTTCCCAATGCCCCCAAAACATCCTTAAATCATTCCTAAGGTATTACGGCGATAAAGGCACAAAATCTACGACTTATTAGGCCAATCCCATATCATATTTACGCCTCCAATTCCCATAAATCCTTACAAATACCCCACAATCATTCAAGTTCCCAAAATCATTTACCATATAAGGTTAAACAACCTCAACAACAGATTTGGCCACGAAGGCCTAATTTTCCTTACTCCCAAATCAGCCTCAAACCTATCCGACCATCAGTTCAAATCCCTCAAACTCATTGAACTCATCACCAGAAAGGCAACAATAATTCAATATTCAAAAATCCCTAAACCCTTAATTAACCTTTAAACACATTGAATCACATATTGAAAACAATGAAGGCAATACTCTCCATACCTTAATTGCCGACTCTAAGCCTTTCTCCTTGATTCTTGGAAACCTGGCGAAGCCTTGCCTCAATCCTCTTCCTCAGAGCTCTGTCCTCTATTTCTTCTCTTTTTATGGTCTAACAAGAATGAATCCTAATTCTCTCAAAATTCCTTTTTGTTAAACCTAACTTTGGGCCTTAAAATGGGCTTTCCAATTTCACCCTCACTAACTCCTCCTCAAATTTCCATTTTTCTCTTAATTCACTTATATTTATTTAAATTAATAATAATACCAATATATTCATATTATATACTATTATTTAAATAAATAACTCAAACTCCATAATTCCCAATATTCACACCAACCACCTAAAATCACCAAAAATGTGAATATTGATATTTAAATAAATTAAATAAATATTCCAAGAATTTGGGGTGTTACAATTCTCTCCCACTTAAAAGAATTTTCACCCTCGAACGTTACCTCAAGGAAACAGAGTCAGATACGATTCCCTCATCTGATCCTCACGCTCCCAAGCCCAACTTTCTCCAGCTTGTCCTCTCAAAACTACCTTTACCAAGGAAATCTCTTTACCTCGCAGTTGCTTTACTTCTCGTTTATCAATTCGTACTGGCAATGCCTCAACAATCAAATTATCTCTTACTTGTACATCATCCATCTGAACCACATGTGGCGAATCTGGAATGTACTCCCTCAACTGAGACACATGAAACACATCATGCAAATTCGTAAGTGACGACGGTAAAGCAATCTGACATGCTACTTCTCCCACGCTTTGCGAAATCTGATACAAACCAACAAAACACGGTACGAGCTTTCCAGACTTCAAAGCTCGGCCAACACCAGTTACCAGGGTAACTCTAAAAAACACGTGATCTCCCTCTTGAAACTCAAGTGCTTTCCTCCTCTTGTCATGGTAACTCTTCGGACGACTCGGTGAAACTTTCATCTTTTCTTGAATCTTCTTGATATTTTCATTCGTTTGATGAACAATCTCAGGTCCGAGCATAACACTTTCGCCTAACTCATACCAACACAAAGGAGTCATACATCTCCTACCATACAATGTCTCATACGGTGCCATTCCAATACTAGAATCATAATTGTTGTTGTAGGTAAACTCAATCAACGACAAATGACTATCCCATGATCCACCTTGATCCAATACACAAGCTCTCAACAAATCCTCTAAGGATTGGATAGTTCTCTCTATCTACACATCCGTTTGCCAATGATAGACAGAACTCGATCTCAACTTAGTGTCGCTACGCGAAAAATGACACATAGTCGCCACCGAATTTTATTTATCCCAAAAAGGGAAAGAGAAATTATGATAAAACCTTTAGGGAAAGAACATGGTCATCACAACCATATTCCGGGTTCGGAAGCCGGTTATGCGAGGGGGAGGTATTAGCATCCCTTTACATCCATCGTACTCGATGGAAACTTTCTAAGTTGTCTAGCTTGAATGGGTGTTCTAATCTAAAAGTCTACTTGCTAAATGTTTACTTGTTAAAGGGACAAAAGGTTGATTTTTTATTAGAGGGCTCGCCAAGGATTGTGGACATTGTGCCTACGTATCTTCACTTGAAAGAAATGAAGAATCAGAGCGTCCGTAGTTCGTGGCTTGAGAAATGGTTGTGTGTTGGTTGATTTTATACCTTGAAAAAGGATTTTAGATGATGCCCTAAGGCGAAAAAAGAAGTTTGGTGAGTTGATGTTGTTTTTATGGTTTTGAAAGAAGAGTTGTTCTTGATTAAGATTGCACTAAAGGCTATGGGTAGAGGTGAATATTTCGAACAACCAAGTCGAGCGCCTTATGTTCAAAATACTCAGAATGAGTCTAGGAGGGACTCCATTCTCACTCCTTCTCCACCACTTAAGACTCATGGTGAACAATCTTAATCAAAACTTATTGTGTGTTTTTTTAATTTATGGATAAAAATGTCACTTGACGTTGGATCAAGTGTTATATTACTTATAAAAAAAGGGTTTGAAGTGATGCGAACAAGGTTGATGGCGATGCACTAGGAAATTATTTTACTGGGTGAAAAATGGCTCGATATCGAGTCGAGAATTTATTTTTGAAATTTTTTGAGAAATCAAAAGTCAAAATAGTATCTATAACTATATATAAAGGGGATACACGTTTTTGGCATACGTGGCCTATTTTTTTCAAAATTGCCCTTTATCTTTTTTTATAAATAACATGAGTAGTTGGTAATTTTTTTTGGTTACCAATTTAATAGTTAACTTCTATCTCTCAAAAAACTTACCTCTATAACTTCCATTAGCCGTCAATTGTGACACAAGTTAAGAAACATCTTCTATTTCTTTTTTAAATTCCATCTCTTTCTCAATCAACATACTATTTTTTTTAAAAACTTTTTTCCATTCAATAATTTTTTCATTTATTTAATTTTGATCAATGATCTTTTTATTCTTGAAGAGAGATTAAGCATATTTCTAATCAAGACCAACCCACCCCGGACAAAAAAAACATTCTCATTACTGCTGAAATTCACAAACATATGAAAAATGTGATACTCCGTGGCAGAAATCATATGTGCTACCATTAATTTTAACATACCATAACATTGCTATGGTAAATTAAGTTTTTTGATTTTGACAATCTAATGTATTATTTTATTATATATCTTGAAAACTCAAGATAGTCCCTTATATAGTATGTTCATGTCTCATTATGCAATATTTTATTTAAAGTTATGTTTGTGTGTGAGAGAATGGTATATATATATATATATATATATATATATATATATATATATATATATATATATATATATATATATATATATATATATATATATATATATATATATATATATATATATATATATATATATATATATATATATATATATATATATATATATATATATATATATATATATATATCACGTTTATATTAAAATTGAGCAAATGTATATAAATGCATATTTGAAACTTTTGATCAGGAAACAATTAGATACTTCTTGCAAAAGTAAAATCAAAGTGCTAACTTAAAAAGAGAAAGAAAATAAAGATACATTCTATTGATTAATATTAATTGACAAGAGAATAAAACAAGAGATAAAGGTGTTACCTATCAATTATTCATAATAATAATTTTTTTCTCTGTTTTATTGAATTTTTTATTTGATAGTTTAAAATCAATGTTGAACTCAATAAATGACGGTTCATAACTTTTCAACTAGCAATTTCTATTTTAATTTATAATCACACATATGAAAATGCAACTGAAAAAATATTTTTGTTACAATATTTTAATTAATTTTGCTTCTAAAAGATATATAACGATTTTAATGCATTTATTATTAGGCATTCTTGCAAAGTTAATTTAATTTTTTATAATTTTAATAATTTTTTTTTGTTTTTTTAGGTTTTGTCCTTACATCTTTTTAAAATTTTCTCTCTTTTATTTTTCACATCTGTACACAAATTAATTGCTATTTTCTTAAATTTTTTTAAAGCAAAATTGATTTGCTAAACCATGTTGTTTTTGTAATATTGTCACTCTGTATAATTTTCTCATTGCTTTATCCTCATTATAATGCTAATTTGATTACTATTTTTTAGTGTATTCAACTTTATTGAACTATTGAATATTTTATTTATTTTTTTAAAAATAATGTTTTTTTAGTAATTAGTTGCAAAATTTATTTCAGTTTCTTTTGCATAGAAATAAAACATATTTGTGATTCAAATTTAATGTTGTTCCTTTCTATTAATCACCGTTCCAGAAAGAAAAAATTGGTATTCACATTTTTTACTTAATTGTGAGATATCATTTTTATTTTATTTTATTTATATTAAATTTTAGTTTAAATAAAGTATTTTTATTCACGTCTTTAGAACTAATATATTTATTTTTATTTTTAAACATTGCATAATCTTAACAATGTTTATATTATTAATTTATAGAGTTTGAACTTTATCATTAATGTAAATGTTTATTTTATGTAATTATTATGTTATTAATTTTGTATGGTAAAAATATTTTTTTCTATAATTTATACTCTATAACTATGGATAAAGAAATAGAGAGTTTTGGGCTGAACTATTTTACTTTCAATAATACTCTTAAAAATAATGAAATTGTCAATCATATGTAACAATCATTCAATTACAGAGCAGTTATTTAAATTATTTAAAAAGTTAATAATTATATTTAGTTAATTGTGATGAATTACCCTATGCAAATTCATAAGCCTTTAATGAAGTTTTTTTGTTAAAAATATATCGTCATTCATAGGGACAGTGAGATTTGCTTTTACATATTCTATAGTCTCTTTTATTCCATTTATATTTTGCTTATGTTTTTTTAATAATAAGAATACTTTTAAGTTGAAATAGGGTAAGTGTTAGTATTTTTCAAACAGTGTTATTCATAACGAAATCTGCTTTTGGTAAAAATCATAAAGATTCAATAAAATAAATTTGAGAGTATTTCTCAGTTTTCATTTTTTAAACATCATCTATCTTGAATTGAAATATGTCCAAGTTTGTCTCACAATATTTTTTCTTGCAATTACAAATATTACATTCTTTTTTTTAAATCTATGTTAACTTTTTATTCTTAACAATAAAGGTTAACACTTAATTGTGTACTTATTGGACTATAAAAATTTAAAATTTGTTTCAAGATGTTGATTTTCTTTCTAAGTTTCCATAATCATCTGGTTACAACAATTATTCTTAATATATATATATATATATATATATATATATATATATATATATATATATATATATATATATATATATATATATATATATATATATATATATATATATATATATATATATATATATATTGAACAAGTTATATATATTAATAGATTATTTTTTGTTTTTATTAAATAAATAAATATGGCCTCCAATTCCATTTCATCTATCCATTAAAAAATTTAGTTATTGAATCAAACTAAATTACTTATTTTAAACATTGGCTTGATGCTTATAGTTAGAATTTAAACGTTTGATGTCACCAATGCCTCTAATATGTTGAAAATGTGTTTATTTATTTTAATAATGTTCATGCTAATTTAAAATCTGCATTATGAATATTCAAAGTAATTGTAAAATTTTCAACAAATAATTTTGATATCTTACACGTTTTAGAATAATAATAAAATATATAGGAAATTTTTTTTATTGGAAAAAGATATTAAAATTAAGCATACTTTGATTGGTATAGGGGTAGGTTCACAAAATAATAGTTTTGTCGCGAATTACCTCCTTAAAGCATATGGCATTTGAAGAGCCGCAGTCTCAATCAAACAATCGCAGATATTATGATCAGTCTCTAGAAATCCTTTATCCTCAACTGATCTTTTAGATATATTAAACAAATTGTCATTATTTGTAAGAAGATATTTCCAATTAGCTGGACCTTTGGCATGAGATAACAATAATCAGAAGGAAAACTTCTCTCCTTTCGAAGGTTATACTATATAGACTCTTCCGGAAAAGGAGTGATTTGCCCATAACGTATGCACACTAAAAAAATATTGCATACGAGGATATCTAAAAACATTATTTTTAATCCTAAGTATGATAAAAACTTCATACAAAATATACACACGTTTATTTTTCTATTCTGTGTGCATTAAAAAAAGCGGACAGACGAGCACGAGAGTGCCCGTCTGAACGCTAGTCATCATAATATGAGCACAAGATATGGCTAAGACATAGTCAAAATAAACGGTTTGAGAACACATGTCGAATCCCACAAAATTTTATACAAAGATTATTAATTAAATTAAATATGACTATTTACTAAAATTAATTAGCGTTTTAATTACTTAATATTAAACAAATATATTTAATACAAATAATAATTTCTTTTTGTTTTTTCTTCGTTTTTGTTTTTTTATTCATTATTTTTTTAGTTAAATCGCGGCCTCTCTCCTCACTCGTCTTATCCTCCTCACATACCTCTCAGAAGCTCTCTCTAATTTTTTTTCCGGCTATCTCTCGCGACTTACGCATTGTTCGCGACGTAACTCAAAGCGAAAGTTCATTGGAAATTATCGAGTTTTGAAGGAATTCGCGAATGCAATAACTTTGTGGTGAGAGTAAGAAAGGTTCCGTTTTTTTTTTTTCTTTTAAGATTGAGTTCTTAATTTGATTTTAGACTTTGTTGCCTTGGTTTTCCTCTTTGTTTCTAGCTGCCCCCTTTCTATGATGAGTTCTCTTTGTTTATATAGCAAAACATTAGGGTTTATGATTTGAACATTGACAGAAGTATTTTTTTTGGTATGTCTGCATTTGTTTTCGTGGATGCTAAAAAATGTCTCTGCTAATCTATGAAATCCTCTCTGTTGTACTTTCTGTCATGACTGTATTTTCTGCTATATGTGAGTTTTTGTCTTATTATAGTGGTCCCTAAGTGAGCTTGTTGTCAAATTTTAAATTTTGAATTTTTGATGTACTAAATGCTTGCTCTTTGAATTTGATGCGTAACATAAGATATAAGATGAATGAGATTTAAATTTTTTGTGTGGTGTTGTGAATAAATGGTATGTATGGTTGAATGAAATTGTGAATATGGAATGGAATTGTTTTGATTTGAATATGAATATGGAAAAAAAATAATGAGCATGATTATGTAGCTGTTATGTGATGGTTTTAAATATGGGTGCACATGATTTAACATGCTTTGGTTTGTATTTTATGTTAGGGGCAATGGAATGGTGGAACTTCAAATGGAACAGACTGGCTAGAAGAGTAGCTCAAGGTAGAAAGATAGCTCAAGGTAGAAAGATCTTGGAAGATGCCATATTGATGAGTAGGATGAAGTTTATTAGCGTGACTTGATTTGCATCATCAATTTGAATTTGTAAACTTGATTTGTGATGAAAACTTTAATAAATGGATTTGAGCTTGTAATGCCTTGGTAGATTTGGATGGTTGTACTTATAATCTTGAATGGATTTTGCACTTTGTAAAAAAATTCCATAAACTTGTAATGAATATGTTTCAATTGAATGAACTTGAATGAAGCTTGTTATTTCTTCTTGTTTCTCTTCATGGATGAAATTAAAGAGAAATGTTTGAACTCAAATAATGATGATGGATACTTTCCCTCCAAACTTGTCTTGATAACATTAATAAGTCCCTTGAATGGATTTCTCCAAACAGTGAGTCCATAACAACTCGTATTTCTTAATGAATACAAACCATCCCGCTTTCATGATAAAACCTCATCTTTGAATCCATATTGTCCTGCACTAGCAACAAACAAAAAGCGATCGAGATGATACTAATATCCTGAATCCAATGAATCAAACATGTCACTCCTTGAGTTGATAACCAAACCCCATAGTGTTTTCTCGAAGGATCCAGCTCAATCATGATGAGTAATAAAATCTAACCCAAAATTTATGGAAAAACTCCAAAGATTCCAAATTCCAAGTGCCAAGAACCATAAAGAAACAGGGGTGGGGATCTAGGTTTCCTTATCCATTGAATCAACTTCAAACCCTTGTTTCAAAGTGAAGATTCCCTTGCGAACCCATATGCTTGGTATGCACTATGATAATGTATGATATGATGAATATATGAGTGTAGAGGTTAGGGTAAAAATGAGGGTGTGACAGTTGCCCATATGTAATCTTCTTGAACCTGAAGGTATGAGAGATAAAGATTCTCGGATATTCAAGGTCAAGGTAGATTAAATACTTGAATACTCGAGATTTTCGACCATGGAGAGAGACAGAGGCAGGGGAGGTAAATTGGTCTATGATATGCAAAGGTATGCTCAATGAAAGCTTAGCCAGTCTTGGTAACGGAAACAAAATTTGTAGGATTCCAAGAAAGGTGATACAGTAGTCCAACTGTGATCCAAAATTCCTTCTGCAAAAGGCAGAGAGGTTTCTTGCAAAAGGCAAACACGACTTAGCCGGGGATGAATTTGGGCATTCTGCTACATAAGGTAAAAGGGTAAATAAAATAACTCTCATGCTGCAAAAGGCAACAAAGATTCCTGAACAAAAGGTTAGGAGGAATACATGATTGGTTTTCCTCTCACAAAAGGCAAAAAGGACTCCTGAACAAAAGGTTAGGAGGAATAAAATCTCTCATACCAAAGGTAAGGAGATTTTTTAACAAAAGGTTAAGCAAAAACACGTGGAACATCACTCCACTGATGGTTTAATTTCTCGTACAAAAGGTAACGAGAACTTCTAGACCAAAGGTTAGGAGGAGCATACATTTCCTTCTACAAAAGGTAGATAGGACTCCTGAACAAAAGGCTAGGAGAAATAAGTGTTCTCTCTTGAAAAAAGGTAGAGAAGACTCCTGAACAAAAGGTTAGGAGGAATAAAATCTCTCATACAAAAGGTAAGGAGATATTCTCAACCAAAGGTTAAGAAAACACGTGGAACATAACTCCACTGATGGTTTAATTTCTCGTACAAAAGGTAACGAGAACTCCTGGACAAAAGGTTAGGAGGATCATACATTTCCTTCTATAAAAGGTAGATAAAACTCCCGAATAAAAGGTTTGGAGGAATATTCTTTCTACAAAAGGTATAGAGGATGCTTGTAAAAGGTAAGCTGAAAATAACTTGTGCAAAAGGCACGAGAGGACTTAAAAAAGGTAAGTTGAGGGAAATAATCATGTTCCTGCAAAAGGCAGAGGAAACTTGCATAGGATATCAGAACATCATTTGATCTCACACACATTGGCGGAGATGACATTCTCTGAGTATGGAGATCATTCAGTTCTTGGCCTCACAGGCGTCAAGCGTCCAAATTAATCGAAATGAGAATATATTAATCATCTATTCCTATATTTATACCCAATACAAAGTTCTTTCACGTGTGAAGGTAGCGACAAAATAACAAGTGGGAGGCGAAAGAATAAGATTTCACACAAAAGGTAATGAAATCCCTTACTAAGAGCAAGGTGACGCCTATGCAAAAGGCAGGGAGGAGATACTTCTTAAAGAAAGGGCTTACAAAAGGTATGTGAAGAAAGCGTAAACTCTGAAAGAATCTTGACAGGATGTCCATAGGAATTTTGCATCCTCGAAGATGATTGGCTAAACGCATGTAATGATGCAGAATATATGCAAAATGTCAGGGACAAGATGATATGGAGGTTATAGGTGATGATTTATGCCAAGTAACTGGGGTTTGGTTTGGGGCGTCAAGTTTGACTCTCCGACACCCTTGTGACAAGATTTGGATCATCTCCAGATGGTCTTAACGGACAAACTGTGCCGATCGATTAGATTGCCCTTGACTTGGTCGTGTCTAGGCGAACTTTATGATTTGACGATGCTTTTTGTACACGTGCGCCTATTAGAGATCGTGGTGATCCTTCATACACCTTACCTGGAGAGCAACTTTATGCTTTCTTTTATTATTATTGTCATCCCATAATTCTCAATGCAATGTTTATTAAGAATGACAATTCCACTTTTGCAAACAAACATTAAAAGTAAAAAATGTAAAGCACGAACTGATGAAAAAGATTTTATTGATGATAAAGTGACCCATAAATGGGTAATTTTACATAAGGGTACAATTCCTAAAAGAGGTAATTGCAAAAATATAATAAAAAGTACAATGGTAATGAGAAGAAATTGGATTTCCACTGAGTTCCAATTCTGCTATGATCCCAATGGCCTCAAGAATTTTTGTACACTGCTTCCAAGGAAGCTGGTTGGATTGATCTTTCTTGTTTGTAGTTCTCTTGATTCTAATGATGAGCTCACAGATTCTTCACAGACCGCAACCTTTTTCTTTTTAAGATCTCTAATTTTTGCCTAGACCACTCTTTCGGGTTTTCAGTCTACCGAGATACCCCTTTTTGCCTAAGTTTCCCCTAAGGGTTTTCAACTTATCAGGTATTATTATTCTTTATTTTAACCCTAACTTTTTCTAGACATTTTCTTTTTGTTGTCCACTGGGTTTGTTTTTCAAGCGTAGTATTTTTTGACTGCGTCTGCGTTCACAGGGAATGACAGATCTTCACCGTCCATGTTGGATAATATCAAGGATCGTCCAGAGAAAACCTTTTTCACAACATATGGACCTTCATAGTTAGATGTCTATTTGCCCCTTGGATCTGTGTGGATTGGCAGAATCTTTCTCAACACCAAGTCTCCTACTTCGAAATTTCGAGGGTGAACTTTATTGTCAAACGCTTTTTCAACCGCTTTTGGTATAGATGGCCATGGAAGATGGCTGCCATGCGCTTTTCGTCGATGAGATTAAGTTGATCGAATCTTGCCTGCACCCATTCTGCTTCATCGAGTTTGACATCAGTCAAGATCCTTAGGGAGGGAATCTCTACCTCAACAGGGAGTACTGCATCCATGCCGGATACAAGAGAAAATGGGGTTGCCCTAGTAGAAGTGCGTACTGAAGTGTTGTACCCCAAAGATTGATCAACCTTTTCTTTCTAACTTGGCTTATGTTTCATTTCATTTAGCATTTACATTTGCATAACATTGGTTCTAACAGGGGATCAAGGAGTGTTTGTTTTGCCTTCAAGAGGAGAGCTTTCTTGTTCAATATCTAGCAAGGGTATCATTTGTAAGCTATCAAGAGTTCATTGCCATCAGGGTTGGGTTTCAAAGCTCCTTGAGAGGAGAAGTTTGTGTATGGGTGTCACCTCCTATCTTGAGGATCATCAGAGAGTCATTAGAGGTTCATGAGGTCATCTATTTGGGTAAGGCATGACTCAAAATCTCAATATGTATATTGAGGGGTCTTTAAGGAGTTTGTATGGTCATTCAATTCATCTACAAGAGCCTCAGTCAAAGGATACGGTGTTAGGGTTTTCATCTGGTCAACCCAAAGTCAACTGTGGACTTGAGAGGGTTTAAGACTTGGTTCTAGGTCATTGAGGCATGAGAAGTAATATTGAAGCATATAGGATGTCATGATGAAATCAAATCAAGGAGATTCAAGAGTTCAAGGAGTTACTAAATTAGGGTTTCAGTTGATTTCAGTGTAAAATCCCCTTCTTTGGTGCTTAACTTCAAGGACAGTTTTCATTATGATGCAAGTCTAGTCTCACTTTCCACCAAACATGATACTTGTTCATCATCTTTCAAGCTTTCGTTTGAGTAAAAGAACTCATCTATTGGGTTTGTACATCTCAAGTTATGGTGTCAACAAGTTGGTGTCATCAGATGAAAAGAATTCTGGTCAACTCACTTCCAAGGCATTTTTCACATGGAACCAAGTTCAATCTCATTTTCCTCCAAACATGAAAGTTGTTCTTCATGATCTTAGCTTTCCAAAATTCCTGGAAGTCATCATTCTCATGAGTGAAGCTCAAGTTATGATCTCTACAAGACAGGGGTATTTTTGGAAAGTCCATTATAGGTCATTCATTTCAATGGTCAATTTCATAACTCAAGGCCTCTAATCCAAATTCAATGAACGTGAAAGTTGTGTTATAGTGCTCTAACTTCACAATGGACTCAAAATCCATGACGTTTGATGGATTATGTGATCACTTAAACCATAATAAGCTTGAAAAAGTGATTTTTGGACATGGTGTGAATTACTTTCATTACAAGTCACCATTTGAATATTTTTACACCATAACATCATCAACTTTGGTTATGCTATTTGTTACCTCTTTTGGACTAACAATAGTACACATTTCATGCCATTTTCAAACCTTTATACCTTTAAAAAGTCATGATACAAAACCTTGTAAAAACCTTTTTCTCAATTCACCAAAACTATTCATTTCATTTCTACACATCACATGGTTTACTTTGCTGACCCAAAAAGAAGTGTATGAGCCATAACTCGTGTGTGTGAAGAAGTGGAAGTTTTTGGCATTTTTTTCAAGTCACACAATACAAGCATTATGGGCATGCATTGAATGTTTATATCCATCATATAAAAGCCCAGAAACTTGCCCTAATCATGAGAAGAGCTGGCTGCGTGAGAAGAAGAGAACATTACTTCAAAATTTCAAAAACTTTAATTTCTTCTAATCTCACATTTCCCTGGGTGTTTTTTCAGTCTTTGGTTCAAATGATCATCAGTGAAGATCAAGGAAGGGTTTGGAAGTGTTAAACTGAAGCTTGCTTGAGGTTTGAAGGGTCAACGGAACCACTCCATTTGGTAACTTTTTCAACTTAAAACCTCCATTTTAGGCATTGTTTAGGTTGCATTCTGGGTGCATCTGAAGTCCGACGCAATGTAGGCAATGTTTGTGTAGTTTTCATGGCTGTTTAGTGCATTTTCAATTTATGTGTCATGATAATCGTGGCCTGTTTTCGCATGTTTTTAAGAACCTTTTTGCAAAATGATTGAGAGATTCATGTTTCTGGTAATGAGAGCTTTCAATTGGTACAAGATTTGTGGATTTTTATTGAGTTTTCAGGCCTGAGCTCCGGCGAGCTGGCCGGAGAAGACGACCGGAGCCCTAGCTCCGGCATTTGGTTATGTTTCAAGCCAAGCTGAGTTGGCTCTGGGTTGACTCTTTGACTCATGGCATGTTGCTTTGTGTTTGGCTTGACCTTGCTGATGTGTGCGTTGATTTCTTGCGTGGCAGCCAGTTGGATAAGTGAAACGGTGCGTTTCACTTATCTGAGTTTGTTTCTTGTTTTGGCTTTGGCAATTTGCTATACGCGCCCTCCCAAATTTGAGGCCCAGGCGAGATTTCACATGATTCAGTTCATTTTGTTATTGCTGGTTGTAACCCCTCTTGCTTGTTCATGTTTTTTTCATTTTATTTTATTTACTCTTTCATTTTAATCTTTTAAAATCAATTCCTTAATTCATAAAAATACAAAAAAAAATATTTTTCCTGAAAGTTCAACATGTTAATTAATTTTTCAACTTTTTTATTTTTATTTTCCACTTATTTTATTATTTTATTTGGAATTTACAAGTCAATGTGTTTCGTGGTGTTTACCCTAATTTGAATTGATCATTTCAACCTCAATTTTAAATCCCCTATGACCAAATACTCTCCATCATTTAGGTGATGGATTGAGGCATCTTTTAGGGTAGATTTGAGTTGACCATGATCATTTTTCATGTGGTTTTAATTCCCTTTTTGTTGACCCTCGACACATACTCGATAAGGTGGAACGCCATGCTTTCTTGGAATTATTTGGTGGTGCTTTAAGTTGATTTTGATCATGAGGTTTTGCTTGCTGTTTTATGATTAATCAATCTTGATTTGGTGATTTATTTGGAATTTATTGGATTTGTCTTCTATTTTTCATGGTTGCTTCAAATCCAAGTCATCTTTTTCCATGCTTACACATGCTAGTCTTGACCTAAACTTTGGGATATAATCATAAGTGATCCTTTAAGCACCTCTTGAGCTTTGTTACATCTTTAAAACATGCTTGAGGTGCTTCCTTGCTTGTTAGGGGTCATTTGAATGTGTAACTTGTATCACAAGTCATCTTTGAATTATGCTTTTATACTTGTTCTAAGTGTTGAGATTATGATAGAACTTTGGTTCTTCACTTGTACATGATCATGCTTGTGATTCCCTTTTGCTTTGAGCTAGAATTTGAACCATTCCCTTCATGATTCACTTCTACCCTAGGTAATTTACCACATGTTCATGATGATTTGGAGTTGATGTATACACTTTGAGTTTGTCATGAACAATTGTGCTTGTCTTGCATTGTTTGCTTACTTCTCTTTGTATGATCAAATATGGATGTTTGGTTGAGATAACCTTCATGTGGTTGCTTCCATATCCTCTTTCTCCCATCATTTCTTTGATCATACTTCTTTACTCTTGTTTTATGCTTAGCATTCCTCTTTTGTAATGATTGATGGTTGATGGTTGTAGGAGTCTATTTCTCCCATTTCATCTCATCCTTCTTAACTTCTTTAAGTCATTTCTTTGTGTTTGAGTCTTGTTGCATCTTTTCATACTTGCATTTGTGTTTGCATTTCATGTTTGCATCTCTTATTGCATTGACTTGTTTAATTCATTTTCATCCTTCATCTCTTTTCATTTGTGATTGAATTGCTATGTGTTTACTTGTGCTCTTTTGCCATGATCCCTTAGGATTCCTAGTCCCTAAGTTTAAGATGGGACTAGGAGAGACATTAGGCCTTCAATCCAAACATGATAACATTAGGTAGTTCCCTTTTCAATCCCAACTTTAGGACTACATTGCATGATAACATTAGGGTTGATTAGTTCCCCTTAGAGTATTGTGTCTTCTCTTCTCATAACTTCATAAGACACTTAATAAAGGATAATAAATGTTGTACGCTACGAGCCTTAAGTACATGAGAAATGATAGGTGGGGGGGCCTCCTCTCACATTGTCTAGAGTGTTTAGCGTATTCTCTTTGGGCGATATGCGACACATTCACTCTCAAGTCATAGTCTTTAGTACAACACGAGTTACAAACTAACTCAATTCACTTCTTCTCATAAAAAACACAAAACAAAATCAGACCTTTTTTATCCTTCGGGATTGTTTGCAAAAATCATTTTCAGAAAGAGTGTGTTAAGTTTTTGTTCTACCGCAAACAAGTGTTGTCCCTAACTGCTAGAACAATTATTTAACCCTACTCAGTTAAAACACTTGAATCAACCAGTGGTCGTATCATCCCGAACTACGCTCACTCTGATTTCTCATACCAGATGAGGATACGTAGGCACAAGACGGTGATGTCTTGGCGAGCAACCTCACCCCCTTCACCCGTAGTTTTCCAAACTACGTTGACTCTAACTTTCCCATTGCACGAGGGAATACGTAGGCATAGGGCGGCGATATCCTATCGAGTCTCTTTTATTTTCTTTCCCTCCTGTGTGCTAGCCTCTATTTTATATAGTGTACACCCGCATATTAGACAACAAGCGTGGATCTCGTTGAGTACAACATACGTGAGGGGTGCTCATACCTTCCCCTTGCGTAACCGACTCTCGAACCCAAGATTTGGTTGGGATGACCTTGTCTTTCCCGTTTCCTTAGGTTTTCTTTGATTGTTTCCTTTCCCTCTCTTTGGGATAAATAACGTTCGGTGCGCGACTCTTCTGTCAGTAGATCGTCCCTTTTTCGCAGTAGCGACAGCTGGCGACTCTGCTGGGGACATCTTTCATCCCGTATGCGAGTCAATCCTAGCGCTTGTGTGTTTTTGTCTGTGGGTGTGTATATGTGTTGCATTTGTACAGTATTTCATTTGCACTTATTTTCTACACTTTATTATCATATTATTGTTGTGTTGTTGGTTGGGATTGTTCCTTTGAGAGATAAGCCAAAACCCAGGCTTGAGGATATACATAACATTAGAGTGGAAAGTAGTGAGGACCTGCACGTTCGACACACACTAGTCCTCATGAAATTCGCGTTCAAACGAGGTTTTCTTTGAAGACATCATATCTTGTACATTGGTCAGGAAGGGGATGTTGGATCTGAAAACTGTCGACTCTGGAGACCGGTCATTTGGGAGTCAGCTAAGTGAGGCCTATTCGTTTGACTATGATGCCAAACCAGAAATGGTGAACGTATCATCATTTCTCGAAAGTCTGTGACACTGACGACCGCATAGGATGCCGAACCTTATCAGAGATTAAGTCCATACCTGTGAGTGGGAGGTTTATGCAGGAAAATTGACCTCTAATTAACCTGTTTTTCTTGTCAGTACGGACTTTTGATCCTGAATGTTATGGGTTTCCAGTATCTCAGAGCTGTGGTTTTGGTATTTTCTCGCTGAAGCGAAGTTCTGGTTCAACTCAGTCAGCAACACACCAATCTTGATCCCCTGTTTGCATGTGCATATTCATTTGCATTTTAACATTTGCATGTATTTGTGTTTCAGGTTCACATTTTCCTCTTGATTCTAGTAATCTAATCCATCATCAGTATGGAACCTGGTCTCAAGAAAGTTGTTGTATACAAGTTCCTAATACCAGATGTAGGACCTCTGGTTGGTCTCATTTCTATGGTTGAGCGTGGAGTTATGGAAGACTTCAGAAAGGAGTATGGGAAGATTCTGAGCTTTGTCTGCAAGGTCTCCAAATATGAGTTGGAAGGTATTCACACGCTGCTGCAATTTTATGATCCTCAGTTGCGTTGCTTCACATTCCCCAGATATATTTTATTGCCAACCTTGGTAGAGTTTGCTCAGTTGTTGGGAGTCGCAGTACTGGAAGAAATGCCTTTTGTGCATTCTGAAGAGGAGCCTGATTTGACTAAGCTAGTCAATGCTCTTCATTTGGATGTTTCTAAATTGGATGGAAACATGGTATGGAGAAATGGAGCTCCTGGGTTTCCTTTATCATTTTTGGTGAATAAAGCTCAGCATTTTGCAAAGGAAGGATGTTGGGTCGTTTTCAATGCTATTTTGGCTCTTTGCATTTATGGCATAATATTGTTCCCTAATGTCCCGGACTTCGTTGATTTGGACGCCTTCCATATCTTCTCTTATAAGAATCTTGTGCCTACACTCCTAGGTGATGTCTACCATTCTACCCACTACAAGAATGAGAATAGAAGAGGGAGGAATGTCTCCTGTTGCGCATCATTGCTATACAGATGGTTTATTTCACATCTTCCTAAGTATAGACCTTTTGTTGATACCTCAGACACAGTTGATCGGTCTGAGAGGCTCATGGGATTGACTTCGGAGAATATTGTGTGGTTCAACAGAGATCTTCTTAGTAGTGAAATCATCTTCAGTTGTGGAAGCTTCCCCAATGTTCCTTTGATAGGAAGGAAAGGTGGCATCAACTATAATTTTGTTCTCGCCGTCAGACAATTTGGCTATGCTTTGAGAGAACCCCTGAAGGAGGAGGAAATACAGGAATCTCTGTATTTCACCGGGTCAGCTGATAGTCATTATCTCTAATCAGGTTGGAACATGCTTGGAGTAACGTTCATCGGAGAGGAAAGCCTTCCTTGGGCAAAGGTGATTGCAGAGCATATGGACCATATATTGAATGGATCCAAGAGAGAGCTGAGAGGTTGTTGTTACCATTCCCGACCAGGGAACCCCTATACCCTTTGGTAGTTGAAGAACAGACAACAATTAACATTCAGAAGTATAATCAACTGTGAGATGCGAAGGAAGAACTACACAAAGCAAATGAAGAGCTAGAAAAGGAGGTTATCCAGCTTAGGAGCGAGAAGAATGAAGCCACCTACCTGTCCAAGAAGAAGATATAGACTTTGAAAAAAATGGGGAGGGAATTGACTGAAGAAATTCGCGTCAGAGAACGACTTGGTCAGGACCTAAGAAGCATGGGTAATTCCCTCAAAGGGAAGAAGAAGGACCTAGAGAAATCGCACCTAGAGATATCAAAGTTCAACGCTCAGTGGAATGCCATCTTGACCAACAACAAGGAAAGAGAAGATGAGCTTCGTCAGCAGATTAACAGGTTGAACACTCAACTCCGAATCAAAGATGAAAAAGCTCTAGGTGAATCAGCTCGTCAGTACAAAAGCGACTGCAAACTATGAGAAGCCCTTGCAATGTTGGAGGAATACAAGTTAAGAGCATATTTGAAGAAGCCCGGACTAGAAGAAGCTTTCAGAGAAGGCGCTTAGGAAGACTACGCTCAAGACTTGAAGGATGTTGTTAGCAAGAGAGAGTTGCTCGTTCAGGCGTTGGTTGCACCACCTGATCATTCAGATACGAAGGAGTTATTAGAAGAGTTCCAGACTCGCTGCCATGCCTGATGAAGTTTTTCTTTTTTATTCTTCTGTATTTGTTGATTTGTATCCCGACCATCACCAGGATTGTTCGATGAGGTCATGTTGACTCTTTTGTATTTCCTTGGTGCCTTGTTGTATGTGCTAACTATGATTCTCATTTTATTTATAAGAGGGATTTTGTGGCTCTATCTGTTGGATCATCATTATCCTATTGTTTCAGTGGAACTAGAATCAAGGGGATAGTTTCCCTGAACCATATTTACATGTTTGCATTTTGCATCATTTATCATATTACATTGCAGGTGTTCTGGTTCTGTTAATCTTATTCTCTCTGTGGTTTTCTCTTAGTAGTGTTTCAGGATTGCAGACCGGACAATTCATCATTACTCGACTAGGGGAAATCAAAAGAAGGTGATGGATCAGATTCAACTTGAGTTACAAGAGTCCATAGATCGCATGACGCAGTTCATGGATCTTATGCAAGGGGTTGCTAACGACAAAGAGCAGTTGAGAACACTTGTCCATCCCTTGATTGCTAGGGTGGACGGAAGTAGAGTTTTACATGGTGGGACCACTGTTGTACCTCCCTCTGTGGATGAGAGCATTCCTCAAGCCAATGTTGTTCCAACAGTTGTTATTCCTCCTGGCGGAGGTAATCAAGAGGGAGCTCATGTGACAGGTGCAGCGGGTGCTGCTCATGGAATTGTCGGTCCTCAGTGGGAGGAGGACGAACAAGATAATATTTCCATGGGAGATCTGGGTGCAGGCTTGTAATCTAATGCAGATAGGCGGTTCAAAATGATCTAGGAGAAGATGAAGACCTTAGAGAATCAGAATTCTCTTAGTCTTGATATGTCTAACTTGGGGCTGATTCTAGGTTTGAAGATTCCTCCAAAGTTCAAAGTGCCTGACTTTGACAAATACAAAGGGACGACTTGTCCCAGAGTACACATCCGATATTACTATTGAAAGATGTCCGCCTACTCGGACGATGAAAAGCTACTGATGCACGTCTTCGAAGATAGTTTGTCTGGACCTTTACTAGAATGGTACATAGGCCTTGATGGGACTAATATCAGAAGCTGAAGAGACCTTGGGGAGGCATTTGTCTGTCACTATCAATACAATAGTGACCTGGAGCCCAATAGAGTCCAACTACAGAATATGTCTCAGCATAGTAATGAGGGGTTCAAAGAATATGCCCAGAGGTGGCGAGAGCTAGTTGCGAGAGTTCAGCCTCCAATGGTCGAAAGAGAAATCATTGATATGTTCGTGGCAACGTTGCCAGACATATATTATGAAAAGCTGATTGGAAACATGTCAGGCAGCTTCTCAGATCTGAATATTACTGGTGAGAGAGTTGAGAATGGTATCAAATTAGGTAAGATCCAAGCAGGAGAGGGATCCACATCTGGTGGAGGGAGGAAGACTTTTGGTAAGAAGAGGAAAGGTGAAACCAATGCAGTGTCAGGGTACAGAAACAAGAACAGGAATAGGGCTTCACGCCAGCAACAGCCACAGGTTGCAAGCATCACTATTCATGCAGCACCTCAGCAACAACCTCAACAACAACGTCAACAACAACAATAGCAGAATTACGTACCACGACAATTTCAGGACCGTAGTAGAACAATGAATAGGCAGTTTGACGCTCCTCCTATGCCGTATTTGCAATTTTTACATCATTTGTTGCAACTTCAATTGATTCAGAAGAGAACATTGTCACCTCTGACTGGCGCGTCACCTCCGGGTTATGACTTGAATGCCAGATGTGACTTCCATTCAGGCGCTCCAAGTCACCATATAGATAACTGCAAGGCTTCAAACACAAGGTGCAAGACCTTATTGACAGCAAAGCAATTAACTTTACTAATGACACTCCTAATGTTGTTCAGAACCCGATGCCCAACCATGGAGCAGCCGGTGTCAATGTTATTATTAAAGAGGAAGAACTGAATTTGGTAACTGACGTGGCGGATTTAAGAACACCGTTGAGCTTTGTCAAAAGCCGATTTTTGAAAGGAAAAGTCTTTCCAGGTTGTGCAGAAAATTGTGAAGGTTGTATGGCTCACCCTGAGGGTTGTAAGGATTTAAATATCGGTGTTCAGTGTCTGATCAACAAAGGCGTATTGCAGTTTGACAGGGTTATTGAAGAGAAAGATGTGAAGGTGATTAATCAGGGGCAGGATGAGATTGCTACAATCTCAATCCCTTTTAGAACCATTAACATATCAGCGTCGCCGAGGCAAGCGCCCGTGATTATCACTAAGGCTGGACCGGTGCCTTACAAAAGCACCAAAGAAATCCCATGGAATTATGGGGCGGAGGTCTTTTGTAATGGCCAGAAACAAGAGTTGATGGGACCTTCGTTTGAAAGTTCATCTATTGATAATTTGATTGGGACTAGTGGAATGACAAGAAGTGGCAGGGTGTTTTCACCGCCCGATGTTAATGAGGAGATGCTAGATAAAGGAAAAGTTGTTGTAGAAGAAAGTTCACAGCAAGGGGAGAAGGATCCTCTGATTAAATACGCTGAAGAGTTCATGCGTCTGATTCGAAAGAGCGATTACAAAATTGTTGATCATCTTCAACATACTCCATCCAAAATATCAATTTTGTCTTTGCTATTATGCTCTGAGGCACACAGGAATGCCCTTTTGAGGATTCTAAATACAACGTATGTGCCGCAAGAGATTTCCATAAACTAGCTTGAGGGGGTTGTAGCCCACGTGAATGCTGGTAATGGCTTGGGGTTTATGGATTTACATCGGACTCCTAAGGGAAGGAATCACAATTACACCTTGCACATCTCTATTGAGTGCGGAGGGGCAGTCTTGTCGCATGTCTTGGTGGATACTAGGTCTTCACTCAACGTGTTACCCAAGAAGGCTCTAATGAAATTAGACACACAAGGCGTGATATGTACTCCTAGTGATCTTGATGTCCGAGCGTTCGATGGAACGAGGAGATCTGTTTTTGGTGAAGTGACTCTTCCCATTCAAGTAGGGCCAGATATTTTCAACGTTGTCTTTTATATAATGGAAACTCAGCCCACGTACAGCTGTCTGTTAGGTCGACCCTAGATTCATTCTGCAGGAGCAGTCACATCGACCTTACACTAGAAGTTGAAGTACATGGTTGGTGGAAATATTGTCACCGTGTGTGGTAAGGAAGACATAATGATAAGCCAGTTATCGTCCTTCAAGTATGTTGAAGTTGATGGGGAAATTCATGAAACCTTATGCCAGGCGTTTGAAGCTGTTCAGGGCAAAGAGACGCCTTCTGTGGTGGACAGAACTCCCGAGATTTCTATGTCTTCTTTCAAAGAAGCTCAAGCTGTGATGGAGTCTTGTTCCTCGCAAGGATGGGGTCAAGTGCTCAGTATCCCCAATAAGCAGGATAAGTTCGGATTGGGGTACATCCCATCATCTTCCTCCTCTCAGAGTGCGCCAAGGTATAGAATACTAGTCCAGTTCACTAGCGGTGGGGTCATCTTTGACATAATCAATGTCGTATCTAAAGACGAAGGGGACAGTGATTGTGACATGGACACGTGGTGTGTTCCTGGACAAAGCCTATGCAATTGGACCATCGAGGAAGTCGTGCAAGTGTCCTTTGAAGAGTAATTTATTTGTTCTGATTATGTGTGACCTTGTGTTCTTCCCAGGACATTGTGGTTTTCATTTATAGGGCCTTATCTTGTTTATGTTTGAACAATTTCTTTTATCTTTAATCAAAAGGCGTCTTTATGCATTCAAATGTTTTGATCCCTGTTTTTCTTATTTTATTTTTAACAATAAAATGACAATGTGGTTTGTGCTTATTTGCATATCATTTTAAGCATCAAATCATCATCATGCAGGTTTCACATTCTAGATGCCACCGATTCAGACTCGTCTATGACTCGGTATGACTTTGACAATCCAATCTTTCAAGCCGAAGAAGAGATTGATGAAGATGAAGGCCTGCTTGAAGGGCTCGCCAGACTGCTGAGACAAGAGGAGAAGGTCATTCTGCCTCATCAAGAAGAGATTGATGTTTTCAACCTGGTGTCGCTACTCGAAAAATACGCGCAACGACGGGGAAGGCGAAAAGGAAAATGACAGAAGAGTCGCCACCGAACTTTATTTATCCCGTGAGGGGAAAGGAAAATATCGAGAAAACCTTAAGAAAAGAACGGATAAGATGGTCTCGCAACCATAAATGGGTTCGGAAGCCGGTTATGCGAAGGGAAGGTATTAGCACCCCTCGCATCCATCGTACTCGATGGGAACCATTTGTTTGTCGTGTGTGATTAAATTTGCTTAAAGATTTTACTATGAAGAGTGTTCCAAAAGATACAAAAAAGGGTTTAGAAACGGGGAAAGAAAGGTAACGGGGGAAGAAGGGAAAGAACGGACTCGATAGGACTTCACGGTCCTAGGCCTACGTATTCTCAATGGATATGAGAAAATCAGAGTCGACGTAGTTCGGGAAACTACTGATATGAGGGATTGTGCTCGCCAAGACATCGCCGTCTTGTGCCTACGTATCCTCATCTGGCATGAGAAATCAGAGCAGCCGTAGTTCGGCCTACGATTTGTTGATGTTTTTATGGATGATGCTATCGTACGCATTCTAGCAGTTAGGTGTATTGCTGCTCGCTCGTTGGAGACTTAGGCGTTACCTGTTTGCGGTAGAACGGACGTATCATATCCTTTTTGAAAGATTAGTTTTCGCCATGCGAGGCAAGATGTCACATTTGATTTGTTGAATTGTTTTTTTAGGGGCGAGATAGGTCCTCGGATAGTAACCCCTACGGGTAGTACCCAATTCTTTATCTCAAAGTTTTTGTTATGAAAGGGTGTGGCGAACATAGTGTCTTCGTATTGAAAGACGAGTATCAAAACCACACACGCTACAGTGAGCATCTCGACACTCGGAGAGGAAGAAGTTTACACTTAATCCTCTCTCTTTAGTTTAATACAAAGAGAACTTCATTCTCTTATTAAAGTGTTTTTTGGTTTTGAATGGTAAGTGCTTTCGCGACGGAGAATCCTACGGTAAACGTCAGCACTCGGGATAGGAGAAGGCCTACGCCTAACAACTCCACGACCGTTCAAGTTTTGTTACGAAAATAAGTTTGAAAATGCGCTCGGTGCGGGACCGAGATTTTAGGTGGGGAAAGTTGCGGAAGGAAGTTGTAGAAGGAGATAGGTGGCGGATAGAGTCACGTCTTCGTATTGAAAGACGAGTATCGAGACCACCCACACTACAGTGAATATCCCAACACTCGGAGAGGAAGAAGTCTACACTCAATCCTCTCTCTTTAGTTCAATACAAAGAGAATCGATTTATTTATTGTAAGTGTTTTGAAAATGCACTCGGTATGGGGCCGAGGTTTTTTAGGAGAAAAAGGTGTGGATGAAAACGTCTTCGTATTGAAAGACGAGTATCAAAACCACCCACACTACAGTGAGCATCTCGACACTCGGAAAGGAAGAAGTCTACACTTAATCCCCTCTCTTTAGTTCAATACAAAGTGAACTTTATCCTTTTGTTAAATATGGTGAGTTGGTTTAACAATTATTTGAGAAAATCCGCTTGACATTGGGTCAAGGGTTTTAGTTGCTTAAAAAGATTTGAGGTGAAGCGAGCAAGGTCGATGGCGACGCACAAGGCAATCAGCTTACAAGGTCAAAAATGGCTCGATGAGAATCGAGGGTTTGTTTTCTTGAAAATAGTTTTTAGAACCAAAGGTAAAAAAAATGACCAACAATAAACATGCATAAAAACAATACTGACACAACAGGTTAATCGGCTTAAAAAAAACAAAAACACAAAAAACACAAAAAAAATCGACTTTTGAGGTAAAAAAGTCGAAAAAACGTGAAAAATAGGGGTCTGACACGGGCGGCCGTGTCGTGTGACACGGCCCGTGTCACAGTTCCAGAGAAATCAGGTTTTTGAGGCAAACAGTAGCGTGACACGGCCGTCCGTGTTGCATGACACGGCCCGTGTCACAAAATCTGGGGAAAAAATGCAAGAAAAACTAAACCAGCGGTGTGACACGGCCGCCCATGTTGCATGACACGGCCCGTGTCACAAGGTCTGGGGAGAAAATGCAAGAAAAACTAAACCAGCAGTGTGACACGGCCGCCCGTGTTGCATGACACAACCCGTGTCACAAGGTCTGGGGAGAAAATGCAAGAAAAACTAAAACAGCGGTGTGACACGGCCGCCCGTGTTGCCTGACACGGCCCGTGTCACAAGGCCTAGACCAAGAAACATTAAGCAGCGGCGTGACACGGCCACCCGTGTTGCATGACACGGCCCGTGTTAGCCCTGCTGTGTAAAATCTGACTTTTTTCTTTGTTTTTCCTTCCTTCTTGGGTTTTTTTCAAAAGGTTTCTTGGTCCCCCTTGGGATCTTACATGTTATACTCAATACAACAACACTCAAACAAAGAGAACAAATGATAAATGCACAATATAAAAGAAGAAAAGAGTTTGAAGAAATGCATACCCAAGAGTTGTTACCCTCCTTGCAAAGCCTCCACTGATTTTGGCTAGGTGTTCACTTCTCTTCACTTTATACTTTGATGACTCTCCTCAATGGCCCCCTTGTGTTTCTCTTTTACTCTCTTCCCTTTTTGCTGGTTTTTGCTCTCTCTATTTTTTCTGGTTTTTCTCTCTTACTCTTTGCTCTCAATATCTCTATCTCAATGTCTTGTGAATGATAGTGAATGAATTCCCCTATGTGTTATGTGTAATGCGTGTCTATATCCTTTTTGCAACCTCCTATCCCCTCCCATTTCAACTTTTTTGCTGCATTTTCTGTTGTACCAAAATCATAGCTCTTGCACAACTTTCAATCTTCAAAGTTTCCATTTTTGGGAGTACTTATCACCTCTTTCTTGGTGCAGCCCCACATCTTTCCATTTCTAGGCCCGTTTTGCTGTATTTTTTTGCAGCACTCTACCTTGCCCTTCATCCTTGTATCCATTGGTTGGCTTATGCTTGGACACACACATGTAACCAATAACACTACATTTTGGACATCATTTTCAAATTCTGATTTTTGATGTGTAGATGTATCAACATAAGCTTATAGCCTTGGTTTTGTGACATAAAATGATTTTTTAATATGATACACATTACCACTTCTTGCATGGGGCTGTTTTGGACCATATTCAAATTGCCCATGAATGTATGCGTAGCCTTGATCTTGAGATATTCCAATGTTGAATTAACTCTTAAGTAATTTCCTTGCATGTTTGTAAGCACAAAGAGGACCATGTGGACTTGATGGGGCATGGGGGATACCATGGCATGAAGTTATTTTTAGAAACTTGAATTAAGACTAGAAATAGCTTAATTTCCTAAGCGTTACCAAGAGTTTGGATTTTGTAACAAATGTGACATTCTTGCAAATGTCATGAAATTTATCTTTGTAATATTCTTGAATCTAGACTTGAATTCATGAACCTTGAATTTGGAATGATGGGCCTCCCTTATGTCATTGAATTTGAAAGAAATGAAGAAATAAGTCAAGCCTTGAAAGAGGGAAAATTTTGGGGTGCAACACCTGGGTACAGAGGAAGACAGAAAAGAGGTCAGAATTGGGGCTGCTTTAGAAGATGGTGTAAAAGGAAGACTGATTGAAATGCTCCGAGAGTACAGAGACGTCTTCGCCTGGTCATACAAAGACATGTCAGGGTTGGATACCGACATCGTGGTACATCGTCTACCTCTTCGAGAGGAATGTCCACCTGTAAAGCAGAAGTTGAGAAGAACCAGACCGGATATGGAAGTTAAGATTAAGGAAGAGGTCCAGAAGCAGTTGGACACCGGTTTTCTTGTTGTTACTAACTATCCTCCGTGGGTTGCTAACATTGTGCCTGTACCTAAGAAGGACGGTAAGGTCAGGATGTGTGTTGATTACCGAGACTTGAATAAGGCGAGCTCGAAAGACGATTTCCCGCTCCCCCACATCAATGTATTAGTTGATAATACTGCTCAGTATTTAGTGTTTTCCTTCATGGATGGTTTCTCTGGGTACAACCAGATCAAGATGGCCCCGGAAGACATGGAGAAAACGACCTTTATCACGCCGTGGGGGTCTTTTTGCTACAAGGTGATGCTTTTTGGATTGAAAAATGCAGGGGGAAACCTACCAGCGGGCGATGGTGACTCTCTTTCATGATATGATTCATCATGAGGTCAAGGTCTATGTTGATGACATGATCGCGAAGTCACAAACGAAGGAAGAGCATTTGGTGAATCTTTTGAAGCTATTTTAAAGGCTGAGGAAATTCAGATTGAGGTTGAATCCGAACAAGTGTACTTTTGGTGTACGGTCAAGAAAGGTATTGGGGTTCATAGTCAGTGAAAAAGGAATCAAGGTCGATCCTGCAAAAATAAAAGCAATACAAGAAATGCCAGCGCCGAAAACGGAAAAAGAGGTTCGTGGTTTTCTAGGTAGATTGAACTACATTGTAAGGTTCATATCTCACCTTACAGCCACCTACGAACCATTGTTCAAGCTGTTAAAGAAAGATTAGGCGGTTGTCTGGAATGAAAATTGCCAAAGGGCATTTGAAAAGATAAAAGAATATTTGCAGGAGCCTCTGATACTGATGCCTCCAGTGGCCGGAAGACCGTTGATAATGTACTTGACGGTTCTTGAGAACTCCATGGGATGCGTTCTCGGTCAGCACGACGAGATAGGAAGAAAAGAACATGCCATCTATTATTTGAGTAAGAAGTTCACAGATTGTGAGTCCAGATACTCAATGTTAGAGAAGACGTGTTGTGCACTCGCTTGGGCCGCCAAACGCCTAAGGCAGTACATGTTGAATCACACAACCATGCTGATTTCAAAGATGGATCCGATCAAGTATGTGTTCGAGAAGCAAGCGCTATCAGGAAGAATGTCTAGGTGGAAGATGGTTATGATAGAATACGATATTCAGTATGTCTCCCAAAAAAGCCATTAAGGGAATTATTCTGTCAGAGTATCTCGTAGAGCAACCAATTGAAGACTATCAACCGATGAAATTTGAATTTCCTGATGAGGACATCATGTTTCTGAAGATGAAGGATTGTGACGAGCCGTTACCTGACGAAGGTCCGGAGATAGGCTCCTAGTGGAAGATGATTTTTGACGGTGCTGTTAACTCCTATGGCAATGGAATTGGGGAATTCATTACAACGCCTCACGGTTCCCACATACCGTTCACCTCTCGGTTAAAATTTTCCTGCACCAATAATGAAATTGAGTATGAAGCATGCATCATGGGCATTGAAGAAGCAATTGATTTGAGGATCAAGAACCTTGATGTGTATGGTGATTCAACTTTGGTCATTAATCAGATTAAAGGAGAACGGGAGACTCGTCAGCCCAACCTGATTCTTTACATGAATTTTACCAGAAGGTTGTTACCTTTCTTCGACCGAGTAGATTTTCATCATGTGCCAAGGGCCGAGAATCAGATGGCAGACGCTTTGGCAACCTTATCCTCGATGTACAAGGTGAATCATTGGAACGATGCTTCGAGGACCGTCATCTCGCGCCTTGATAGGCCAACATTCATATTTGCAGTAGAGAAAGCGTCAGATGGGAAACCGTGGTATTATGATATCAGAAATTTTCTCAAGAATCAAGAGTACCAACCTCGGGCATGGAGCCGGGATAAGAAGACCTTGAGGAGGTTGTCTGGAAACTTCTATCTGAACAAGGACGATGTACTCTATTGAAGAAACTTTGACTTGGTGTTGTTAAGATGTGTGGACGAGAAAGAAGCAGGTTTGCTCATGGAAGAATTCCACGAGGGTGCTTTTGGTACGCATGCAGGCGGACATGCAATGTCTCAGAAATTGTTGAGGGCAGGCTACTATTGCATGACAATGGAATCTGATTATTTCAAGTATGCCAAGAAGTTCCATAAATGCCAGATTTATGCTGATAAGATGCATGTACCGCCAAGTCCTCTGAATGTTATGGCGTCTCCCTGGCCCTTTTCTATGTGGGGCATTGATATGATCAGTAAGATTGAACCGACTGCATCTAATGGACATCGCTTCATCTTAGTGGCAATTGACTATTTCACTAAGTGGGTTGAAGCAGCTTCTTTTGCCAACGTAACCAGGCAGTTCGTGGCTCAATTTATCAAGAAGGACATTGTTGCACCCCAAAATTTGCCCAACATTTCTTTACCTAACTTATGTTTCATTTCTTTCCCATTAGCATTATCATTTGCATTTCATTGACATGTATGCAGGAGATCAAGAGGTATGATTACCAATCAAGAGCTACACAAGGCTATGAATCTAGCTAAGAAGGTTATTCAAGTGTTCAAGAGTGGTTGAAGCCCAAGTGTGTAAGTCTCCTAACTTGAGAGTTGTGGGAAGCCCTCAGATGATTATGAGGCCATGAGGATGGACTTGAGGTCTTGAGAGAGCTCATGATAAGTGTTGAAGATCACTTTTAGGCCTAGACAGGTCATTGTGCAAGATTAAGAAGACTCAGCCATGAGTGGTGCAATTAGGGTTTGCCTGGGTCAACCCTAAGTCAACTGAGGGTTTGAAGAAGGTTGAGACCTAATCCAAGATCCATGTGATCATAGATTGATACATTGAGATGTTATAAGGATGATTCTAAGGTCAACTGATCATGATTGAAGAGTTTGAGAAGTTTCAAGCTAGGGTTTCTAAGGCTTGACAGTGTAAAATCCCCTAGTTTGACCCTTATCTTCAAGGCAATGTAGCTCAAGATGTGATTGTCATCTCATCTTTCCCCCAACATGATTGTTGTAGAGCATGATCTTAGCTTTAATTTGAGTGCTAGAAGTCCTTGATAGGGTTTGTAGAACTCAAGTTATGGCTTTGACAAGTTACAAGTCATCGGAGGTATGTGAATTTGGAGCTTGAAAGTTACCCAGCTTGCATGAAACGTTTGCCCTAGAAGGGTGATTCCTATGAAATTTTGGTCAACATTAATGTTGTTCCTTATTCTCTTAGATTTCTAGAGAGTACTAGAAGTCCTTGATAGTATTTGTAGAACTCAAGTTATGGCTTTGACAAATCAAGGGTATTTTGGACATTTGGTGATTATAGGTCATTTGTGATCATAGGCCATTTTCACCAACTTAGAGGCCTCAAATGAAATTTTGTTCAACTAGAAAGTTTCTCAAAATGGGGTTTTAACCTTGGCCATTCATCAAGGGGGCATTGAAATGGCTCAAGGAGAGACTTGGTTCAAGAAATTTTGAAAAAAGGAAGAATTAAAAGGATTTAATGGCCAAAAAAATTCAAATAATTCATTTTGTGACCAAATGAAACAAAATTATAGGTCAAATTGATTGGAAAAATGATTTTAGAAACAATGGCAATGTTAGAATTTTGATTTGAGGTCATTTGAATAACATTCCATTTCATTTCTTCATGATGAAGCAACATATCCAACCCACACCTTTGGCTTGCAAACAAGGAAACAATCATCATCATTCAATTCCTTAGCTCATGAGGAGTGAATACCAAGTTTGCTGAGGCATAAACAGAGGAGATATTGCATATGCCATGAATGATATTTGGAGGAGAAATTGAAAATCCAAAATCTCATTTGGATGGATCCAGAAGTTTCTAGATGAGTCTAATCACTTCTATCTAAGTCATTGAGTGAGTTCAGTGCTTTTTTTGGAAGAGATTGGTGCTGGTTGCAGAGAAAGGGATCAAAGTTTCATGAATGCAAGTTGAGATTGAATTTTCAATTCAAGGAAGAACCAGGCCAATTTGAGGTGTGCATTAGCTTCAGAGGGAAATTTGGAGTGAATCTGGATTGTTGTGGAGGTTGAATCGTGCAAGAACCACTTTTGTAGCAAGCTTGAACACAAGTTGGTGAACTTCTTGATTATGCATGATTTAGGCAGTGATAGATAGAATTTCATATGCGGTTAGGATCCTGATGATGAGTAGTTGGATTTAGGATGTTTAATTGCTTGATTAGAGATGATTTAGGTCAGATGCCATTTTCGGTTGAGATTGTTATTTCATGATTCATGCGTTTTGAGGAGGAATAATTGGTATGGTTGAATTGCTGGGAAGATTATGGGCAAGATTTATAAAGGAATTGTGGCGAATGGTTGGCTGTAGAGGAAGTTAGGTTTCTGCAGGGGTGGCCAGAAAAGTCACCAGCGGTGGCTGGTTCGCGCGCAGGTTGCAGGTTCAAATTGGGGACGATGAACAAGGACCCTCAGATTAGGGTTGGACTTTGACTCAGGCGTGTGTTGGAGGGCCACGATTTGATCTCAAGCTCTGAAGAGAAATTTCAAATGAAACGCACCGTTTCATTAATTGGTTGGTTTTGGGCTTAGCATTCAGAGTGATATCCACACCCCCCCTGGGCCCAATTCTTGAAATGCACTGTATTGGATTGCTATTCGCCACGCTTGTTTTATTAATTTCTTTTATTTTCTTTTAATTTTCTTCATTTCATGTGACTTAGAGAATAATTCATAAAAAATTGAAGATTAACTCAATTAATTCCAAACTTTTTCCCCCTGATTCATGATTGAATCTAGAATTTTGTAGATTAAAAATATTAATAATTCATGCATTTTTGATTTTATTTGCATTTTTTGAATATTTATTGATATTAAAATGGCCATGGTTGATACCTTGTTTTGATGAATTTGGTTTGAGCACTTGGTGATGATTCTTGCCTTGGTTTTTTGTGTGTAGCTAGCATAGATATTCATGTTCCCCTTAGATTTTTCTCACATTTTTGTGATGAATGTAGGTGGTAGTTTTAAGTTGAAACTTTAGGTGCTCTATTTTTAGGGGTTATGCTTAGTACCTTATGATTTAGGTTTTATTTCTAGGACTTGGTGGATGATTCAACCTCTGGATTTTGTATGGTAGATTCATGATTGAATTAGGGTCCCATAGTTATTTTTGTAGGATTTTACAATTGGTTTTAGTATTTTAGTTAGGACTAACTTTAGTACTAGGGTTTAGGTGATCCTAACTTGCTAATTCAACTAGATTGATTTCTTTAGTTCCCTTAGATTAGGGTTTTGCCTCTCTTGCTCTTGGATGGAGTTGAAGACAAGATTGGGCTACAATGGAATGCTTGAAGAAGTTTGGATGTGAAGATTTCCCTTCTTTTGGTATAGTGTTGATTAGGTGTTAAGATTAGGGTTTGTAGGCAGAGCTTCTAGATAGATTCTCTTCTTTCATAAACATGGAAGGTGTTGATCACTTCCATTCTTCCCTATGATGTAAGGTCCCCTTGTAAAGGCCTCATCCCTCCTTTGGTAGGATGCGTGGCTCTTCACAAGTTGGTAGAACCTTTGAGGGTCCCTTTCTCTGATGATGGAGTGCTTAGTGGTGACCTTTGGTCTTCACTCTGCTGTCAATCATCCAAACCTTGCTCTTTTTAGATGAGTCTTTCTACCTTGCTAGGGGATGGGATGCCTTGTTAGAAGCTTTGAAGAGGATGGAGGTAGCTACTTCTTTGTGGTTGAAAACTACCCTTGGAGCTGAAGCTTGAAGATCAAGAGGAACAAGTTGACACTTGTGGGAAGAAGATCAAGCTGAGATTGAAGAAAGAGCTGAAGCTTGAAGGAGATGAAGAACAAGTTGATACTTATGAGGGGAGTCCATTGGAGATTGAATGCAGAAGCTGAATCTTGAGGTTGGTAAGCAAGTTGATACTTGTGAGTTCAATGCTTTGAGTGCCTGAAGGAACAAGTTGATGCTTGCTAGTGGGATTGAGGCCTGAAGGTGGAGTTTACTTTGGAGCTGAGGCCTGAAGAAGAAAGGATAAGTTGATACTTATGTTTGATGTATTAGAAGCTTGAAGAAGCAAGTTTACACTTGCTATTGAAGATGAAAGCCTTGAAGAGCAGTTGAAGACTGAGGACTGAACTGCTGTCAGAGGATTGCTTTGCTGTAAAGCTGGGGAAGCTGTTGGTTTGCTTTCTTTCCTGTCTGTTTGCTTTCTGTGCAATTGTATTGCAGTGACTTATTGATTTGCTTGATGCATTAGAATAAGTTCATATTTATATTGAATTAAGCTAGGAGCATGATTGCACTAGAGGTTGAGTTGCTCACTCTGCTTGTATTTTTACTGTATGGCTTTGCTTGCTGGTATTTGGTAGAGCCCAGCTCCCTTGCCTATGTGGTCTGGTGTGTTTGCTTGATGGCATTTTCATTTCTTCTGTATGACTACAGTCACTTATATCTTGCTTGATGGCATTTTATTTTCCTTTATGATTGCAGTTATTCATATCTGGCTTGAGGTTGAGACGAGCTTGTGGAGGCTGATGTCCCACACAAATTTCCTCCCTCACTTGCATTGCATGCATATCTGTTTACTGTTTACTGTTTAAGCTGATGCTTTGTCTGTTTCTGTTTATCATTGACATGATCCCCTAGGAATATCACTTCCTTTGATAAGGAAGTGATGATTAGAACTTTAGGTTGAAACCTATGCATGATAACTTCTAGGAGTTCCCAGTTTCAAACCTCAACTATAGGATGAATCCTTGGCATGATAACATTAGGACTTGATAGTCTCCCCTTAGTTGAACCTGTTCGTTCTCTCTTCTCATCTCAAAACAAATTAAAATACAGTAATAAAGGTTAACTGACGTCATACGTTACAAGCCTTAAGCTATCTGAGAAAGGATTGTTGGAGAGTTTCTTTTCAACAGTCTGGATGTTTAGTATGGCACCCTTTAGGTGACATGCGACGCATTCACTCTCAGATCATAGTCTCTAGTGCGATATTAGTTGCAAACAACCATAAAAAACAGTTCTTCCATAAAAGACAGAAAACAAACTTCAAACCTTTTTGCCCCGTGGGCTCATAATTCAAAGGAAGCTTTTCTGAAGAAAAGAGTGTCGTTAACTCCCAGTTCTACTGCAAACGGTAACACCTAAGTCTCCAAGGGTCGAGCTGCGAACGCCAAACTGCTGGAACTGTTTGTTAACCCTACTCGATAAAACAGATGAATCTGAATCCCCGTAATCCGTATTATCCCGAACTATGTAAGCTCTGATCTCTCAAGCCTGTTTAGAGTACGTAGGCACAATACTGACGTATTGGCGAGCAACCTTCCCCGTAACCCGTAGTTAGTCGAACTACATTGACTCTGATTTCTCATTCTCTGATGAGAATACGTAGGCATAAAGTGCGACGCTTTGCCGAGTCATTTTCTTTTCTTTTTAAGCCAGCCTTGATAGGTAGATAGATTAAATCAACCCGTCAGATAAACACAACAAGCGTGGATCCCATTGAGTACAATGGACGTGAGGGGTGCTAATACCTTCCCCTTGCATAACCGACTCCCTAACCCAGACAATGGTTGCGATGACCTTGTCTTATACCTTTTCGTCAGGTTTTTCCGATCGTTTCCTTTCCCGTTCTGAGGGATAAATAACGAAAGGTGGCGACTCTTCTGTTTTGCCGACACCTTATTTTCGCGGTAGCGACAGTTGGCGACTCTGCTGGGGACTTGATAGTTTCCTGGGGATCCAACGTCCCTTATGCGAGTCAGTTCGGGGATCCAACGTCCCCTGCGAGAGTCAATCCTAGCGCTTGTATGATTACTTGTTGGGTTGTGTTTATTTATCGCATTTTATTTCCCGCACTTTATTTTCTGTATGATATGATTATCTGTGCTGTTGTGGGAGGGGCATTCTGATGAGTGAGAATCCAGACCCAGGCTTGAGTGTATCTAGCATTAGTTGTGGAAATTAGTGGGCGCGTGCTTGCTTTGCAGGCACTAGTGCCTCATGAAATCCACGCTCGAACGAGGTTCTCCCGGTTGACTTCTTTTCCGGCCCTTTGGGCCTGAGGGGTTGTTGGTTTGGAGGATTGTCGACTATGTGGACCGATCATTTGGGATTCAGCTGAGTGAGGCCGCTTCAGGAGATGGTGATGCCACACCTTCTGGGTATCGTATCATCTCTCTGGAATGTCTGTGACGCTGATGACCGCATAGGATGTCGAACTTGTGTCAGTTTAGGTCCATACCTGTGAGCAGGGTCGGGTTTGTTGCAGGAAACCTTAACCTTCAGACTACCTGGTTTTCTTGATAGTGAATCAGTTTTGTTGGTATCAGAGGATCTCATCATCAGAGGTGTATTTGTTCTTGACAAAGCAGGGTTATAGCCCGACATCAGGGCTTCTCATCATCAGATGTGTATTGGCTCTTGATAGAGCAGATTTATGGTTCTGTATCAGAGGTTCTTATTATCAGATGGGTGTTTGTTCTTGATAGAGCAGATTCATGGTCCGATGCCAGGGTTTTCTTCTTATCAGAGATAGTGGTTGTTCTTGACAGAGCAGTATTGTGGTTTTGTTGATACAGAACCTTCATCTCCTCAACAGCACTGTCGTCTCGATCTCCTGCTGCATGATTGCATTTCGCATTGCTTTGCATATTCATTTGCATATCATTAACGTGTGTCTGTGTTGCAGGTACCGTCTCCCCCGGTCCAGGTTTTCTTGCCTTCTCTTGTGCTGTTATGGGTTCTATAAGGAAGATCGTGGCTTACAAGCTCCCCACTCCTGATGTTGTTCAGCTGACTGGTTTGATTGCTTTGGCAGATGATTCTGTGAGAGGTGAATTCAGGAAGTCGTATGGGAAACTGCTCAGCCTGGTTCATAAACCCTCTGTGTTTGAGTTGAATGGGTTGCACGCCCTGCTGCAGTTCTACGATCCTCCTTTGAGATGCTTTACTTTCCCGGACTTTATTCTCGCACCTACACTAGAGGAGTATGCTGATTTGTTAGGTGTGCCTATCAAGAGTCAGATGCCCTTTGTTCATATGGATGTTGCGCCTAATTTGGCTAGTCTAGCCCCTTCACTTCATCTGGATGCCTCCGAGTTGGTCTTGTCTAGTTAGAACAGGGTTCCCGGTTTCTCCCTGCAGTTCTTAGTGGGAAAGGCCCAGCAGTGTGCCAAAGACGGTTGTTGGATCGTGTTCAATGATATTCTTGCTCTGTGTATATATGGCATCATTCTGTTCCCCAATATGCCTGACTTTGTAGACTTCGACGCCTTTCACATCTTTGCAGCAGGGAATCCAGTCCCTACCTTGATAGGAGATGTCTATCATTCTGTCCACTACAAGAACGAGAACAGAAGGGGTAAGAATGTCTCATGCTGTGTGCCCCTGCTCTATAGATGGCTTGATAGTCACCTACCCAAGAAGGGTCCCTTTGCTTCGTCTGCAGCCACAACTGAGTGGTCTGAGCGCTTGATGAGTCTGTCGGCGGAGGATATTGCCTGGTTTGATAGAGATAGGTTGGGTACTGAGATTATATTCAGCTGCAGTGGGTTTCAAAATGTGCCTTTGATAGGCAGGAAGGGCTGTATCAACTATAATCCATCCCTGCTGGTCCGACAGTTTGCTTATGCTTTGAGGGCTCCGCCGAATGGTGAAGAGGTGCAGGAATCTCTGTACCTCACTGGTCTTCTAGAGGGGGATATGTTATCTAAGCTTCAACACGCTTGGAATGGTATCTGTAAGCGGGGAAAGCCGTTGCTGGGGAAAAGTAATAGCCAAGCCTACGCTCCGTATGTGACCTGGATCAGAGCCAGAGCAGATATTATAGGGATGCTGTTTCCACCTGCCCAGCCAGAAAACCCTCCAGTGATTGAAGAGCCTACCACCGTGCCTATTCAGCAGCATAATCAGGTGTTAGCTGAGAGAGATGAGCTGAAGAAGGCAAATGAAGAACTGGAGAAAGAATTGTCCCAACTCAGAAGCGAGAGAAGTGAAGCCGTCCATTCCTTCAAGAGGCAAACAGAGCTGGTGAACCAGTTAGGGACGGATTTGACTAAGCAGATAGCTGAGCGCGAGCGTTTGGGCCGAGACTTCAAAGCTGTCAATGACGTACTGGCCACCAAGAAGCAGCACTTGGATGAAGCGTACCGGAGAATATCCAAGTTCAATCAGCATTGGAAGGCCACCCTAGCCAACGGCAAGGAACGGGAGGATAAACTGAAACAACAGATCTCCAAGTTGAAAGCCCAGGTGAAGGCTAGCGAGAAGAGGTTTGATGAAGAAACCGCTCGCAGATATGCCGCTGAAGGCCTGCTCAACAAGGCTCTTGCTAACCTGAAGGAGCGGAAACAGACGTTTGAATCCAAGAAACGGAAGTTAGAAGATTGTTTCGGCAAAGGAGCATGGGAAGACTCAGTTGAAGGTCTTCAATACACTATTATGCGGAGGGAGTCACTCGTCGAAGAGTTGCTCACTCGGCCTGATCATCCAGAAACGAGGAATCTGTTAGAAGAGTTTCGCGCCCGTGGCCGTGCTTGACCATATTTGTAATCCTTTGTTTTTGATCATTGTTGTATGCTGACCATCACCAGGCTTGTTGGTTGAGGTTATGCTATTGATTCTGCTTGTATCCAGTGACGTTGTGTACCGCCTTGATGGGCTTTCTTTATATATATGAGATGTTATTTCCACGACTGGACTCGGACTTCCTATTATCAGCACTGGCACTCAGGCACTAGGATCGGGGGGGGGGGGGGGGGGGGAATCTCCCTAACACACAGACACACGTTTGCATTTGCATGAAGCATCTGCATAACGAGCACTTTGTCGTTTTTTCTAACCCTTCTGTGTATACAGGTTGTTTCAGGTTGTTCCAGGATTGATCAAAGACCAATCCACCGCTATCCAACTAGAGCAAATCAAGCTAGAGCAATGGAGCAAGTGCAGACTAATGTTCAAGAACTCCGAGAGAGGATGGACCGCTTCATGGAGCTCATGCAAGTGGTTGCCAACGACCAAGACCAGCTCAGAACATTGGTCCAGCCTCTGATTTCAAGGGTTGATAGCAATGGTGTACTCCATGGTGGGAATGTTCCAACCCCTCCACCTGTTGAAACTCCTCAGAATGGCATCCCCGTGACCGGGGGGAGCGGTAGTGGTAACGGCAATGTGATCGCTAACATGGGGCTCAATGGTAATACGACTGGCGTCAGTAATGGAAATCTTGAGGCTAATGTCAATGTTGGACTGTGCAACGGTAACACAGGTGTTGGAAATCTGTATGGGCCTCAGCCATGGTTAGAAGACCGTCAAGAAGACTTATTCTCACAGAAAGATGCTGAAGGAGAGTTGACTGCTGAAACACGTCTGAGGTTTAAAGCACTCGAGGACAAGATGAGTAATTTCGAGAACCTGAACACTATGGGTGTCGACATGTCCAAGTTGGGATTGATTGCTGACTTCAAGGTGCCTCCCAAGTTCAAGGTACCCGACTTCGATAAGTACAAGGGCACTACTTGCCCTCGCGTCCACCTAAGGTCATACTACCGGAAAATGTCAGCGCACTATGAAGACGAGAAGTTGCTGATGCACTTCTTTCAGGATAGCTTGTCCGGACCATCCTTGGAGTGGTACATGAGCCTGGAGCCTACCAGTGTGCGCACGTGGAAGGAACTTGCTGAAGCATTCGTGCACCATTATCAGTATAACAGTGATTTGGCTCCAAACCTAGTCCAACTGCAGAATTTGTCACAGAGGAACAACGAAGGGTTCAAGGAATACGCCCAGCAGTGGCGTGAATTGGCAGCTAGAGTGCAGCCGCCGATGGTTGAACGGGAGCTTGTTGAAATGTTTGTAGCCACCCTCCCAGGGGTTTATTACGAGAAATTGGTCAGCGGTATATCTGGGAGCTTCTCAGATCTCATCATCACCGGCGAGCACGTTGAAAATGGGATCAAAATGGGAAAAATCCAAGGTGATCTATCCTCAGCTGGAGGAGGAAAGAAACTGTATGGTGGCAAAAGACGGGAAGGAGAGACGAGCGCCGTGTCCAACGCTCGAAGGAAGGGTAAAGGCCCTCACCAGCAGGTGGCCAGCATAACCATCCCCGCGGTCCAACAACCCCAGCCACAGCAGTAGCAGCAGCCGAATCAGCAAGGGTATAGAAAGTATCAGAACAGGGCACCTCTGTCGAGTCGTCACCTCGAGACACCACCCATGTCTTATGCTCAGCTATTGCAAACTCTGCTTCAGTTACAGTTAATCCAGAAGAGAACCCTGGCTCCCTTGACAGGGGCACCTCCGCCAGGTTATGATGCGAATGCAATATGTGAGTTTCACTCAGGGGCACCAGGCCACACGATAGAAAACTGCAAAGCCTTCAAGCACAAGGTGCAGGATATGGTGGATGCTAAGATCATCAATTTCTCAGATAATGTGCCAAATGTCACGAAGAACCCTATGCCGAATCATAGGGGAGGTGGGGTAAATGCCATTATTGAAGACGAGAGCTTGGATGTGCTGACTGACGTCAGAGATCTGAAGACACTGCTCAGCTTCGTCAAAGCCAAGCTGATGAAGAGAGGCTTCTTTCCAGGCTGTGGAGAACTGTGTATGGGCTGTGCGACTCGTCCTGATGGATGTGAGCAGTCGGTAGAAGGGATTCAGAGTCTGATGACCGAAGGAATCTTGCAGTTTTTCCGAAGGGCCAAATATGGATCTGGAGAGGTAATGCTGAAGCAAGATGATGAGGTTGCCACCATCACCATCCCTCGCCGGACGATAACTATTTCTGCACCCAGACCGCCCACGATTACCATCACCAAGGGCGGGCCGATACCTTTTGAAAGCACCAATGTTGTCCCGTGGCATTATGGGGCGGACGTCTACTGCAATGGGCAAAAGTTAGAATTGGAACCCTCAGGGCAGTGTGTGGATAACCTAGTGGGCATTGGCGGAATCACGCGCAGCGGAAGAGTATTTGCTCCACCTGAGATTGTGGCAGACAAAGCGGACAAAGCTGAAGTAACCGATAAGGGAAAGAGTAAAGTCGTTGAAGAAACCCCTCGTGGGGTATAGAAGGACTTACTTGTTAAGGACGCTGAAGAGTTTATGAGGTTGATTAAGAAGAGTGATTACAAGATCGTGGATCATCTCCAGCAAACACCCTCGAAAATTTCCATCCTGAATTTGTTGTTGTGTTCGGAGTCACATCGCAACGCGCTGTTAAAGGTTTTGAATGCCACGTATGTACCGCAGGAAATATCGGTCAACCAGTTGGAAGGGGTCGTAGCCCACGTGAACGCTAGGAACGGGTTAGGGTTCACTGACCTGGAGCTGACGCCGAAGGGAAGAAACCACAACAGTGCCCTGCACATCTCGATAGAGTGTAGGGGAACGATTATGTCTCATGTGTTAGTGGACACAGGGTCATCACTCAATGTTCTTCTGAAGAAAGCATTGATGAAGTTAGATACGCGAGGAGTAATTTGCATGCCCAGTGATTTGGTTGTGAAAGCATTCGATGGAACCAAACGTCATGTTTTTGGGGAGGTGACGCTACCAATCCAAGTCGGGCCGGAAACTTTCGATGCAGTCTTTTACATTATGGACATCATGCCAGCCTACAGTTGTCTCCTAGGCCGGCCATGGATCCATTATGCTGGCGCCATGACCTCCACGTTGCACCAGAAACTCAAGTACGCTGTTGGAGGCAGCATCGTAACCGTATGCGGCGAGGAGGATATAATGGTGAGCCATTTGTCGTCCTTCAAATATGTTGAGATGGATGGGGAAATCCACGAAACCCTATGTCAGGCGTTCGAAGCTGTTAAAGTCAAGGGCATAGCTCCTGTAATCACTGAGAAACTAGAAATGACTCTCTCTTCCTTCAAGGAAGCCCGGGCCGTTGTTCAGGCCGGATCTACCCTAGGGTGGGGGCGAATTCTAGAAATACCTAACAAACAGGACAAGTTCGGGTTAGGATACTCTTCGGCGACTGAAGCCTCCTCTTCTAGCAGTGCGTCGCGAGGTAAAGGGCTGATCCAGTTTACCAGTGGCGGGGTGATATTTGAAAGTATCAACGCAGTGTCTGAAGACGGCGAGGACAGCGATTGCGACCTAGACTCTTGGATCCAGCCAAGCAAATCGGGCGAGAGCCTCAACAACTGGTCCATCAGGGATATCATCCAAGTGACAGGCAAAGAGTAATGATTTACTTTCTCCAATTGTTGTACAACCCTATGTCCTACCCGGGGCATAGTGGTTTTATTGTCAGGGCCTTGTTTGATTATGTACAAGCATTTTACCAATAAATCAAAAGGCGTTTTCTTCGTATTCAAATGTTGTGATCTCTGTTATTCCTATTTTATATTTGTTTTGAAAAACAATAAAATGGCAATAGGGTTTGTGCTAACCTGCATATCCTTGTTTTAAGCTTAACCCTTGTTATTACAGGATCCACATAGCAGACGACATCGACTCTGGACCTTCTACGACTCACTTCGACTACGATTGCCCGATCTATCAGGCCGAAGAAGAGATTGATGAAGACGAAGACCTTCCCGAAGAGTTGGCCCGCTTGTTGAAACAAGAAGAGAAAGTTATTCTGCCTCACGAAGAAGATATTGAGATTGTGAATCTGGGTTCTGAAGAGCTAGTCAGGAACGTCAGAATAGGGGCCGCATTGCAGAGCGATGTCAAGCAAAGATTAGTCGAGATGCTGAGAGAGTATAGTGACATCTTTGCTTGGTCATACGAAGATATGCCCGGACTTGACACTGACATTGTGGTCCACCACTTGCCGCTGCGAGAAGATTGTCCTCCCATTAAGCAGAAGCTTAGAAGGACGCGACCAGATATGGCCATTAAGATCAAAGAAGAAGTGCAAAAGCAGCTTGATGCTGGCTTCTTAGCGGTGACTACTTACCCTCCGTGGGTCGCCAACATAGTGCCTATACCGAAGAAGGACGGTAAGGTGCGAATGTGCGTCGATTATCGGGATTTGAATAGGGCGAGCCCTAAAGATGATTTCCCGCTGCCTCATATTGATGTGTTGGTCGACAATATAGCTCAGTTCTCCGTATTCTCGTTCATGGATGGCTTCTCCAGTTACAATCAGATCAAGATGGCGCCGGAGGACATGGAGAAAACTACGTTTATTACACCTTGGGGAACGTTTTGCTACAAGGTAATGCCTTTCGGTCTGAAGAACGTAGGGGTCACTTACCAACGAGCAATGGTTACTTTGTTTCATGACATGATTCATCATGAGATTGAAGTCTATGTTGATGACATGATTGCGAAGTCCCAAACGGAGGAAGGACATCTAGTCAATTTGCTGAAGCTTTTTGAGAGGCTTAGGAAGTTCAGGTTGAGGCTGAATCCTAACAAGTGTACTTTCGGAGTACGGTCTGGAAAACTACTGGGGTTCATCGTGAGCGAAAGAGGCATTGAGGTTGATCCTGTGAAGATAAAAGCGATACAAGAAATGCCAGCGCCAAAAACTGAAAAAGAAGTTCGTGGTTTCCTGGGCAGAATAAACTACATTGCAAGGTTTATTTCTCAGCTCACGGCCATGTGTGAACCGATGTTCAAGCTGCTAAAGAAAGATCAGGCGATTATCTGGAACGAGGATTGCCAGAAGGCATTTGATAAGATAAAACAGTATCTACATGAACCTCCGATCTTGATACCCCTAGTGGTCAGACGACCCTTAATCATGTACTTGACAGTTCTTGAGAATAGTATGGGGTGTGTTATCGGTCAGCACGACGAGACGGGCAGAAAGGAGCATGCCATTTACTACTTGAGTAAAAAGTTCACAGACTGTGAATCTCGTTACTCGATGCTGGAGAAGATGTGTTGCGCACTAGCCTGGGCTGCCAAACGTTTACGACAGTACAAGCTCAATCACACAACCATGCTAATTTCGAAGATGGATCCGATCAAGTACGTCTTCAAGAAACAAGCGCTTTCGGGCAGGATTGCCAAATGGCAAATGGTGTTGACTGAATATGACATTCAGTACGTTTCCCAAAAGGCCATCAAGGGCAGCGTATTGTCTGAATACCTCGCCGAACAGCCCATCGAAGATTACCAGCCGATGAAATTTGAATTCCCTGATGAGGATATCATGTTTCTCAAGGTGAAAGATTGCGATGAACCGTTGCCCGACGAGGGTCCAGATAGGAAATCCCAATGGAAATTGATATTTGACGGGGCGGTTAATTCTTACGGAAATGGCATTGGGGCGATCATCACGACTCCCCACGGATCCCATATCCCGTTCACTGCGAGACTGACGTTTCCGGTCACCAATAACGAAGCGGAGTACGAAGCATGCATCATGGGTCTAGAAGAAGCAATTGATTTGAGAATCAAGAACCTAGACGTATATGGTGACTCGGCACTTGTGATCAACCAGATTAAAGGGGAGTGGGAGACTCGTCAATCGAATTTGGTACCGTACATGAACTATGCCAGAAGGCTGCTTCCGTTCTTTGATCGAGTGGAACTCCATCATGTATCCAGAGCTGAAAATCAGATGGCTGATGCCTTAGCCACGTTTGCTTCGATGTATAAAGTCAATTTTTGGAATGAAGCTCCAAGAATTGTCCTTTCTCGTCTTGATAGACCTGCATTCGTCTTTGTGATCGAGGAAGCCTCTGATGGCAAGCCATGGTTCTATGACATCCAGACTTTCCTTATGACTAAGGGGTATCCTGCGGGAGCGTCAACCCAGGATAAGAAGACTCTGAGGAGGCTGTCTGGAAATTTTTATCTCAATCCTGATGGAGTTTTGTATAAAAGAAACCATGATCTCGTGCTATTCAGATGTGTAAATGAGAAAGAAGCGAGTATGCTCATGGAAGAAGTCCATGAAGGCACATTTGGTACATACGCCGACAGGCATGCTATGACGAGAAAGATCCTGAGAGCAGGATACTACTGGCTGACGATGGAATCAGATTGTTTTAAATTCGCGAAGAGATGTCATAAATTCCAGATTTATGCTAATAAGATTCATGTGCCGCCGTGCCCGTTGAATGTCATGTCCTCCCCGTGGCCGTTCTCCATGTGGGGCATCGACATGATAGGCAAGATCGAGCCCACTGCATCTAACGGTCATCGCTTCATTCTAGTAGCTATCTACTACTTCACCAAGTGGGTGGAAGCAGCCTCATATGCTAATGGGACCAAGTAGGTGGTGGCTAAATTCATAAAGAGGGACATCATCTGTCGTTACGGAATTCCCGAGCGGATCATCACTGATAATGGTTCGAATTTGAATAACAAGATGATGAAGGAGCTGTGCCAGAGTTTCAAGATTGAACACCACAACTCATCTCCTTACTGGCCGAAGATGAATGGCGCCGTTGAAGCGGCCAATAAAAACATTAAGAAGATTGCACAAAAGATGGTTGTGACCTATAAAGACTGGCACGAGATGTTGCCATTTGCACTCCACAGTTATCGTACAACGGTACGTACATCAACCGGGGCAACTCCTTTCTCACTAGTGTACGGCATGGAAGCTGTCCTACCGCTAGAAGTTGAGATTCCTTCTCTGCGAGTTTTGGTTGACGTGAAACTCGATGAGGCAGAATGGATTAAGAACCGACTAAACCAACTCAGCCTGATGGACAAGAAGAGGTTAGCATCGATTGCATATGGTCGTCTGTACCAAAGCCTAATGAAGAAAGCTTATGATAAGAAGGTGCGTCCTAGAAGCTTTCAGACGGGTGATCTCGTCCTGAAGAAGATTCTTCCTCCACACTCCGATCACCGGGGTAAGTGGACTCCCAATTATGAAGGTTCGTACGTCGTCAGCAGGGTCTTCTCGGGAGGAGCCTTGTTGTTATCCACGATGGACGACGATGATTTTGCATCCCCGGTGAACACAGACGCAGTTAAAAAATACTTTGCTTAAAAAAAAATGACCCGCTGGAAAGAAAAAGAATATCCAGGCAAAAATGGGGGATCCTGGCGAACCATAAAAAAGGGAAAAAAGGTTCGGGCAAAAGTTAGGGATATAAATGAAAAATGTACACCCGCAAAGTCGAAAACCTGGAAGGGCGACTTTGGCGAAAAAGAGTATCCCGGTGAATCGAAAACCCGGAAGGGCGATTCAGGCAAAAGTTAGGGATTTGAAAAAGCAAATGACTGCGTTCCGCGTGTGGACTGTATTTGTTCGGTGGTTTGGAAGACCTGAGGGCCGTTTACCTGAATCAATCTCTTCTGAAGCTGAAGCGTCGGAGAAGTATCGAAGTCGAGTGGGTCATAGAGGGATCAACTCATGGTGTTCATCTACGCCTCATTGCCGACATTTGTGTATATACTGATGTATATTTATGTTTTTATATTTGCGCAGCTTCCTCATTCCAGGAGCTTGCATCTGTTGTAAAACACTTTGCCCATTCAGGGGTTCGTTATCAATAAAATGTATGCTATTCAGCAATTTTGTGTGCTTGTTTAGCATTTACCTGTTTTGTTTGCGAAAAAGAACGCCGATGTTTTTGATAAAATGCGCATACATAAACTTACTGGCCTAGGCCACCGATTGTTGAAACAATGAATTACTTGAACATTGTCATAAGATGATAACCTTGATAGGTACCTTTGAGAAGGGTATCTTGTCTGTCTGTTTATGTTGTTGCAGGTATAGCGTACTCCAGGCAGCACGCCGTATGTTTCCCCAAGCAGAGAAGAGTCTCTCCCCAATCAGATGTGCCCTGAAGGACCATCGTTTCCCCAGCTGAGTCATATACTGAAGTGCGCAGCACTCGATAGTATAGACTAAAGTCTCCAGAAGAATTGAAATTCCCCACAGAGTTGTACTCTCCCCGGCAGGTAGGAGTGATTCCATCGTCTGGTTGCCCTCCTCAGCCGAGTTTACAGTTCCCCAAGAGAGCCGAGTCCTTGGAAGCCGTTCAGGCTATGATTGGTTTTCCCCAGTAGAGTGTTGAATAGCTGATGTTGTATTTCCCCATTGGAGTCGTTATCTCCAAGAAAGTTTTACCGCGAAGGTCGTGCAGTTTATTTCTGCGATTGATATCGCTCCCTCGACAGTTTGTGGTTTGAATACCCGGTTGAGCGAGTTCAAGTTCTCGGAGAGCTTTATTCCCCTGCAGCAGTCAACTGAAGATCATTTCCCCAGGCGGAATCCAATTGAGATTGGTGTAACTTCTCCTCGGCAGGATGAGTCCTTCCTCCACCAGAGTGGTTCTTCCTCCTTGACAGAAGGATTCTCCCTTCAGCATTTACTTTGCAGATGGGGTCATAGCATTTTGCATGATCGCATAGCATTTACCCTAAATGCATAGCATTTCCACCGTGTGGAGCATAGCACCATTGTCAAACATATGCATATGAAACATGAGCTAGGTCGTTACCGTTCTTGTTTTGCAGGGGTTCCTCCACATAATGGTTTGATCAAGATGATTCTTGAATTCCCTAGTGAAGTTATTTTTCCAAGATGATTCTTAAAATCCCCAGTGAGGTCGCCAGAGTTGGTTGCTCAAGTTGATGCTTAGAGTCCCCGGCAGAGTATTTGCTCAGGATGATTCCTGAAATCTCCAGCAGAGTTATTGGTCCAAGATGATTCTTGAAGTCCCCGACGGAGTTATTTGTCCAAGATGATTCTTGAAGTCCTCAGCAGAGTGGATTCATCCAGAATGATTTCTGAATCACCTGAAGCAGAGTTACTTGATAGTTATCCAGAATCCCCAGCGGAGGTGTGTCATCCCTAGCAGGTTTTAAATAGAAAAGTTGAAATTTCCTGGAAGACTTGATGATTGAAGTCTGGCAGTAGTGCCAAATTCCCTGACTTACTGAGGAAGTCCAGCTGCGATGTCAAAGCAGTTTGCCTAGCTGATGCGGAGTGCCTGATGGCAAGAGATTGCATATCCTTATTGGTCCGTGATGGATTAAGGATTCTATTTGAAGACTTATTGACGAAGTCCAACTGTGATGTCGACGTAGTTCTCTCAGCTGATGTGGAGTGCCTGATGGCAGAATTTTGGACATCCTTATGTGGTTCGTGATTGACCAAGAATTCTATTCCCGACTTACTGATGAAGTCCGGCTGACGCCCGAAAATTCCTTTGAATGCCCGACGACATGATTAACTTGATTGTTGAAAAGGTCCTAACGACCTGATGAGTCAAGAGGGACCCTTCTGCCACAGTGTCGCAGAATGCCTGACGATAATATCAGTTATGTATCGCCAGTTACGGCGTAATCGGTGACCCCTTGATGACTGGAAGATGAAGATCTACGGCGAAATCAGATGATCATCCTGACGGAGATTTGAGATTAGACCTTTCACCGGTTACCATGTGACCAATTCCCCCATCAGAGTACCGTATACTTGTGCAGTTGGCAAATTTCTGGATTTCTTGGTATTCAACCGTCTTTCACCTTGATTGTTTGAGAGCCGTTCGCTTCTCACCCAGTCAGGTCCAAGCCGTTTGAATAGGGGCAGCTGTTGCACCCCAAAATTAGCCCAACATTTCTTTACCTAGCTTATGTTTCATTTCTTTCCCATTAGCATTATCATTTGCATTTCATTGACATGTATGCAGGAGATCAAGAGGTATGATTACCAATCAAGAGCTACACAAGGCTATGAATCTAGCTAAGAAGGTTATTCAAGTGTTCAAGAGTGGTTGAAGCCCAAGTGTGTAAGTCTCCTAACTTAAGAGTTGTGGGAAGCCCTCAGATGATTCTGAGGCCATGAGGATGGACTTGAGGTCTTGAGAGAGCTCATGAGAAGTGTTGAAGATCACTTTGAGGCCTAGACAGGTCATTGTGCAAGATTAAGAAGACTCAGCCATGAGTGGTGCAATTAGGGTTTGCCTGGGTCAACCCTAAGTCAACTGAGGGTTTGAAGAAGGTTGAGACCTAATCCAAGATCCATGTGATCATAGATTGATACATTGAGATGTTATAAGGATTATTCTAAGGTCAACTCATCATGATTGAAGAGTTTGAGAAGTTTCAAGCTAGGGTTTCTAAGGCTTGACAGTGTAAAATCCCCTAGTTTGACCCATATCTTCAAGGCAATGTAGCTCAAGATGTGATTGTCATCTCATCTTGCCCCCAACATGATTGTTGTAGAGCATGATCTTAGCTTTAATTTTATTGCTAGAAGTCCTTGATAGAGTTTGTAGAACTCAAGTTATGGCTTTGACAAGTTACAAATCATCTGAGGTATGTGAATTTAGAGCTTGAAAGTTACCCAGCTTGCATGAAACCTTTTCCCTAGAAGGGTGATTCCTATGAACTTTTGGTCAACATGAATGTTGTTCCTTATTCTCTTAGCTTTCTATAGAGTACTAGAAGTCCTTGATAGGATTTGTAGAACTCAAGTTATGGCTTTGACAAGCCAAGGGTATTTTGGATATTTGGTGATTATAGGTCATTTGTGATCATAGGCCATTTTCACCAATTTAGAGGCCTCAAATGAAATTTTGTTCAACTAGAAAGTTGCTCAAAATGGGGTTTTAACCTTGGCCATTCATCAAGGGGGCATTGAAATGGCTCAAGGAGAGACTTGGCTCAAGAAATTTTGAAAAAAGGAAGAATTAAAAGGATTTAATGGCAAAAAAAATTTAAATAATTCATTGTGACCAAATGAAACAAAATTATAGGTCAAATTGATTGGAAAAATGATTTTAGAAACAATGGCAATATTAGAATTTTTATTTGAGGTCATTTGAATAACATTCCATTTCATTTCTTCATGATGAAGCAACATATCCAACCCACACCTTTGGCTTGCAAACAAGGAAACAATCATCATCATTCAATTCCTTAGCTCATGAGGAGTGAAAACCAAGTTTGTTGAGGCCCAAACAGAGGAGATATTGCATATGCCATGAATGATATTTGGAGGAGAAATTGAAAATCCAAAATCTCATTTGGATGGATCCAGAAGTTTCTAGATGAGTCTAATCACTTCTATATAAGTCATTGAGTGAGTTCAGTGCTTTTATTTTGGAAGAGATTGGTGCTGGTTGCAGAGAAAGGGATCAAAGTTTCATGAATGCAAGTTGAGATCGAATTTTAAATTCAAGGAAGAACCAGGCCAATTTGAGGTGTGCATTAGCTTCAGAGGGAAATTTGGAGTGAATCTGGATTGTTGTGGAGGTTGAATCGTGCAAGAACCACTTCTGTAGCAAGCTTGAACACAGGTTGGTGAACTTGTTGATTATGCATGATTTAGGCAGTGATAGATAGAATTTCATATGCGGTTAGGATCCTGATGATGAGTAGTTGGATTTAGGATGTTTAATTACTTGATTAGAGATGATTTAGGCCAGATGCCATTTTCGGTTGAGATTGTTATTTCATGATTCATGCGGTTTGAGGAGGAATAATTGGTATGGTTGAATTACTGGGAAGATTCTGGGCAAGATTCATTCAGGAATCGTGGCGAATGGTTGGCTGTAGAGGAAGTTAGGGTTCTGCAGGGGTGGCCGGAAAAGTCACCGGCGGTGGCTGGTTCGCGCGCAGGTTGCAGGTTCAAATTGGGGACGATGAACAAGGACCCTTAGATTAGGGTTGGACTTTGAATCAGGCGTGTGTTGGAGGGCCACGATTTGATCTCAAGCTCTGAAAAGAAATTTCAAATGAAACGCACCGTTTCATTAATTGGTTGGTTTTAGGCTTAGCATTCAGAGTGATATCCACACCCCCTGGGCCCAATTCTTGAAATGCACTGTATTAGATTGCTATTCGCCACGCTTGTTTTATTAATTTCTTTTATTTTCTTTTAATTTTCTTCATTTCATGTGACTTAGAGAATAATTCATAAAAAATAGAAGATTAACTCAATTAATTCCAAACTTTTTTCCCCTGATTCATGATTGAATCTAGAATTTTGTAGATTAAAAATATTAATAATTCATGCATTTTTTATTTTATTTTCATTTTTTGAATATTAATTGATATTAAAATGGCCATGGTTGATACCTTGTTTTAATGAATTTGGTTTGAGCACTTGGTGATGATTCTTGACTTGATTTTTTTTGTGTAGCTAGCATAGATATGCATGTTCCCCTTAGATTTTTCTCACATTTTTGTGATGAATGTAGGTGGTAGTTTTAAGTTGAAACTTTAGGTGCTCTATTTTTAGGGTTTATGCTTAGTACCTTATGATTTAGGTTTTATTTCTAGAACTTGGTGGATGATTCAACCTATGGATTTTGTATGGTAGATTCATGATTGAATTAGGGTCCCATAGTTATTTTTGTAGGATTTTACAATTGGTTTTAGTATTTTAGTTAGGACTAACTTTAGTACTAGGGTTTAGGTGATCCTAACTTGCTAATTCAACTAGATTGATTTCTTTAGTTCCCTTAGATTAGGGTTTTGCCTCTCTTGCTCTTGGATGGTGTTGAAGACAAGCTTGGGCTACAATGGAATGCTTGAAGAAGTTTGGATGTGAATATTTCCCTTCTTTTGGTATAGTGTTGATTAGGTGTTAAGATTAGGGTTTGTAGGCAGAGCTTCTAGATAGATTCTCTTCTTTCATAAACATGGAAGGTGTTGATCACTTCCATTCTTCCCTATGATGTAAGGTCCCCTTGTAAAGGCCTCATCCCTCCTTTGGTAGGATGTGTGGCTCTTCACAAGTTGGTAGAACCTTTGAGGGTCCCTTTCTTTGATGATGGAGTGCTTAGTGGTGACCTTTGGTCTTCACTCTGCTGTCAATCATCCAAACCTTGCTCTTTTTAGATGAGTCTTTCTCCCTTGCTAGGGGATGGGATGCCTTGTTAGAAGCTTTGAAGAGGATGGAGGTAACTACTTCTTTGTGGTTGAAGACTACCCTTGGAGCTGAAGCTTGAAGATCAAGAGGAACAAGTTGACACTTGTGGGAAGAAGATCAAGCTGAGATTGAAGAAAGAGCTGAAGCTTGAAGTAGATGAAGAACAAGTTGATACTTATGAGGGGAGTCCATTGGAGATTGAATGAAGAAGCTGAAGCTTGAGGTTGGTAAGCAAGTTGATACTTGTGAGTTCAATGCTTTGAGTGCTTGAAGGAACAAGTTGATGCTTGCTAGTGGGATTGAGGCCTGAAGGTGGAGTTTACTTTGGAGCTGAGGCCTGAAGAAGAAAGGATAAGTTGATACTTATGTTTGATGTATTAGAAGCTTGAAGAAGCAAGTTGACACTTGCTATTGAAGATGAAAGCCTTGAAGAGCAGTTGAAGACTGAGGACTGAACTGCTGTCAGAGGATTGCTTTGCTGTAAAGCTGGGGAAGCTGTTGGTTTGCTTTCTTTCCTGTCTGTTTGCTTTCTGTGCAACTGTATTGCAGTGACTTGTTGATTTTCTTGATGCATTAGAATAAGTTCATATTTAGATTGAATTAAGCTAGGAGCATGATTGCACTAGAGGTTGAGTTGCTCCCTCTGCTTATATTTTTACTGTATGGCTTTGCTTGCTGGTATTTGGTAGAGCCCAGCTCCCTTGCCTATGTGGTCTGGTGTGTTTACTTGATGGCATTTTCATTTCTTCTGTATGACTACAGTCACTTATATCTTGCTTGATGGCATTTTATTTTCCTTTATGATTGCAGTTATTCATATCTGGCTTGAGGTTGAGACGAGCTTGTGGAGGCTGATGTCCCACACACATTTCCTCCCTCACTTGCATTGCATGCATATCTGTTTACTCTTTACTGTTTAAGCTGATGCTTTGTCTGTTTATATTTATCATTGACATGATCCCCTAGGAATCTCACTTCCTTTGATAAGGAAGTGATGATTAGAACTTTAGGTTGAAACCTATGCATGATAACTTCTAGGAGTTCCCAGTTTCAAACCTCAACCATAGGATGAATCCTTGGCATGACAACATTAGGACTTGATAGTTTCCCCTTAGTTGAACCTGTTCGTTCTCTCTTCTCATCTCAAAACAAATTAAAATACAGTAATAAAGGTTAACTGACGTTGTACGTTATGAGCTTTAAGCTATCTGAGAAAGGATTGTTGGAGAGTTTCTTTTCAACAATATGGATGTTTAGTATGGCACCCTTTGGGTGACATGCGACGCATTCACTCTCAGATCATAGTCTCTAGTGCGATATTAGTTGCAAACAACCATAAAAAATAGTTCTTCCGTAAAAGACAGAAAACAAACTTCAAACCTTTTTGCCTCGTGGGCCCATAATTCAAAGGAAGCTTTTCTGAAGAAAAGAGTGTCGTTAACTCCCAGTTCTACTGCAAACGGTAACGGCTAAGTCTCCAAGGGTCGAGCTGCGTACGCCAAACTGCTGGAACTGTTTGTTAACCCTACTCGATAAAACAGATGAATCTGAATCCCCGTAATCCGTATTATCCCGAACTACGTAAGCTCTGATCTCTCAAGCCTGTTGAGAGTACGTAGGAACAATACTGACGTATTGGCGAGCCACCTTCCCCGTAACCCGTAGTTAGTCGAACTATGTTGACTCTGATTTCTCATTCTCTGATGAGAATACGTAGGCATAAAGTGCAACGCTTTGCCGAGTCATTTTCTTTTCTTTTTAAGCCAGCCTTGATAGGTAGATAGATTAAATCAACCTGTCAGATAAACACAACAAGCGTGGATCCCGTTGAGTACAACGGACGTGAGGGGTGCTAATACCTTCCCCTTGCGTAACCGACTCCCGAACCCAGACAATGGTTGCGATGACCTTGTCTTATACCTTTTCGTCAGGTTTTTCCGATCGTTTCCTTTCCCGTTCTGAGGGATAAATAACGAAAGGTGGCGACTCTTCTGTTTTGCCGGCACCTTATTTTCGCGGTAGCGACAGACATCATCTGTCGTTACGGAGTGCTGAGATTGTGCAGAAGATGGTTGTTAACTACACGGATTGGCACGAGATGTTGCCCTTTGCATTAAATGAATATCGTACTTCGGGACATACTTCAATTGGGGCAACTCCTTTCTCGCTAGTGTATGGTATGGAAGTTGTCCTACCATTGAAGGTTGAGATTCTTTCCTTGAGAGTATTGGTTGATGTCAAACTTGATGAGGCGGAGTGGGTGAAAGCCAGATTGAATCAGCTCAGCTTGATGGAAGCGAAGAGATTGGCATCCATTATGTATAACCGGTTGTATCAAAGCAGGATAAAAAAAGCTTTCGATCAGAAGGTGCGCCCTCGAAGCTTTCAGGTAGGTGACTTAGTGTTGAAGCGGATTCTCCCTCCACAGATAGATCACATGGGAAAATGGACTCCCAACTACGAAGGTCCATATGTGGTAAGGAAAATCTTCTCCGGAGGAGCCTTATTATTCTCAACTATGGATGGCAAAGATTTCATGTCGCCGGTGAATGCAGATGCAGTTAAAAAATACTTTGCTTAAAAAGACCCGTTGGAATAAAAAAAAGGAAAATCCAGGAAAAAATGGGGCATCCCGGCGAACCATAAAAATAATGGGTTTGGGCAAAAATTAGGGATAAAAAGAAAAATGTAAACCCGCGAAGTTGAAAACCTGAAAAGGTGACTTCGGCAAAAATGGGTATCCCGGTGAATCGAAAACCTACAAGGGAGGTTCAGGAAAAAGTTAGGGATTTAAAAGCAAACGACTACGGTCTGCGTCTGATCCCATGAGCACAATGGATTCTTGGAGGACCTAAGGGTTAACAAGTCAGTCTTTTTAGAGGACGAAGCATTGGAGAAGCATCGAAGTTATGCGAGTCATAGTCGAATTGATACATGGTGGTTGTCTGTACCACATTGCCGACATTTGTATATCTATTGCCTTTCTGTACTTTTTGCGCAACTTTCTCTTTCCAGGAGTTGCATCTGATGTAAATCTGCCTATTCACAGGCCATTTTCAATCAATGAAGTATATTATTCAGAAAGCTTTCTACTCTTGTTTTAGCTTTTACTGTTTTGTTTGCAAAAGACGCCTGATATTTTTGATAAAAATTTGCATACATAAACTTGTGGGATTTGCTAATCATAATTGAAACATTGATTTGCTTAAATAATGCCATGGACGATGACCGAGATAGCCTTTATTGCATACAAGAACATTTGCTTGTTTGTCATTTGCAGGGTTCTCGTTGTTGAGACTGTTTCAGAGGTGTATCCCCAGTGAAGTTGGTATGTCTTTGTCCCCACAAGGTGAAGATGTTCGATTGGAAGTATCTCGCCAGTGATAATGTGCACTCATCCCCAACGGTTTGAAATTGCATTTATCCTTAGCAAGTCGAGATTGGTTTCTTCCTAGCAAGTTAAGACCTAAGTTATCCCCAGAGGGTCGAAACTGAGGTTCCCCAGCAGTGGTGTGCACCTATCCCTTGACAGGTGGATATGGGAGTGTTTTCCCCAATGGTGGGACAAGTTCAGTGTAGTTTCCCCACAGGTCTTTGACTCATCCCCCAAGCAGAGGTTGATGTCGATGAGTCTTATATCCCTAATCGGAGGTTGATGTTGTTGAGTTTTTTTTTCATTCCCCAAGAAGAGGTTGATGTTGTTTCCCCCAATGAGTATTCCTCAATGAAGTTGTTTTTCGCAGCAGAATCTAGTTGGTTATTGGTATTCTTCAGAGTGAGTTTCTTTGGGATGTTTCCCAATCAATCTTTATTCCTAATCCCCAGTGAAGTCACCGAAGTAGGTTTCTTCCCCACAGAGAGGGATTGCCCCCAGAGAATTGTTATTCTCAATCCTCAGCAGAGAGAGAGTTTGGAATATCCGCCCAGCAAATCTCATTTATTATCCCTAGCAGATAGCAGATTTAATCTCCAGTGGAGTGTTATCCCCGGTAGAGTGGATTTATTCCTAGCAGAGTGGTTTGTTCCCCATAAGACTTGTATTCTGAAAGGACGTTCAGGGCGTTTTCTTCAGCAGAGTCAGTTTGATCCCCAGCGGAGTGGATTTATTCTCAGCAGAGCAGTTTACCCAGGAGATTTCCTTTCTAGAAGGCCATCTAGGGCTCATTTTCCCCAACATAAGTCCAATCGGACTTGGCACACCAAGTCATTCCCGACGGAGTTGGCTTTAACTTTTTAGCATTTATTTTGCTGAGGTGGTTCCATTGCATTTGCATTGTGCATAACATCCTCCCAAATGTGTTGCATTTCCATTTCGTATGGAGCATTACGCCATATTCAAACATATGCATTCGAAACATAAGCCAGGTTCTTACCTCTTGTTTCCAGATGTATCTCCGGCAGATATCAGCATATTTCTTGAGCCTGGGTGGTATCCAGACCTCGGTAGATATCGGTATATTTCTTGAGCCTGTGTGGTATCCAGACCCCGACAGATATCGATATATTTCTTGAGCCTGTGTGGTATCCAGAACCCGATAGATATCGATATATTTCTTAAGCCTGTGTGGTATCCAGACCCTGATAGATATCGATATATTTCTTGAGCCTGTATGGTATCCAGACCCCGACAAATATCGATATATTACTTGAGCCTGTGTGGTATCCAGACCCCGACAGATATCGATATATTTCTTGAGCATGTATGGTATCCAGACCCCAGAAGATATCGATATATTTCTTGAGCATGTGTGGTATCCAGACCCCGACAAATATTGATATATTTCTTGAGCCTATGTGGTATCCAAACCCCGACAGATATTGATATATTTCTTGAGCCTGTGTGGTATCTGGCAGATATCAGTATATTTCTTGAGCCTTTATGGTATCCAGACCCCGACAGATATCGATATATTTCTTGAGCCTGTATGGTATCCAGACCCCGGCAGATATCGATATATTTCTTGAGCCTGTGTGGTATCTAGACCCTGACAGATATCGATATATTTCTTGAGCTTGTGTGGTATCCAGACCCTGAAAGATATCGATATATTTCTTGAGCCTGTGTGGTATCCAGACCCCGACAGATATCGATATATTTCATGAGCCTGTATGGTATCCAGACCCCGGCAGATATCGCTATATATTTTGAGCCTATGTGGTATGCAGACCCCGACAGATGTCGATATATTTCTCGAGCCTGTGTGGTATCCAGACCCCGACAAATATCAATAATTTTCTTGAGCCTGTGTGGTATCCAGACCCCGACAGATATCGATATATTTCTTGAGCCTGTGTGGTATCCAGACCCCGACAGATGTTGATGTATTTCTTGAGCCTGTGTGGTATCTAGACCCCGGCAGATATCGATATAGTTCTTGAGCTTATGTGGTATCCAGACCCCGACAGATATTGATATATTTCTTGAGCTTGTGTGGTATCCAGACCTCGGTAGATATCGATATATTTCATGAGCCTGTGTGGTATCCAGACTCCGACAGATATTGGTGTTTTTCTTGAGCCTGTGTGGTATCTAGACTCCAGCAAGATTCTTTGATGGATGTGTTCATCTTATCACATTCTCCCCAACAAAGTTTACTTGGTTGAGTTCATTCTTCCCCAGCGGAATTCTCTTTCAAGTTTCGAATCGGTTGATTTTTTTACCGACGGTTGCCGAGTCTGCTTGTTAACAATTGTTCTTTTTATTTCATGGGGGATGCTTTCTATTTGGTAGTGAGTTAGCTCATTTACCTGCAACTATCAGATACAGTTTCTCCAGTGATTCTACTTCCACTTAGGTGGATCGTCCTACAATTTACTATTTTTGTGGTTTCTTTTGTATTCAACCACCTTTTAACCTTGAATGTTTGAAAGTCGTTTGCTTTTCATCCCTTCAGGTCCAAGTCGTTTGAATAGGGGCAGCTGTTGTACCCCAAAATTTGACCAACCTTTTCTTTCTAACTTGTCTCATGTTTCTTTTCATTTTAGCATTTGCATTTGCATATCTTTGGTTCTTAACAAGGTATCAAGAGGTGTTGTGTTTTCCATTCAAGAAGAGAACTTCTTTGTGCAAGTTCAAGCAAGGGTATCATTTGTAAGCCCACAAGGGTTCATCATCAGATAAAGTTTCAAAGCTCCTTGAGAGGAGAGGTTAGTGTATGGGTGCCACCTCCTATCTTGAGGATCATCAGAGGGTCTTGAGGTTACCTACTTGGATAAAGTATGGTTCAAAAGATCAATGTGTGTCTTGAGAGGTCTTTATGAAATTTGTGTGGTCATACAATTCATCTGCAAGAGCCCCAGTCAAAGGATATGGTTCTAGGGTTTCATCTGGTCAACCCAAATTCAACTGTGGACTTGAGAGTGTTCAAGACTTGATTCTAGGTTATTGAGGCCATGGGAAGTCATCTTAAGGCATCTAGGATGTTTTATTGAGATCAAATCAAGGAGATTCATGATTTCAAGGAGTTACTAAATTAGGGTTTCAAATGATTTCAGTGTAAAATCCCCTTCTTGGGTGCCTAACTTCAAGGACAGTTTTTACCATGATGCAAGTTCAATCTCACTTTCAAGAAAACATAGGACCTGTTCATCATCTTTCAAGATTTATTTTGAGTACAAGAACTCATCCATTGATTTTTTACATCTCAAGTTAGGATGTCAACAAGTTGGTGTCCTCAGATGAAGAGAATTTTGGTCAACTCAAAGTCAACTCACTTCCAAAGCACTTTTGAAATGGAAACAAGTTCAATCTCATATTCCACTAAACATGAAAGTTGTTCATCATGATATTAGCTTTCCAAAAAGTCCTAGAAGTCTTCATTCTCATGTGTGGAGCTCAAGTTATGATCTTCATAAGTCAATGGTATTTTGGGAAAGTTCATTATAGGTCATTTTCTTCAATGGTCAATTTCATGAACTTTGAGAGCTCAAATGCAATTTTGTGCCACATGAATATTGTGTCACATTTATTCAACTTCATCATGAACTTGATTTCCATGAAGTTTTATGGAGTATGTGATCATGTGGACCATGTTAAACTTGGAAAAGTGAATTTTTTGACATGTTAGATGTTTCTTGCATTTCAAGTCATCAAATGCATTTGATTTTGAATTTTTAAGACTATTCCAATGTCATTACATGACCATAGTATTTCTTACCTCATTTGGACCAACAATAGTACACATTTCCATACCATATTTTCAAAATTCATGCTAAAAAAGTGTTAAATGAAACTTTGTCCTAGTTCATGCTACATGACCAAAACCAATCCATTTGTTTTTTACACACCTCAAATGCTTGATTGCTGACCCAATGATGAGAGGATAGTGCCTAACCCGTGTATGGTGTGCAAGTGGAATTTTTGGCCAAGGAATTGAAACCACACAATGCAACCATTATGGGTCTGCATGGCATGTGCAAAGCCCTCATATTTAAGCTCTAAAGTTTGCCCTAATGCTCAGATTGAGTGGTAGCTGCGTGAGAGAAAGGAGAGAGCTTCAAAATTATCCAAATTTCATTTCTTCGAATCTACCATATCTTTGAGATTCCTTGCAAGTTGGTGCTCAATTCTTCTCCTCTAAAGCTTAAGGAACAAGTTGGAAGCCTAAATCAAAAGTTTGCTTGAGGTTTGAAGGGTCAACGGAACCTCTCCGTTTGGTAAGATTCCTCAACTTGAAACCTCCATTTTAGGCACATTCATAGGACCATGCTAGGCGCATCTGAAGCCCTACCCTTGGTAGGCCATGTTTGAATAATTGGTTTGCATGTTTGATGAAGTTTCAGTGTGTGCATTTCAATTTTCGCGCCATGGTTTCTCTTTATTCAAGAGCCTTTTTGCAATTTAAATGATGGATTCATGTTGCTGGTGATGAGGGGTTTCGAATGGTATAAGACTCCACCATTTTTATTGAGGTTTGATGACTGGTCTTCGATGAACTGGCCGGAGAAGACGGCCAGAGCCCTAGCTCCGACGTCTGGTCATCCCTCTGATCAAAGCTGAGCTGGCCTTAGTTGAACCTTTGACTGTGTGAGTTATTTCATTTTGATTCGCTTGACTAAGCCATGTGTTGAGTTGCATCCACATCAGATTAATGAAACACTGAGTTTCATTAATCTGACCCCTTTTGGTCTTTGGGCTTGGTCCATTTTACTATGTGCACCCTCCTTTTTTGAGGCCCAGGCAAAATTTCAAAGGATTCAGTGTATTTGAGCATTGCTGATTACACCCCACTTGTTAATTTCTTTATTTTTATTTCTTTTAATTTCATTTTCATTTTACATGTTTTAAAAATACTTTTACGCATTTTAAAAATACTCAAAAATCATTTCCTATTAATTCAAGATGTTAATTAATTTTTCAATATTTCTATTTTTATTTTCCATTTACTTTCATATTTTATTTGGAATTAAACATATGAGGTGTTTTATGGTTCATACCTAGTTTGAACTTGACCATTTGGACTTCAACCCTATATCCCCCATGACCAATTCTTCTCCATCACTTAGGTCATGGATTGAAATATCTTTGAGGGTGAATTTGATTGGTCAATGATCAATTTTCATTTGATTTTGTTTTAACTTTTGTTGACCCTCGACAAACCCTCGATAAGGTGGAACACCATACCTTTTGGTTTTATTTGGTGGTGCCTTTAGCAAGTTATTTGCTTGAGCTTTTGGTTTTTGTTTGTCACCTGTTTCATCTTTGGCTTGAGATTTTATTTGATATTTATTGAAGCTTCTTCCTATTTTTGGAGATTTTTGCAAGTTAAGTCCTTTTAGAGGAGTTTACATATGCTGGTTTGACCTAGTTCTTTGGGATATGATCTCAAGTGATCCCCTATGCATCTTTTGAGTTTTGTTGATTCATTTTAACATACTTGAGGTGTTGTTTTACCTTGTTTAGGTCATTTATATGTGTAGCTTTCATCACAAGTCACCATTGAATCATGTTTCTCCACTTGTCTTAAGTGTTGAGATTGTGTTAGGACTTTGGTTCCTTCACTTCATATGATCATACTTGTGCCTTGCCTGTTGTTTTAAGTTTGATTTGAGGCTTTCCTCTTGATATTTTGCTTCTTCCCTAGGTGGCATACCACATGTTCATGATGATTTGGTGTCTTTGTTTACACTTTGAGTTTGTCATGAACATTGGTGTTCGTTTTGTATTATTTTGCTTGAGTTTTAAGAACTGTATGGTTGAGACGTGCTTGTGGTGGTGGCTGCCCCACACTTTTTTCCTCCCTCTTTTCTTTGTATGTGCATATTAGGATAGCACCATTCTTCTTTGATGATTGATGGTTGATGGTTGTAGGAGCTTACTTCTCCCATTTCATCCCATCTCTTGTTGACTTGTTTAAGTTGACTTTGTTCTTGTGTTTGAGTCTCTTTTTGTTGTTGAGTCTTCTTATATTTGTGTTTGCATTTCATGTTTGCATCTCTTATTGCATTAACTTGTTTAAGTCACTTTCTTTCTTCATCTTTTTTCATCTGTGATTGAATTGCTAAGTGTTTAATTGTGCTCTTTTGCCATGACCCCTTAGGGTTCCTAGTCCCCCTGTTTAAGATGAGTGTAGGAGAGACATTAGGATTTCAATCCTTTGCATGATAACATTAGGTAGTTCCCTTTTCAATCACAACTTTAGGACTACATTGCATGATAACATTAGGGTTGATCAGTTCCCCTTAGAGTTTGTGTCTTCTCTTCTCATCTCATAACTTCATAAGACACTTAATAAAGGATAATAAATGTTGTACGCTACAAGCCTTAAGTACTTGAGGAATGATAGGTGGGGGGCCTCCTCTCACACTGTCTAAAGTGTTTAGCGTATGCCCTTTGGGCGATATGTGACACATTCACTCTCAAGTCATAGTCTTTAGTGCAACACGAGTTACAAATCTAACTCATTTTCAGAAAGAGTGTGTTAAGTTTTTGTTCTACCGCAAACAGGCGTTGTCCCTAACTGCTAGAACAATTATTTAACCTTGCTCAATTAAAACACTTGAACCAACCGGTGGTTGTGTCATCCCGAACTATGTTTGCTCTAATTTCTCATACCAGATGAGGATACATAGGCACAAGACGGTGATGTCTTGGCGAGAAACCTCACCCCCTTCACCTGTAATTTTCTGAACTACGTTGACTCTGACTTTCCCATTGCACGAGGGAATACATAGGCATAGGGCGGCAATGTCCTATCGAGTCTCATTTCTTTTCTTTCCCTCATGTGTGCTAGCCTCTAGTTTAGATAGTTTACGCTCACAAATTAGACAACAAGCATGGATCCCGTTGAGTACAACGGACATGAGGGGTACTCATACCTTCCCCTTGCGTAAGTGACTCTCGAACCCAAGATTTGGTTGCGATGACCTTGTCTTTCCCGTTTCCTTAGGTTTTATTTGATCGTTTCCTTTCCCTCTCTTTGGGATAAATAATGTTCAGTAACGACTCTTCTATCAGTCCGTCGGCCCTTTTTTGCAGTAGCGACACTTCAGTCCTTATGTTCTGGTATTTTCTCGCCGAGGCAGAATTTTGGTTCAGCTCAGCCAGCAGCACAACAATCTTGATCCCCTGTTTGCATATGCATTTTCATTTGCACTTTAACATTTGCATGTATTTGTGTTTCAGGTGCATATTTTCCCTTTGATTCTAGTAATCTAATCCGCCATCAGTATGGAGCCTGGTCTGAAGAAGAATCTCTTGTACAAGTTCTCGCCACCAGAGATAGGACCTCTTCTTAAACTCATTTCTGTGGCTGATCGTAGTGTTATGGAAGACTTCAGAAAGGAGTATGGGAAGATTCTAAGCTTTGTATGTAAGGTCTCCAAGTTTGAGTCAGGAGGTATTTACACGCTGCTGCAGTTTTATGATCCTCAGCTATGTTGCTTCACATTCCCAGGATATGTCTTGTTGCCAACTTTAGAGGAGTTTGCTCAGTTGGTGGGAGTCCCAGTCTTGTAGGATATGCCTTTTGTGCACTCAGAAGAAGAGCCTGGTTTGACCAAGCTGGTTGGCGCTCTTCATCTGGATATCTCTGAGTTGGATGGTCAGTTGGTGTGGAGAGGTGGATTTCCTAGTTACCCACTATCATTTTTGGTAAGTAAAGCCCAGCATTTTGCTAAGGAGGGATGTTGGGTCATTTTCAACGCTGTGTTAGCTTTGTACAACTATGGGATAATCTTGTTTCCTAATGTACCTGACTTCGTGGATTTAGATACGTTTCATATTTTCGCTTCTCGGAATCCTGTGCCTACGCTCCTAGGTGATGTCTACCATTCAATCCACTACAAGAATGAGAACAAACAAGGGAAGAATGTCTCCTGCTGTGCGCCACTGCTATACAGATGGTTTATTTCACATCTTCCTAAGTCTGGACCCTTTGTTAATACTGCAGACACGGTTGATTGGTCAGAGAGGCTCATGGGCTTAATGTTGGAGAATATTGTGTGGTTCAACAGAGACCTTCTTGGTAGTGAGATCATCTCCAGTTGTGGAAGTTTCCCCAATGTTCCTTTAATAGGAAGGAGAGTTGGCATCAATTATAATCCCGCTCTTGCTGTTAGGAAATTTGGATATGCTTTGAGAGAACCCCCGTAGGAGGAGGAAATACAGGAATCCCTGTATTTCACAGGGTCAGCTGATAGTGATACTCTAACTAGTTTGAAGAAAGCTTGGAGTATCATGCATCGGAAAGGAAAGCATGCCTTGGGTAAAGGTGATTGTAGGGCCTATGGGCCATATGTTGAATGGATCCAAGAGAGGGTTGAGAGGTTGTTGCTACCGTTCCTGATCAGAGAGCCTCTATATCCTTTGGTAGTTGAAGAACCACCGACAGTTGACATTTAAAAGTATAATCAACTGTGGGCTGAGAAAGAAGAACTACGCAAAGCGAATGAAGAGCTGGAAAAGGAGATTATTCAGTTGAGAAGCGAAAAGAAAGAAGCCTCCTACCTGTTCAAGATGAAGACAGGGACTCTGAACAAGACGGGGAGAGAATTGACTGAAGAAATTCGCGTTAGAGAACGACTTGGTCAAGATCTAAGGAGCATGGGTAATGCCCTCAAAGGCAAGAAGAAAGAGCTAGAGAAAGCACGCTTGGAGATATCAAAGTTCAACAATCAGTGGAATACATCTTTGACAACCAACAAGGAAAGGGAAGAGGAGCTCCATCAGCAGATTGTCAGGTTGAAGACTCAGCTCTGAGTTAAAGACAAAAAAGATCCAGGGGAATCATCTCGTCAGTATGAAAGCGACAATAAGCTACGATAAGCTCTTGCAATGTTGGAGGAATACAAGTTAAGAGCAGAATTGAAGAAGCCCAGGCTAGAAGATGCTTCGAAGAAGGCACTTGGGAGGACTACGCTCAAGACTTGAAGGTCGTCAGCAGAAGAGAGTTGCTTATTCAGGCGTTGGTTGCACGACCTGATCATTCGGATACGAAGGAGTTGTTAGAAGAGTTCCAGACTCGTTGATGTACCTGATGCAGTTTTCCTTTGTTCTTTTGTATTTTGTTGTCATCTTGTATTCAGACCATCACTAGGATTGTTGGACGATGTCGTATTGATGAATCTGTTGTATTCCTTGTTACTTTGTTGTGTGCACTGACTTTTAGTCTCATTTTATTTATGAGAGGGATTTTGTGGCTCCATTTGTGCTTCTTCTGCCAGCTGTTGCTTCTCCTGCTTGCTGTTTCTTCTGTGGAACTAGAATCAAGGGGAGAATTTCCTTGAATCACATTTACATGCTTGCATTTTGCATCATTATCATATTGCATTACAGGTGTTCTGGTTCCGTTAACCTTTACATGCTTGTTCAACCTTTGATTGCTAGGGTTGATAGAAGCAGAGTTTTGCATGGTGGGAACACTGATGTACCTCCCCCAGTTGATGGGAGTACTCCACAAGCGAATACTATTCCAATTGTTGTTATTCCTCCGGGCGGAGGTAATCAAGCTGGAGCTTATATGACAGATGCATCAGGCGCTGCTCATGGAAATGCCGGACCTCAGTGGGAGGAGGACGAACAGGATGACATTTTCTCTATGGGAGAACTAGGTGTAGGCTTGCAGTCTGATGCGGATAGAAGGTTTAAATTGATTGAGGAGAAGATGATGAATTTGGAGAATCCGAATTCTCTAGGTCTTGATATGTCTAACTTAGGGCTGATTCCTGGTTTGAAGATTCTGCCAAAGTTCAAAGTGCCTGACTTTGACAAGTACAAAGGGACGATTGTCCTAGAGTACACCTCCAATCTTACTACCCGAAAATGTCTGCATATTTCGATGATGAAAAGCTACTGATGCACTTATTCCAAGACAATTTGTCTGGACCTTCTTTGGAATGGTACATGAGCCTTGAGGGGACCAATATCAGAAGCTGGAGGGATCTTGGGGAGGCCTTCTTCCGTCATTATCAGTACAATAGTTACCTGGCGCCGAATAGAGCCCAGCTGCAGAATCTGTCTCAGCGTAGTAATGAAGGATTCAAAGAGTATGCCCAACGATGGTGTAAACTAGCTACGAGAGTTCAACCTTTTATGATGGAAAGGGAGCTCATTGATATATTCATGGCAACATTGCCAAGGATATATTACGAAAAGCTGATTGGAAACATGTCAGGCAGTTTCTCAAATTTGATTATTACTGGTGAGAGGGTGGAGAATGGTATTAAGTTGGGTAAAATTCAAGCAGGAGAAGGATCCATGTTGGGTGTAGGGAAAAATAATTTTGGTAACTCCAAGAAGAGCGAAGGTGAAACAAATGTAGTTTCAGGTTTCAGGAACATAAACAAGAATAGATTTCAACGACAACCACAATATCAACAACAACAACCACAGGTTGCAAGCATCACTATTCATGTGGCACCTCAATAACAACAACAACAACAGCATAATTATGCACCACGCCGGTTTCAGGACCGAGGAAGAGTAGTGAATAGGCAGTTTGACACCCCGCCTATGTCGTATTCTCAACTTCTACAACATTTTCTACAACTTCAGCTGATTCAAAAGAGAACATTGGCACCTCTGACTGGCGCGCCTCCTCCGGGTTATGACGTAAACGCCAGATGCGACTTCCATTCAGGCGCTCCAGGCCACAATATAGATAATTGCAAGGCTTTCAAACACAAGGTGCAATACCTTATTGATAGCAAGGCAATTAATTTCACCAATGACGCGCCGAATGTGGTTCAGAGTCCAATGCTTAATCATGGGGCAGCCGGTGTTAATTCTATTATTCAAGAAGAAGAGATGAATTTGGTAATGGATGTAGCAGAGTTAAGAATGCTATTGAGCTTTGTTAAAGGCAAGTTGTTGAATGGCAGAGTTTTTCCAGGTTGTGAGGAAAGTTATGAAGGTTGTATTGCTCACCCTGAGGGTTGTGAAGATTTGAAGAATTATATTCAGTGTCTGATGAATGAAGGTGTATTGCAGTTTGACAGCATTGTAGAGAAAAGAAAAAATGTGAAGGTGATTAATCAGGGGCAGGATGAGATTGCTACAATTTCGATCCCTTTCAGAACTATTAATATATTAGCGCCTCCAAGGCTAGCAACTGTGATAATTACTAATGTCGGACCAGTGCCATACAAAAGTACCAAAGTAATCCCATGGAATTATGGGGAAGAGGTCTTTTGTAATGGCCAGATGTATGAGTTGAAGGGAACGTCGTTTGATGGGTCATTTGTTGACAATATGGTCGGAGCTGGTGGTATAACAAGAAGCGGTATGGTGTTTTCACCTCCAGAAGCTAATGTGGAGAGGCTTGACAAAGGAAAAGGAAAGGCTATTGTGGAGGAAAGTTCACAGCAAGGAGAGAAATATGCTCTGATTAAGGACGCCAAGGAGTTCATGCGTCTAATTCGGAAGAGTAACTATAAGATTGTTGATCATTTGCAGCAAACTCCTTCCAAAATATCAATTCTATCTTTTTTATTGTGCTCAAAGGCACACAGGAATGCCTTGTTAAGGATTCTGAACACAGCGTACGTGCCGCATGAAATTTTCGTAAATCAGCTTGAAGGGGTTGTAGCCCATGTGAATGCAGGCAATGGCTTGGGGTTTACAGATTTAGACTTAACTCCTAAGGGAAGAAATCACAATCATGCCTTGCACATTTGTATTGAATGCAGAGGGGTTGTCTTATCACATATATTGGTGGATACTGGGTCTTCACTCAACGTGTTGCCAAAGAAGGCCCTTATGAAATTAGACACCCAAGGCGTGATATGTACTCCTAGCGATCTTGTTGTTAGGGCGTTCGACGGAACGAGGAGATCGGTGTTTGGCAAGGTTACTCTCCCAATTCAAGTAGGTCCGGAGATTTTCAATGCTGTCTTCTATATAATGGACATTCAGCCTGCGTACAGCTGTCTGTTAGGTCGACCCTGGATTCATTCTGCAGGCACAGTCACATCGACCTTACATCAAAAGTTGAAGTACATGGTTGGAGGAAATATTGTCATCGTGTGCAGTGAAGAAGATATAATGATCAGCCAACTATCATCCTTCAAGTATGTTGAGGTGGATAGGGAAATCCATGAAACCTTATGCCAGGGATTTGAAGCTATTCAAGTTAAAGAGAAGCCTTCTGTTGTGGATAGAACTCCTGAGATTTCTATGTCTTCTTTCAAAGAAGCTCAAGCTGTGGTGGAGTATGGTTCCTCGCAAGGATGGGGTCAAGTGCTCAGTATCCCCAACAAGCAGGATAAATTTGGATGGGGATACAACCCATCATCGTCCTCCTTACAGAGCGTGCCAAGGTACCGAGGTCCGGTGCAATTTACTAGTGATGGGGTCATCTTCGAAGAATCAACGCCGTATCTGAAGACGAAGGGGACAATGATTGTGACATGGTCGTGTGGATTTAGCCGTGTGTTCCTGGCTAAAGCCTATGCAATTGGACCAGCGAGGAAGTCGTCCAAGTGTCTTTGAAGATTCATTTATCTGTTTTGATTATGTGTGTGGCCCTGCGTTCTGCCCAGGACGTAGTGGTTTTCATTTGTAGGGCCCTATCTTGTTTATGTTTGAACATTTGCTTTTATCATTAATCAAAAGGCGTCTTTATGCATTCAAATGTTTTGCTCCTTGTTTTTATTATTTTATTTTAACAATAAAATGGTAATGTGGTTTGTGCTTGTTTTTATATCATTTTAAGCATCAAAACATCATCATGCAGGTTTCACATCGTAGACGCCACCGATTCAGACTCATCTATGACTCGGTATGACCTTGATAATCCGATCTTTCAAGCTGAAGAAGAGATTGACGAAGAAGAAGACCTTCCTGAAGAGCTCGCCAGACTGCTAAGACAAGAAGAGAAGGTCATTCTGCCTCATTAAGAAGAGATTGAAGTTTCAACCTAGGCACAGAGGAAGACAAAAAGGAGGTCAGAATTGGGGATGCAGTAGAAGACGATGTCAAGAGAAGACTAGTAGAGATGCTCTATGAGTATAAAGACGTCTTCGCTTGGTCATACGAGGACATGCCAGGATTGAACACGGATATAGTGGTGCATCATTTACCCCTTCGGGAGGAGTGTCCACCTGTAAAGAAGAAGTTTAGGAGAACTAGACCAGATATGGCAGTTAAGATTAAAGAGGAGGTCCAGAAGCAATTGGACGCCGGTTTTCTTGCTATTATGAACTACCCCCCGTCGGTCGCTAACATTATGCCCGTACCTAAGAAGGACGGTAAGGTCAGGATGTGTGTTGATTAACGAGATCTAAACAGAGCGAGCCCAAAAGACGATTTCCCGATCCCCCATATTGATGTGTTAGTTGATAATACAACTCAATATTCAGTGTTTTCCTTCATGGATGGTTTCTCTGGGTACAACTAGATCAAGATGGCCCAGGAAGACATGGAGAAAACAACCTTTATCACACCGTGGAGGACTTTCTGCTATAAAGTAATGCCTTTTGGATTGAAAAATGTAGGGGAAACCTACCAGCGGGCGATGGTGACTCTCTTTCATGATATGATTCATCATGTGATCGAGGTTTATGTTGATGACATGATCGCGAAGTCACAAATGGAGGAAGAGCATCTGGTTAATCTTTTGAAGTTGTTTGAAAGGTTGAGGAAATTCAGATTGAGGTTGAATCTGAACAAGTTCACTTTTGGTGTAAGGTCAAGAAAGTTATTGGGGTTTATTGTCAGTGAAAAAGGAATCGAGGTAGATCCTACAAAGATAAAAGCAATACAAGAAATTCCAGTGCCGAAAATAGAAAAAGAGGTTCGTGGTTTTTTAGGTAGATTAAACTACATTGCAAGGTTCATATCTCACCTTACAGCCACCTGTGAACCGTTGTTCAAGCTATTATAGAAAGATCAGGCGGTTGTCTAGAATGAAAATTGCCAAAGAGCGTTTGAAAAGATAAAAGAATATTTGCAGGAGCCTCCGATACTAATGCCCCCAGTGGCAAGCAGACCATTGATAATGTACTTGACGGTTCTTGAGAACTTTATGGATTGTGTTCTCAGTCAACACGACAGGACAGGAAGAAAAGAACATGCTATCTATTATCTAAGTAAGAAGTTCACAGATTGTGAGTCCAGATACTCAATGTTAGAAAAGACGTGTTATGCACTCGCTTGGGCCGCCAAACGCCTAAGGCAGTACATGCTAATCACACAACCATGCTAATTTCAAAGATGGATCCAATCAAGTATGTGTTCGAGAAGCAAGTGCTTTCAGGAAGAATTGCTAGATGGAAGATGGTTTTGACAGAATATGATATTCAATATGTTTCCCAAAAGGCCATTAAGGGAAGTGTTCTGTCAGAATATCTCGCAGAGCAACCGATTGAAGACTATCAACCGATGAAGTTTGAATTTCCTGACGAGGACATAATGTTTCTGAAGATGAAAGATTGTGATGAACCACTACCAGATGAAGGTCCTGAGATAGGCTCCCAATGGAAAATGATTTTTGACGATGTTGTTAACTCTTATGGCAGTGAAATTGGGGCAATCGTTACGACTCCCCACGGTTCCCACATACCGTTCACCGCCAGGTTAACATTTTCCTGCACCAACAATGAAGCCGAGTATGAAGCATGCATCATGGGTATTGAAGAAGCCATTGATTTGAGAATCAAGAACCTTGATGTATATGGTGATTCAGCTTTGGTCATTAATCAGATTAAAGGAGAATGGGAGACTCGTCAGCCTAACCTGGTTCCTTATATGAATTATGCCAGAAGGTTGCTACCTTTCTTCGACAAAGTAGAGTTTCATCATGTGCCAAGGGCCGAGAATCAGATGGCAGATGCTTTGGCAACTTTATCCTTGATGTATAAGGTGAATTATTGGAACGATGCTCCGAGGATCGTCATCTCGCACCTCGATAGGCCGAATTTCATATTTATAGTAGAGGAAGCGTCAGATGGGAAGCTGTGGTACTACGATATTAGAAACTTTCTCAAGAATCAGGAGTATCCGCCTGGGGCATCGAGCCGGGATAAGAAGACCTTGAGAATATTGTCTGGAAACTTCTACCTGAACAAGGACGATGTGCTTTACAGAAGAAACTTCTACTTGGTGTTGTTAAGATGTGTGGACGAAAAGGAAGCAGGGTTGCTAATGGAAGAAGTCCACGAGGGTGCTTTTGGTACGCATGCAGGCGGACATGCAATGTCTCGGAAATTGTTGAGGGCAGGCTACTATTGGATGACCATGGAATCTGATTATTTCAAATACGCTAGGAAGTGCCATAAATTCCAGATTTAGGTACCTCAATCCATCAACAAAATGGAGAAGAAACCTCGCTCATTGGTGATTGCAAATGGTCCACAAAGCAAGCATGAACAAGGAAGAACCATATTAAAAATACTTCCCATCATAAAATTCAAATTAAATTGAAAAATAAAAGAAAATCAAAATTAAAAATTATGAAAAATTAATTAAGACTTTAAAGTGTTCGAAAATATTTTTTGTTGAATTCTCTAATGGTTGGAAGTATTTTTAATTATTAAAAAGCAAAACAGAAAATAAAATAAAAAGAAATAAAACGAATAAACAAGGGAGGTGTATCAAGTAATTAAGAATACAAAGGAATCCAGTTAAAATGTGTTGGGCTCACACAGAATGGGGGTGTGGTTAGTATTTCTGGCCCAAACCAAAACACAAAGCTGCCAGAATAAATGAAACGCAGCGTTTCATTTATCTGCGTGGAGTCAAACATGCCAAGCAAGCAACTCAATCGAATGAAAACAACACACGCGCGTGGTCAACAATTCAACTCGGTGCCACCTCAGATCTATGGTCAAATAACCAGACGTCGGAGCCCTAGCTCTGGTCGTCTTCTCCAGCGAGGTGGTCGGAGTTCACGTTATCAAATCTTCACCAAACTTCACAAAATTTATACCAAAAGAAAGTTGAAGTCACGTAAGTCATGAATCCAAGATCCTATCACCATATCCTTCACAAATTAAGAGAATCGAAGCCAACAAGTTTGAGATGCACATCTGAAAACTCCATCAAACATGAGCAATAATAGATCAAACATGGCCTACACGAGGTAGGGCTTCAGATGTAACTAATATGAACCTAGATCATGGCCTAGAATGAGAGAAAAGTTGATTGGAAACTTACTAAACAGAGACACTCCGTTGGTGCTTCTCAGACGTGTAAGCTTGCTCCAAATGATCCAGATCCACTCCAAATTCTTCAAGGAAGCTTAGTTGCTTTTCAATTGGACTTGAATTGCAGAGAAAAGTGAAAAACAATTTTGAAATTTCTTTGAGAATTTGAAAACTGAAATTGCTCCCTCCAAGCTCAATTTGCACTTCTGAGCTCTCCATGCGCATTTTGAACTTATATATGACGGATCCTTGATCAATTGGAAGGCCCATGAAGCCTTATTTTGCTGAATTTGAAAAAATGCCCAAAATGGAAGTCACTCATGCACACATGAAAATACTTGCATACACTCATGAAAATCATTTGAATCTGCAACTGGTAACTTCAGTTTTACATTGGAAATGGATTGGGCCTTTGAACTGATCCAATTAACAAGTTTTGAAGTGAAACTTATTTGTGAAGGAATTGGAAAATTCATGTGTATTTTGCCTCTTGGACCAAAACCAATTTGTGTATTTTGCTTGTGAATGTGCCATGAAGAGAATTGAATCAAGATAAGACATGAAAATGGCCTAGAATGAATTAAATTTAAATCACACTTTAAAGTCCATTTTTCACTTGAAATTCTCACCAAAAGTCCATAATCAATCATAATTCACACAATCCTTGAGTTTTATGATGCAAATGAGGTCCCTAGGACCAACTTTCATGTTGGTTGAAAGTTCATTTGAAGTACACAAGTGCATGAAAATGGCTTATGTAACAAATGACCTATAATCAAACTTTCCCAAAATACCCTTGCCTTGTAAGGTCCATAACTTGAGTTCCACAAATGATATCAAGGACTTCTAGGACTTTTTGGAAATTTAAGATCATGAGGAAAAACGTTCATTTTCACCTAAAGTTGAGGAAAAACGTTCATGTTCACCTAAAGTTGAGGAGAAACATGATTCTAGGTCAAAAGTGCACTGGAAGTGAGTTGACTTTTGTTGACCAAAAAATAAGTTCATCTGAGACCTATAACTTGATGGCATCATAACTTGAGCTCCACAAACCAAATTTATGAGTTCTAGTACTCAAAAGAAAGCTAAGAACATGCCCTATAAGTTTCATGTTTGTAAGAAAATGATATTGAACTTGTATCATGATGTAAATTGTCCTTGAAGTTGAGCACTATAGTAGGGGATTTTACACTGAAACCCTCTGAAACCCTAATTTAGTAACTTCTTGAACTCTTGATTCTTCTTTATTTGAACTTGAAATGACATCCTAGATGTCTCAACATAACTCCCCATATCTCCAATGACTTAGAAATAAGTCTCAAACTCCCTCAAGTCCACAATTGACCTTGAGTTGACCAGATGAAATCCTAGGTGCACAACCTTTGACTGTGACCTCTTGCAAGTGAAATAAATGTTTAGATGAGCTCCAAAATGGCTTCCAAAGCACTCAATGAGCTTCTAAAACACCTCTTATCCATAACCATGATTTTATGAACCCCTGATGATCCCTAGTTGACCTCCAAGATATTAGATAAGCAGCATACTTCCATCTTTTCTCTCAAAGAGCTATGACCACTTCCTGATGATTGTAAGCACTTTGATGACTTGAATAAAGAATTTTTCTTGAGCTTATAACCTTTGAGAGTCTTCTCTTGAATGGAACACATCTCTTTATCCCCTGAAAAGGACAATGCTATGCAAATGGAAATGCTAAAATGAAAAAAAAAAACATAAGCCAAGTAAAGAAAAAGGTTGGTCAAATTTTGGGGTACAACACTTCCTCATTGTCAATTTTTCTGTCCTGGTTTTGATTCATCTTATCGCTATCTTTGTCAACTTCTTTAATCATTTCTTTTAGGATATTATCCTCTACAATAGGGCTCAATTATGGGTGAGTTTGATTTAAATCAAAGTCCTTCAGAGGACTGTTTTATGGGTCTTGACATCAAGAATTTATTTCTTCTTCCACTTTTATCTTAACTTTTTTTTCTTAGGGGTTCACCTCCAGCTTTCTTAACTTTCCCACTCTTTTTCTTTAATGGATTATCCTGAACAGACTTGTCTTCACTTGTCTCAATAGCTACCTCTTTAATTTTATTTTTCAAACTCTTCTCTCTTTTATCCTCTTTCTTTTTCTTGGATTTTTCCTTCTTCTTCACATTCTTCTCTTCAAAAACCGTGTTCTTTTTCTCCTTGTTATCTTCTAGTTCTCCCAAAATATGATTAGGGAAAACCAGTGGATCTAACAAACTTGATGGAAATTGCATAGCAATAACTTTATCTTGCCACTTGAACTTGTCTTTTTGAAATCTGAAATAATCCCTTAGGTCTTTCTGCATTTGCAGAATGACATCCCACAACATACCGTCTCTCTCATGTTCTTCAGCAGCTTCTGACGATGTCTGTCGTCCCTCAGCTGGAATCTTCCTTGTACTTGTCTTCATAAGTGTTTGGATCAAAGCTTTATACAACGCAGCTTGAGGCTACCCAGCTACATTAGTGTCAAGATTTGGTACTCCATGCCTTATACACAACATAGTGATCACACATGTGAAGTACAACATTCCTGATTTCTTTCTTGAACAAGACTGGATCTCCTGCATAATGTCTTTTTCTACGTTGATCTTGCTCATTGTTGTGATGCAGTGGAGCAAAACAAGTCTTATCCTGCTCACCTTTTCACTGTGAGCAGTGGACTTTAATGAATGCTTCACGAACTGATACAACAATTTTACTTCAGCCAAGAGATCCATTCTTCTCATATATTTTTCATAACTTGATTCCACCCACTTAGTTCCTAGGTTGCACAATCATTGCATAGTCACATCAAAATCCTCTTCGTCCTTCTCCAACATCAACTCCTGATACTCATCACATGTTTCCTTTATATTCAGAGCAAGGTTTATGATGGCCTTATTGTATATCACTTTTGTGCCCCTCACAACCACTTCAATCCTTTTATTCCCAAGGTCAGTTAGATTAGAATAAAACTCCTTGACTAGAGAGATATTATATGGGCCTGGCTGGCGGAATAGCTTCATCCAACCCAGATTTTTTATATTTGCTCCCAAATCTCCAGCAAGTCCTAGGTTTTCTTCTTGGTTGTCGAAGATAAAACCTCTTTTAGCATGAAAGCTCATTTTGCTGAAATACTCCATGAAGTAGCGAGAAGCTTCATTGTTAATGAATTTCTCATTCCCTTCTTGCTCCTCGTCAGAATACACTACGTATTGCGTAACATTTTTCCTTGCTGCCATTTTGACATGTTTTCTAGTTAGTACTTCCATTGTTTTTAGGGTGAGGGATTGAGAGTGATTGGGGTTTGGATGGAGGTAAAGAGAAGAAGACAAGAAAAATGTTGTTTGGAAATTTAAGAGAGAGAAAGTGAGATAACATGATGGTGAAATGAAAGTTGTTTGGAAATAGAAAAGTGAAAATTGTGTTTTTGTGAAAATTAGGGCAAAAAACTGAAAAAGTCTAGTTGATGTAACGGGTGGGGAAAAGGAAAAAATTTGAATTTCATAGGATAGACGAGGGTTGGCATGCTACTACGTCCCACCAGTCTGACGTGTCAGACCAATCATTATGATCTGTCTAGCACAAGGCTCTAGGCGCGTGCAGTCCATCCATTTAATTCACTTTCCATAATTCAAAACTCTTCAATTCCCGTCCAAGAGAATTAAAAAAATGCCAGCTTAGCATTTTATTTAATGCTCGGGACTTAGGAATAATTTCTTTGAGTGCCACTTTGTTCTTTTCTCATTTGTTACCATTCCAACTATCGTGACTCAAAATCCCTATTGCTGTTGTACTCAATTGTAGAAATTAAAAAATTCATTAAGCTAGGTTGCCTCCCAGTAGGCTATTTTAAGGTCTTATAGCCTGACCCACACAAAAATCCTTAATCAATAAAATGAATGGTTCCCCTAGTGTTATTTAAAGGGTCACCAAAATAAGTTTGAATCCTTTGGCTATTAACCTTGAATTTTTCACCATTTTTTTCATTCAACAATTCCACAACTCCATGAGGATAAACTGTCAGTAACTTAAAGGGTCCTAACCATCTTAATTTCAATTTCCCAAGGAATAATTTCAGTATAGAGTTAAAGAGCAAAACTCTTTGACCTTTCACTAGTTCCCTTTTCTGGCATTTCCTGTCATGCCATCTTTTGGTCTTTTCCTTATAAAGTTCAGCATTTTCATAAGAGAACAACCTATGTTCTTCTAACTCATTGAGTTTGAGCAATCTAGCTTGTCCAGCAGTCTTTAGGTTTAAATTTAATTGCTTAACCGCCCAAAAAGCTTTGTGCTCTAATTCAATGAGTAGATGACAAGCCTTCTCATAAACAATTTTATAAAAAGACATGTCTAAGGGAGTCTTGTAGGCAGTTCTGTATGCCCAAAGAGCCTCGTCCAAATGTTTGGACCAATCCTTCCTTTCGAGGTTAATAACTTTTTCCAAAAAAAATTTGATATCTCTATTAGATAGCTCAATTTGGCCGCTTGTTTGAGGATGATAGGCTGTAGAAACCTTGTGTTTGATCCCATATTTTGCCATTAAATTTTCAAAAATATTATTTCAAAAATGAGACCCACCATCACTAATGATTGCTATAGGTGTGCCATGCCTTGTCAGAATATTTTTAAGTAAAAATTTGGCCATAACTCTAGCATCATTAGAGGGTGTTTCTACAGCTTCTATCCATTTAGAAACATAGTCTACAACCACGAGAATGTATAAATTACTAAAATATGGAGGAAAAGGTCCCATGAAGTCAATGCCCCACACATAAAAAATTTCAATTTCAAGTATGTTGGTGAGTGGCATCTCTTGCCTCATGGAAATATTTCTCATTTCTGGCATCTATCACAACTTTTAATTAATTCATGAGCATCTTTAAAAAGGTAGGGCCAGAAATAACCTGATTACAACACTTTTGCAGCAGATCTGGTTACTCTGAAGTGTCTTCCATATGGGGCTTCGTGATAGGTAGACAAGATTTATCGTGCCTCTGAATGATCTACACATCTTCTTAGCAATTGGTATGCACACTTTTTGTATAGGAAAGGTTCATCCCAAAAATAACTCTTGACTGTATGAAAGAACCTTTTCCTTTGCTGGAAGTTAAAATCAGGGGGCACATATCTGCTTACCAGATAATTCACTATATCAGCATAGCATGGTGTCACGTCAGTGCTTATCAGCAGTAACTTCTCATAAGGAAAAGTTTCTTGAATGTCTCTGTCGCAACTGCGAAAAACACCCGGGGGAAAAACAGAAGAGTCGCCACTGAATGTTATTTATCCCGAAGATAGGGAATGGAAACAATCGAAGAAAACCTGAAGGACGGGAAAAGACAAGGTCATCGCAACCAAATCTTGGGTTCGGGAGTCGGTTACGCAAGGTGAAGGTATTAGCACCCCTCACGTCCGTTGTACTCAACAGGATCCACGCTTGTTGTCTAATCAAGGGGTGTGTTCATCTATAAGCTACTGCTAAATAGAAACAAGAACAAAAGAAAAAGAAAGAGACTCGATAGGACATCGATGCCCTATGCCTACGTATTCCCTCGTGCAATAGGAAAGTCAGAGTCAACGTAGTTCAGAAAACTACGGATGATGGGGGGAAGGTTGCTTTCCAAGACATCGGCGCCTTGATCCTATGTATCCTCATCTAGTATGAGAAATCAGAGAAAATGTAGTTCAGGTAACAAAACCACATGTTGGTTAAGCGTTTTTTGTGAGTGACGTTAAACTCCCATTCCAACAGTTAGGGTTGATATCTGTTTGCGGTAGAACGGAAAAGTAACGTATTATTTTCTAAAAATGATTTTGGAACACAAATCCCGAAGGATAAAAAGGTTTAAATTTGGTTTGTGAGTTTTAGTGAAGTGAGCTAGTTTTCTTTGTGATTCACGTTGCATTAAAGACTATGACATAGGAGCGAATGTGTCACATATCACCCTAAGGGCATATGCTAAACACTCTAGACAAGTGAGAAGAAACCCCTCACTCATCATTTCTCATGTGCTTAAGGCTCATAGTGTACAATGTTTATCGTGTTTATTAGATGAGTTAGAATGTGTTTTGTGATGATAAGAGAGATGCACAGAAGGTATAAGGGAAACTCGACCCTAATGTTGTCATGCAAAGTGGTCCTAAGGTCGAGATGCGAAAGGAGATTTTATCCTAATGTTAGCATGAAAAAGATGGACCTAAGGTTGAGGTTTAAAGGGACTAGCCTACTTGTTATCATATTTGGATTACCCTCCTAGTGTCTATCCTATCATTTGACAAACATTCTAGTTCATCTGAAACCCATATGGATAACCAGCAGGAACTACCACAGTTGCAGAGGATGCCCCGGGATAAGGCACTCCAAAATGAACATTTTGAACAACAATTTGAGCAGTTGAGACAAAAACAAAACATGAATAGGAGAACCCCTATACACATGCTCATCTTCCTCAGAAATTTCAACATCAATCAGAACAGAAGTATGGCGAATCTGCATTTGTGGAATCTCATGATCATCGTGACTCACCACAAGAAGTGGAAACGGAGTAGGCATGCCCTAAGGGTAAGCAACATAATTACCGTTGGTCATGGATGCAATAAAAGGTTGATACGGAACAAAGGCACTACCACCGGAGATCTGAGGAATGAAACTCAGGGGCATTCCCCACAGAAAGCAGCAGGCATTCTATTTAGAATAGATTGAGAACTCGGTAGGTTAACAGAAGGTTGACAATAATCTCAAATGGCGCTTCAACAATAGCGGGACAAGAAGTAATAACAGGAGGAGAAATCACCACATGAGTGACAACAGTAGCATTATTAACATTCATAACAACAGAAGTAGCATGAAGGACATCCTTCTGAGCATGAAGGAACTTTATGATAACATCCATGTTGGTCTGGAATTGATCCAATCGACCCTGAAATTGATTCAAAGTCTCCTTGTAGGCAGCGTTCTCTTGTTCAATATCAGCCATGATCTTGGATTTTCTTGAACGAGTGAAATAACGATGTCGAGTCATCGTCATGCTACAAGGCAGAGACAGACAATGTAAACAATCTGATCTCCGGATGAAGGGCATGCATATGCACACACGATGGAATTTAATTCATGCTAAAAATAAAATTTTAATGCATATGCAAAACCGAGTGGACATGATGAAATGATATGCAAGAAACCAGCATAATCTGAACAATTTGGATGATTTGCATATAACTCTGCTCAGGCGCAAATGTTGAACGTAACAAGAGAACAAATGGTATGAAGAGTCTTAGTTTCCTGTAAAACAACCCAATATCCCCTCACATATGTGATCTAGTCTTGAACAAGGTTTCCTGATGGTCCTCAGCTTCTCAGGCTCTCAGGTCGAGCAGTAATAATATGTTCACCATTTCTGGTTTGGCATTATTACCCTTCAAGGAGGCCTCCACTGATTTCCAATGATCGGTCTCTAGAGTCATAAGTTATCCAAGTCGACATCCTATCATCTGCACCAGACGCGTATGATAGAATATCTCCAAAGAAAACCTTGTCTAAATGTGGGTTTCATGTCAACTACACGTGGCCAGATGCCATTCAAACCATACTACTCTCCACTATAGTCCTGTGTGTATGCTCAAGCCTGGATAGTGGGCTTATCTCTCAAGTAACAACCCATCCCAACAACAGCAGATATCCAGAATATGCAGCATATGAATATATAAAGTAATAAAGAAATACAGTAAATAACATAAAAATAAAGCAAGTAAAGCATAAAAATAAACACCCAAACAAGCAAGAAAGTAAACAAAACTAGGGGAGACCCCAACTCGCGAGAGCAAAGACTCCTCTGCATAGTCGCCAACTGAAGCTAGCAGGATTATACTTGAGTGAATCGCACACTTAAAAATACAACAGAGTCGCCACTGAACTTTATTTAGTCCCAAAAATAGGGAAAATATCGATAAAACCCAAGGGAAGAGAAACAGGTAAGGGGGTCGATTATGCGAAAGGAAGGTACTAGCACCTTACGCATCTGTTGTACTCGATAGAAACCATTTCGCGTGCTTCTAGGATTGGATGGGTTATCTATCTAAAGGCTTCTAGCTAAAAAGAGAGAAGAGAAAAGAAAAAGAAAGTGCTCGCAGAGGATTGAGGCCCTCATGCCTACGTATCCTTATAGTGCAATGAGGAATTCAGAGCTCTGTAGTTCATGGAACCAGGAAAGAGAGAGAAGGTATAGAAGAAGGTGGCTCGCCAAGATTTTGCAATGTCGTGCCTAAGTACCGACATAGTGCAAAGAGGAAGTTAGAGCCTGCGTAGTTTGAGAAACTAAGACGAAGAAAGAAACGGAAACGGAGACGGTGTCAAAACCAAGAGCGAAAGGGAGAAGGAAAGACCCCACTGGAGATGCCAAAGAAATGGTGTCAAAACTAAGAAATAAAGACAAAGGAAAACTCTGCTGAGGAATGTAGAAGAGAAGTGATAACTCCACTAAGGATAAAACAAAAGAATGGTGTCGAAACCAAGAGAACAAAGGAATAAAGGATAAGAATAGAGGTAAAGGTAAGATCCACAGGGGACTCGGTGTATTAACTGACAGAAAGTGTTTGACTGAAGAAAGATAAGAGCAAAACTCTATGGGGAAAGCAAAAGATTGGTGTCAACAGACGGACTGTGATAAACCAGAATGAGAGAAAGAGTGTTGAACCAAGAGAAAATGTATGACTTTCTGGAGAACTCGATGTTTTAACTGATAAACATGGTTAACTGAAAAGAGAAAGGAGTTGGTTTTAACTGATATATGGTGATCAACCAAAAGGAAGGGTGTGGAACCAACCAAAGGTTGTGACCCAAAGGACGGGTGTGGAACCAAGCGAAGGTTGTGATCCAAATAACGGTACACCGACTGAACAAGTAGTACTTGACCGAAGGAAATGGTATTTGAACCAAACAAAGATTACTAACTAAAAGGTGTGAGTGTTTGAACCAAAATAAAGGTTGCTAACTGCAAGGGAGTCGGTGTTTAACAGACGGACTGTGACTAACTGAAAAGAATGAGTGATTAACTAAGAAAAGGTGATTAATCAAGCGAAACTCAATATATTAACATAAGGTATATGTTTAACTGAGAAAAGGGTGATTAACAAAGAGAAGGTGATTAACCCAAATAAAAGTTTGTTTTAACAGGTGGACTATGATTAACTAAAGAACAGTTGATTATCCGAGAGAAGGTGATTAACCCAAAAGAAAATTGAGTACGTTAATAGACATAATGTGATTAAATGAGAAAAGAACAGACATGTGTTTTAACTAACAAGCAGTGATTAACCAAATAAGAAAGAAGATAGAACCAAGAGAAGGTTGTGAACTCTGCTAGGGATTCGGTATTTGACAATCAGACTGTGCTTAACCGAAGGAAGAATTGACTTCTCTAGGAAGAAGAGAATTTGGCTTTAACCAAAGAACGGTTGATCAACTAAGGAAAGGGAGTGATTATAAATCTTCTGGGGGAATCAAAGAATAGATTGGCCACAAGAGAAAGGAATTTCGAATCGAAAGGAAGAACTCGAACCAAGAGACAAGTGATTAGGGTGCAAGTGATCAAGGATCAGGAAATACCACAACTTGGGAAATAGAGGTAACTTATCCCAGGTGTAAAGGCCAGACGCCCTTTTCCAAAAATAGTCAGAATGAGGATAAGACGGACTCTCACCCTTATTCCTTCTCTAGAACCCAAAGTGTAATGTGGAACTCCGACAGAGAAACGACGCAAGTTGTACAGTGCTCCAATGTGTTGCAGACCTTCGACTATGTAGGGGAACGAGATAACATGGCTCTAAAAAATCTAAAAGAAAAGAAAGAGGGAAGATCAACTAATCGAAACAAGGGTCCAATCAATTAATCACAAGAGAGTGAACAAGCTAACAATCTTTCAAGCGATTCGAAAAATCGTCAAAGCAAACATGTAGATTATTGATTATACAAAATTAAGTTCATTCAAATGAAGAACAAACTTAGTGCAATCAAGAAGAAATGTAATGGCAACAACCAACATCAATTAGCATGCAATACTAATCATGTTATCATGTGAACAAAGGTGCAAGAATGGTCATGATCATACAAGTGCCACAAAATGCAAATAATCGAGAATCCACAAATCATGCATTGAAAGTTTGCATACATGCTTCCAACAGAAGTTAAACAACTCATAAAACATCCACAAATATCAAGCATATCAAGCCATGGAAGTTAAATGAGGAAAGAATAACAAACAAGCTTCAAAATAGGCAAAAATGGCATTCTGTCACAGTGGTAATCGATTACCACATGCAGGTAATCCGTTACCTGCTTGAAAATTGTAAAACCACGTGAAAAACAAGCAGGGTAATCGATTATCCATATATAGGTAACTGATTACCACTGTAACAGTGGTAAAAAATAGCTTTTCAAAAAGCACATCCAGCAACTAAACACTTATCCAATCTTCCACATGCTCTATTATGCATTTGGACATGAAATCACATCAATTAGGAGCAATTAATCATCAATTGAAAGCATTAAACATGAAGATCAAAGATCAAACAATCACATGATTAATCAACACCAAAAAGTTATCAAAACTACATCGTAAATGCGTGAAAGTGATCGAAAACAGTAAATCAAGTGCGAGTTACCAACCTACAAGGCGCAGGATTTCCTTGGTGATTGTCGTTACTGATATGTGATGAGATTAAGCCAAGAAATAAGATGAGAAAGTGGTTCAACAATCCTCAAAAGAAATAAGACATGCAACAAAAGAAAACATAGAACAACATGTTCCCCAGTGTTACATATTAGAGCGACTTCACTAAGACTCGAATGTTAAATAACTAAAGACGCACAACACTATACTCTAGCATCAAGCATATACTCATGTACCTGGTCGTTTGTATGCTAGAGGAGCACAAACGCAACACCAAATAGAAAGGGGTAAGAATACATTCATATATAGATGGTGTGCATAAACAACAAGGATAAATAAGCAACATGTTATCAATCTCACAACTCATATCAACTATCAGAACAACGTTGATACATAAAATCATACAAAAAAATCAAATTGACTCAAACAATCAAATTTCTCACTCACGTAAACTCATATAAACACATAACTCATACTCAATACAGATGTATATGCGATGCTCGAATCCTCAACTCTATACGCATGTGGTACCATATTTTGGATGATCAGAGGTTTGTTACTGATTTTCATCCTTCCATGATCCCCTTTCTAAATCGGACCTCCCCAAGGTCCCCTATCTAAACAGGGCAACTCAACAACTCATGAATGCATGTAATGCAACTCAACTCTATCAATGTTTGTCACAGTCCCCTCTCTAAACCAGACTCACGACTCAACTCTATCAATGCTCGTTAAGGTCCCCTCTATAAACCGGACTCACAACTCAAATCTACCAATGCTCATTGTGGTCCCCTCTCAAATTCAGACTCATCACATCTCAGCCATTACACTTTCATGGCCACTTACCATGAAACTCAACAAAGCTCATTAATAATCAATTGATCACAACTCAATAAACTCAACAATTTCATGCATAATAACTATCAATTCAATAAAATGCATCGATTCACATCAAACATAATCAAATAACGTTATCCACTACCTAACAATACCATTTAATCGTCAAAACAACATATAGTCACAAAATCAAAACGAAAGCAACTCAATTATGCACCATCATTTTTGTTAAGCGTAGCCAAGCTCACTGAATGCGACTCATTGAGCGCAGACTCTAAAATCCTAGAAAATCCTCACTCTGCATATTTCGCTAAGAAAAACATTGCTCATTGAGTGAGCTCTCACTGAACGATGAATCACTCACTAAGCGTGACTCACAAAAAAACATGAAAACAAAAAATATGGCATCTCGTTGGGAGAGCCTCCTTGTGATGAGCAAAATTTCATTAAGCGAGGTCTCGATCATGCTGAGCGCGAGATCCTAAAACAACAATGTTAAAAAGTGTGATTTCCATCATTAGAGCCCTATCAAAGCTCTGATTTTGACCCCAATCGATCCCAAACATATGAAATTCAATCATACATGTTAATACAGTATTAAAAACAATCAAATATGCATAGATTAACATATATGACATTGATTTGATTAAAATCCATCATCAATGGTGGAATTAGCAAAAAACCCCAAAGGAGGATGGTAAGGAACCCACTCCATCATCTTTGCCTAAGCATCCACACATGAATAATTTCTCCCCATTACCTTATTTTCCAGCAACAACAAGATCTTTATTATGGATTCTTCTTTTCCATGAAACCCTTGATTGTTCTTTCTCCAAAATACTCTAATTTCCAGTACTGTAAAACCTAGCCTCCACTAAACATCATTATATAATTTAACCTACTTTTTACACTCTTAATTATTCCATTTTGGTCCCAACCTTCCTTAATTCTCACCACTTTACCTCATTTTCTCAATATTTCAAGTTTCACCTAAACTCTTGAAATTCTTATTTTCTTTATTATTTTAATTATTTAAAATAACTAAAATTCTAATTAATTATCGACATTCTATAAAAATCCCCCCAAAACCATTAACACGTCAATAATAAATTAAAAGTTAATTTGAATTTAATTAAAATATAAATATAAAATATTGGGGTGTTATAACTCTCCCCCACTTAAAGAATTTTCTCCCTCGAAAAATTACTTGAGGAAAAAGCTCCAGATAAGACTCTATCATCCAACTCTTGAGCTCCCACGTCACACTCCCACCATTACATCCTCCTCAAATGACTTTCACCAAAGCGATCTCTTTACCTCTCAAGTGTTTCACTTCTCGATCCTCAATCCGCAAGGGTGATACCTCTACAGTCATGTTCTCTCTCACTTGCACATTATCCAATTAGATTACATGAGATGGATCAAAAATGTCTTTCCTCAATTGAGATACGTAAAACACACTATGAAGAACTTAAAGAGATGGTGATAACACAACTCTATAGGCTACTTCTTCTACTCGTTTCAAAATCTGGTAAGGACCAATGAAATGCTGCGTGAGATTTAATGATTTGAAAACACAACCAACATCACTCACTGGAGTGACTCTCAGGAATACATGACGTCCCTTTTGGTATTCAAGTTCTTTCTTCCTTTTATCATGATAAATCTTATGTATACTCTTAGAAGCTTTCACATTCTCTTGAATCATCTTGATCTTCTCAATCGTCTGCTGAACAGTCTCTGACCCAAGCATTGCACTATCGTCAGAATCATACCAACAAAAAGGTTTCCTACACCTTCTACCATACAAAGCCTCAAATGGTGTCATTCTGATACTCGAATGAAACTTGTTGTTTTAAGTAAATTGATCAACAACAAGTAACTATCCCAATTACCTCCTTGCTCCAACATAGAAGCTCTCAACAAATCCTCAAAGGATTAGATGGTCTTATCTATCTAACTATCTATCTGCTGATGATACGCAAAACTTAAACACAACTTAGTTCCTAAGGCTTCCTATAAACACTCCTTGAACTTCAAAGTGAACCTCAGATCTCTATTTGAAATAATACTCAAAGGAATACCATGCAAACTGACAACCCTCTCGAAATACACCTCCGCTAACTTTTGTAACTGATAAATGATCTATATTGGAATGAAATGATCTAATTTAGTCATCCTATCCACCACAATCCAAATGTCACCACTTCCTTTAGAAGTCTTCGGCAAACTTATCACAAAATCCATATAAATGATATCTCACTTCCACTAAGGAATTATCAATGTTTGCATCAACCATGATGGATTATAATGCTAAATCTTTGACTTTTGACAAGTCAAACAAGAATAAACAAAATCAGCAACATCCTTCTTTATACTTGGCTCCCAAAACATTTTCTTAAGATCTTGATACATCTTAGTAGCACCAGGATGAATACTCAAACCACTCATATGATCTTCCTCAAGAATACTCTTCTTAAGCTCTAGCACATCTGGCACACAAACTCTACCGTGTAACCTCATAACCCCATTCTCATCAATTCTGAAACCCACCTCTTTACCTTGATTGATCAATACCAACCAGTCAATCAGTCCCAAGTTGATATTTTAACCTTCTCTGATTTCTTCAAGAATACCACTATTCAGCTTTAAAATACCTAACTTCACACTGTTAGGATTCATCTCGCACACCAAACTAAGCTCTCGATACATCACCAATCCCTTATTCCATTAGAGTGGTATCATATGTAAACATTACCTTGTTCTTCATGGCATGATTGATTGTAACAAACCAATATTTTCTTCTCTTCATGTGCGTTGAACATTTTGAGTCCAAATACAATTGATCGTTGCATTGTACTTCCTCTTTCGTAGCCACCATGATATTTTCTTAGGCTTGTAACCGGTTATAGTATATAGGTAACCGGTTACAACCTTCTTTGCCAATCTACTAAAGCTTTTTATAATTTTCTTCTGACCTGCTACTGCTACATTCTCCTTCAGTCATCATTACCAAGAGTGTTTTCTCATCATCAAACTCTTGTCTTGTAACTCTAGCTTCATGCTCTTGAGGTTCTTTCTTGTTGGCACTGCATCCTTTTGCAAAATGACCATACTTTTGACAATTAAGGCACTAGACACCTGATGCGTCTCCTTTTTTACTTCCTTCTCTCCTCTAAAGTTGCCACATCTAGAATTGTATGATCCGCCAGCCTTATAGCCACTACTTTCACCCTTTTGAAATGTTGAACTTTTGGAATTTTAGGATTCTCTTCTGCCAAAATTATGAAAGTTCCCTCTACCTTTGTTTATAGGCCAATTTCCCTTCTCTTTCTTATCTCTTTCATTGAGACGTGCTTGCAAAGTGATCTCCTCCTTTTCCTTATCAACATTTATTTCCTCTATTCACTGCTCATGAGCTTCAAGAGAGCCTTGTAGCTCCTCCTTGCTCATTGTTGTAAGATCCTTCGATTCCTCAACTGCAACTACTACATTGTCAAATCTTGACCTTAAAGAACGCAATGTTTTTGCGACAACATACTTCTCTTTGATAGTTTATCCATACACATTTACTTGGTTCACCAATCTCGTAATTCTCGTAGTAAATTCACTAATGGTTTCCTTCTCGTTCATTTGAATTAATTCTAATTTCCTTTTATGAGTTTGTAGCTATTGCACCCCAAATTTTGACCCCTTAGATCTTCATCATCATTCTAGGATCATTTTCATGTGATTATCTAACCTTAACCTATTTCAAATTTGTCTTTATTAAGATACATGTGAATTAGGGTTCCGTACAATCAAGAATTGAAGTCTCGACGGTTTAATCAGTCAATGTATTGGATTGATTCTCCACGAAATAAGTTTCCACATAATCAAAGATACTCCATCAGGTCAAGTGTGAATCCAATTTGAGGTTACCACCTAAAGATTAAAGACAATGCAATTCAGGATCCCCGATTAGGGTTTTTCGATCAGGAAAAGTCAATTGTAGTTTGAATTTTGATTTAAAAGGCGTCCCAATGATGGAATTATGGTCCATGAAGCTCATATGTCTTAGTGAAGTCCATTCAAGAAGTTTCAATGCCTCAGAAGACCGAGAACATGAACAGTCGACTCGATAGTCATCGATCGATCGTTCGGTTGACTGAAAAGTCAACTCCTTGACCATAAGGAATTTGACCTCAAAGCATGATTCAAAAATGTTCCTAATGTTATATTACACCTATCCATGAAGTTTTATGACCATTGGATCAAGGATTGAGGAGTAATCGAGAAATCGGGAAATTAGGGTTTTGAAAGGGGCAAAACCATAACTCCCTAACCACACATCCAATTTAGTTGGTTCAAAGCTTGTTGGAAAGGTCTTGACAAGTCCTACAAAAGTCATATAGTGGTCCATGGGAAGAAAATGAGTAGATTGGGAGTTACGATCAAAATCATTACAAGAGGGGAAAACAGTTAGAAAATTTTCAAAGTTTCTAGCCTTTTTAGACATGAGTTTAGCCAACTTTGAAGGGATTTTTGACCTAGTTTCACTAGGAATTTGAAAATTTCAAAAACATGAAAGTTGTAGAGCTCCATGAGGGCTTTCCAAAAAGTGCTAGAACTCTTCCATAGCCCTTGTGACATGAGAGTTTCGAATGGAGCAAGTTGGGGTTGAGCACTAGTTTGTCAACTTTTCAAAGTTCAACATAAAATTGACTTCCAACCATGAAGGAATGTCTGGTGTGGTGTGTTATGTTTATCCTTAAACCAGATGTGGAGAGAACCAAGGCAAAACTAAAAATATAACCATAATCCCTTTATTTATTATAAAGTACATGTGTAAGAGGCATTGGGTTTGCTGCTGCCATGGCTTGCCTCAACATCTCTATTTTGACAGCACAACCAGCTTAAGGATATTTGGTAATGAGGGTATTAACTGGTGGAGTTAATCTCAAACCAGCAGACATGGAATCACTTTTGAAATATTATGGTTTCCCACCAAAATGCAAGCTTGCAATTCCAAATGACAATTTTGCCCCAACTCTTTCCTTGGCCTATAAAAAGAGTTTTCATCCTATTCCATTCTTCACACCAGATCCCTCTAAAACCCAAGAGAAAATACAACTCTCATTCTATCTTTCCTTACTTGTAAGTGAAGAAAGTCACAATCACCAAAAATTGCCTTGTTGCAAGTTTTTACACCAATATCATTTCCAGCCATAAAACCACCATAAAAATCATATACACACCCTTAAAGTCACAATTTGAAACTATTCCAATAGTTAGTTTCATCAAAAAAACCTTGAATCAAAAAGTCAACTTTTACACCACTCAAGTTTGACTTTTATGCACATTTCAAGCCAAATCACTACTCAGACCATTTTCCGTCATTGTGTCACTTTGAACACACTCTATTTTTGTCATAATAAATGTCCATAACCTCAAACATCAACTGGAACCTCATTTGCAGATCTGTCCCAAGAAATCACTTGTTGCTTCAAAAGGAAGAAAACTCAAATCTTGCTCAAAGGAAGGAAGAATCTCTGGTTTTCTTGATTTGCTAGCTTGCTTTTGGAGATCTACAAGAGGTAAGTGACCTCTAACTCTTACATTTTCTCATGTGTGGATCATCCAAAAATTGTTGATCATGATTGGCATGTATTTGTTTTTGACATTATAACTTGTGGTTTGATCTTTAGGAATTGATATTGTTATGTCAAGATGTGTGATAACGCGAAATCGTATATATATAATGACGTACTTTTATACTAATCAGCGACCGTTTTCACTCCGATTTCGGATATTTCCACATTATTTGTCCAGTATTTTACAGGTATCCAAAGTCCATGCTCAAATGGAGCAAGATGAAGAAAATAAGTATTTACAGGTGAAAAACAGGTGAAAAACAGGCCAAAACCAGCAAAAACGAGTTCTGCTGATGTGACGACCGTCATACGTGTTACGACCGTCACAGGTCCATGACGACCGTCATGGAATTAAAATGCAGAAATTCTGCACGTGCTGTGAAGTGCTTGAAAATGCCAAAGAGGAGTGGACCACTAAATCCTATATTTTCTGATATCAATCCCACTTCCTGAGGAAAGAAACCGTTAGAAATCCCATCTATAAAAGGAGGGAGCTGGTACCAGAAAAGGGGAGCGGCATTGAAGAGACGAAGTGCTGCCAATTTACTTTCAGAGCAATTTTCAGTTTCCCATTTTCTTATCGTTATTTTCTTTCCTTTCTCTTTCTTTCCTTGCAATTGTTGTCTTACTTTCCAAACTTTATTCTGTACGAGTAATTGGCATAAAGACTAAATCCTGCCGTCATTTCGGAGGATTTCCCAAAAGCCAATCGAATTGTTTACAGGTTCTTATTTTAATCGTTAATTGATTTCCATTTCCCATTATAATGCATATTATTATTTTCTGCCATTATTTACGCGTTGTTAATTTATATTCCATGTCCGGCTAAATCTTAAGTAATCGGTATGTAATAAGTAATCGGATGGGATTCGATAATTAATCGGTGTATACCTTCCTTTTCAAAACTTATTTATGGCTTAAGTTTTTAAATCAATTTTTCTAAAATAAATGTTCGTCGCGACAGCGAGAACTTATTTAAAAGCAGTTTTGCCACGACAGTGGGAAATTCATAAAGGTACGAACCAACAAGCGACAGCTGAGGTTAAGTCCAGATAGTAAAAACTAAGCATTCATTTTAAAAACAGCGACAGCGCTTTAAAAGGAATTAGAACTTAATGGTTTTCAAAAAGTAATTTTAACCCCGAACGGGATAGCGACAACGTACGTTCCGCCTTAGAGTTGCGACTAGCGTCAACAACCATCGTGAGACAAAGGTCTTTAAATCGTCATTTTCTTCTTAAACTATTTTTGAAAACATAAAGACACCGGTGACCTGTAGAATCCCTGAAGAACTAACATATTACATACCGATTCAAGCATTTATACCTTAATTAACGCTTTAGTTCCCTTATAGTTTACGCACTTATTTTGTTTTTATTCCCCTAAAATCATACCAACTTAGCTAAACACCGTAACACCCGAAAATACTAGCTTGATTACGAGTCCCTGTGGGATCGATATCTATTATTACTATGCATTAGACTGTGCACTTGCAGTTAATTCAGTTAGACATAGAAAGTCGCGATCAAGTTTTTGGCGCCGTTGCCGGGGACCCGTTTAGTCAATAGTGTAATCCTTTGTTACACAGTATAGACTAGGTTAACTATTCTCTCTCCCTCTACTCGTTCTTCGGTTGTATGTCAAGTACTCGCTCACAAGGCGACATCTTACAACCTACAATCGTCGAACTAGAGCGCTTCTTACATTTAAGAAGGCGCATCCTTGAATATCAATGAAAACACAATATTCCTGATCTTCTAGCTCACCCTCCTATTGAAGAAGCAAAGATGGCTGACGGACCTCAGAACAAACCACTGAAGGACTACGCTACACCCTCTCAGTTGGAACCTCGAAGTAGCATTGTGGCCCCAGCTATCAATCAAAACGATTTCGAACTAAAACCGTCATTGCTGTCAGCTGTACAACAAAATCAATTCTCAGGAAATGCAACTGAGGATCCGAACGAACACTTAATGAAGTTTGTGCAATACGCAGACACAGTGAAGGCAAATGGAGTAACTCCAGACGCAATAAGACTTCGTCTTTTTCCTTTCTCTCTTAGAGATAGAGCGTGGACATGGTTACAATCCTTACCATCCAACTCCGTTACGACGTGGGAATAGTTGAAGAACGTTTTCTTAGCGAGATACTTTCCGCCAAGCAAAACTGCTATGCTTAGAGCTCAAATCAACGAATTTCGACAAAAAGATACTGAATCTCTCTACGAAGCGTGGGAAAGGTTCAAAGATATGATGAGAGCATGTCCTCACCATGGTTTAGAGGACTGGGTGACGATCCATACTTTCTACAATGGGCTTCTGTATAACACCAGATTAACGGTAAACGCCGCCGCAGGCGGTGCATTTAGGGATAAGCCATACGACGAAGCCTATCAACTTATCGAAAACATGTCTCAGAACCACTGCCAATGGGGAGGTGAACGAACTCCAGCAGAAAAACCCACAGCGAAAGGTGGGATGTACAAGATCAGCAGCCTTGAAAAGTTCAACGCTAAGGTAGATGCTCTAGCGCAGAAAATCGACAATCTGGCCGTTACCCCAACTGCAACCGTAGCTGCTGTAACTCCAAACTGCGAGTTATGCGGAATCGCCACTCATAATGTGCCCGAGTGCCCATTATTGGCAGGAATCCCACCAGACCAAGTAAACTACGCTCAAGGAAATCCGTACGCAAATACTTACAGCCCAGGATGGAGGAACCACCCAAACTTTTCCTACAAGAACGATAATGCCTTGTAAGCACCCGCTACTCCGCCAGGATATCAGAAACTAGCCGCTGCTGCCCAGACTGCCCCTAGGAAATCAAACCTCGAAGTGATGATGGAAAAATTCATAGCTACTCAAGCTCAAACAAATAAAGAATTCCAGAATCAAAACATACACACTAGCGAGCAAATTAAACAGCTGACCGAAAAAGTAGACGCTTTAGCCACCCATAATAAGATGCTCGAAACGCAGATATCACAAGTTGCTCAACAACAAGCCTCTGCAGCCGCCCCAGCTGGAACATTTCCAGGCCAGCCAGAACCTAATCCGAAAGGCCACGCAAACGCTGTTATATTGAGAAGTGGAAAAGATTTGGAGGGCCCAACAGATCCTAGGAATGAAGATTTAGTAATGCATCAGAAATATGATAAACCAACCGAAAAGGAGTCTGAAACAGAAAAGAAGGAATGTGACGAGCAAAAAGCCGGAGCCAAAGATGAAAACTCATATGAGCCTCCAGCGCCATATAAACCACTTATCCCTTATCCTCAAAGATTAATAAACTCCAAAACTTTAGGACAATTTAAGAAATTTGTTGAACTTCTGAAACAACTAAACATCATTATTCTTTTCACAGAAGCGATAACTCAAATGCTGTCATACGCTAAGTTTCTTAAAGAAATCTTGTCTAATAAAAGGAAAATAAAGGATAACGAAACAGTTACACTTACTGCCGAATGTAGCGCAATCATTCAAAACAACATGCCTCTTAAACTAAAAGACCCAGGTAGTTTCTCCATACCCTGCGTCATAGGAAAGTTCGTTATAGACAAAGCTCTATGTGATCTAGGAGCCAGTATAAGTGTCATGCCTTTATCTATATGCAAAAAGCTGAATATGGGAGAACTAAGACCGACTAAAATGTCCGTGCAATTGGCTGAATGATCAGTCAAATATCCCGTCGGTGTACTGGAAAACGTTCCAGTACGCATAGGCCAATTCTATATCCCAACCGACTTCATAATCATGGACATTAAAGAGGACTTTGTTACCCCAATTATCCTAGGAAGACCGTTCCTAGCGACAGCCGGCGCTATCATAGACGTAAAGAAAGGAAGGCTAACATTCGAAGTAGGAGAAGAAAAGATAGAGTTCATCCTTACTAAGTTCTTGAAGGCACCAGCTATAGATGACACATGATATATAGTAGATGTCATTGACGAATGCATACGAGAATTAGAGAAGGAAGAAATTACATATTCTGAAATCATGAAAATCCAGATCCCTGCTATTCATGAAGACGACAACTGGCGTGCACCATACAAAGATGATAGTCTGAGCGAGATCTTAGCACTAACTCCAAATCACATGCCAGGTCCGAAAAACCCAGCTTTAGAACTTAAAGAACTACCTAAAACCCTCAGGTACGAATTCCTAGATACAGAATTCAAAAGACCAGTAATAGTCAACACTAATTTAGGACAATCAGAAACTGAGCAATTACTAGAAGTCCTAAGGAAATACCCAACTGCGTTAGGCTATAATATAAGCGATCTAAAAGGCATAAGTCCTTCCATCTGTATGCATCGTATCATGCTAGAGGAAGACTGCAAAACTTCAAGAGAACATCAGAGAAGGATAAACCCGATCCTAAGCACTGTAGTCAAAGACGAGGTGAAAAAGTTACTAGACGCATGAATCATATACCCGATCTCCGACAGCCAATGGGTCAGCCCAGTACACGTAGTACCAAAGAAAGGAGGCGTTACTGTAGTGAAGAATGCGAAAGGTGAATCGATAACCCAAAGAGTTGTGACCAGAAACAGGATGTGTATCGATTACAGAAAACTGAACAAGGCGACTCGGAAAGATCACTTCCCTTTACCTTTCATAGACCAGATGTTGGAAAGACTAGCGAAACATTCGTACTTCTGCTATCTAGATGGTTATTCGGGATTCTTTCAAATTCCTATTCACCCCGATGACCAAGAAAAGACGACATTCACCTGTCCCTATGGTATTTTTGCTTATCACCGAATGCCGTTCGGACTGTGCAATGCTCCAGCAACCTTCCAAAGATGCATGATGGTAATCTTTGCGGATTACATAGACGACATCATGGAAGTGTTCATAGATGACTTCTCTGTATGCGGAAAAAGTTTTGAAAGTTGTCTGTCAAATTTAGAAATGGTACTCAAAAGATGCGCTAAAGTGAACCTTGTCCTTAATTGGGAGAAATGTCATGTCATGGTCCAACAAGGCATCGTTTTAGGACACGTCATATCTGAAAAAGGGATTGAAGTTGACAAAGCTAAAATAGAGATCATAAAGGATCTTCAACCTCTGAAAACCGTATGAGAAATACGAAGCTTCTTAGGACACGCTGGATTCTACCGAAGATTCATAAAGGATTTCTCGAAAATCACAAAACCTCTTACAGGTTTGTTAATGAAAGATGTCGAGTTCATCTTCGACAAAGAATGCTTAGACGCATTCGAAACTCTAAAGTCATCACTTATCACCGCACAAATCATGCAACCCCCAGATTGGCGACTATCATTCGAAATCATGTGCGATGCGAGTGATTACGCTGTAGGCGCAGTTCTAGGACAAAGGAAAGACAAGAAGCTTCACGCTATCTACTACGCCAGTAGAACTTTAGACCCTGCCCAAATGAACTATGCCACAACGGAAAAGGAACTTCTAGCAGTCGTGTTTGCACTTGACAAATTCCGTTCCTACTTGGTAGGAGCCAAAATAATCATATACACAAATCACGCTGCCATTAGGTACCTAATAAGCAAAAAGGACGTCAAACCAAGATTATTGAGATGGATCCTATTATTACAAGAGTTCGACTTAGAAATTAAAGATAAGAAGGGGACCGAGAACGTAGTTGCAGATCACTTATCCTGTATAGAGGGCATTAAACAAGAACCAGTGCCTATCAATGACGACTTTCCCTACGAACGTCTGATAGCCAAATTGGAAAGCGATATGTCCAACTCAACTTCGGAAGAACCAGAACTGGAAAAAGCCGTGGAAGCTGTCTATGCCCAAGCCACCTTGCCTTAGTTTGTCGACATCGTTAATTACTTGGCCGCAGGCGTGCTTCCACCGAACCTAACTTATCAACAAAAGAAGAAATTCTTCCACGACTTAAAGCATTACTATTGGGACGAACCTCTACTCTTCAAACGAGGCGCCGACAACTTATACTGTCGCTGTGTCCCAGAGGAAGAAATAGAAGTCATCATTTCCCAATTCCATTTGGCACCTTATGGTGGTCATGCTAATACCTCAAAGACGTGCGCTAAAATTCTACAATCTGGCCTATTTTGGCCCAGCCTCTGTAAGGATGTCCATATCGCTGTACTAAAATGCGACCGGTGCCAACGCACTGGCAACATCTCACGACGCGATGAAATGCCTCAGAAAGGAATTTTAGAAGTATAAATCTTTGACGTCTGGGGAATAGACTTCATGGGACCTTTCCCGTCTTCTTTTGGAAACAAATATATACTCGTCGCTGTCGACAATGTATCTAATTGGATAGAGGTCGTTGCCGATCCAACAAATGACACACGAGTAGTCGTCAAACTCTTTAGAAACACAATCTTTCCTAGATTCGGTGTGCCCAGACTCGTCATTAGTGACAGTGGTTCGCACTTCATATCGCGAATCTTTGACAAACTCCTCTCCAAATACGGAGTCAAACACCACGTAGCTACATCGTATCATCCACAAACTAGTGGACAAGTGGAGGTTTCGAATAGAGAAATAAAGCAAATTTTGGAAAAGACTGTCGCAACCTCCAGGAAAGATTGGTCATCAAAGCTAAACGAAGCTTTATTGGCTTATAGGACCGCCTTTAAGACACCAATAGGTACCACACCATTTAAACTAGTTTACGGAAAATCATGTCACCTGCCGATAGAATTAGAGCATAAAGCCTTCTGGGCTATTAAGACGCTGAACTTCAACTACACTGCGGCAGGAGAGAAACGAATCCTGAACCTTCATGAATTGGAAGAGCTCAGATTGGACGCATACGAGAATGCACATATCTACAAAGAAAGAACCAAGAAATGGCATGATAAACGTTCGATCCGAAAAATATTTAGTGTGGGAGACATCGTGCTCCTATTCAACTCCAGATTAAAACTTTTCCCTGGAAAATTAAAATCTAGATGGTCTGGACCCTTTGAGGTCACCAAAGTCCTTAAGAGTGGAGCTCTTGAAATCAGAAATCAAATCAACGCACCGTTTATAGTAAACAGACAGCGTTTGAAGCATTATAATCAAAATGAACACAACCACCATGTGAGCAATATGAAATTGCTTAAGCTTCCTGATAGCTTATAGCCAAGCTATCGTCAGGCTTCTGACGTTAAAGACAGCGCTGATTGGGAGGCAACCCAATTTTTCCCGTCTTTCCCGTCTAAATTTATTAAAACTATGTTTTCCTTTTAACTTATAATTTCTATACTTTTATTTTCTTATTTTTCTACTATTTATTTTATTTTTCCTTCTTTTATCACCCTTTGCTTCTTAAAAATATGATCTGAGGGAATGTGATTTTAACTTTTCCAGGATTTTAAAGTCGTTCTATTTTTCTCCCATTTTTATTCGACTAACCTCTGAGTATGGCTGACATCGACGTTACGACTGTTGTATTTAGAGGACTAGCTCATAAGGCCATATTTGAGGCACTGACTCAGAGAAGCTTTGCTTCGACTCTGTACTACGATAGAACCACCATGGACAAGCTAGGAATCCAGGATAGCATTCAGTATTTATTTAACCAATTAGGCTGGGAGCAAACTGATCTAAAGATCTGATTCGCTACCTACCGCGAACTCACGTTCGAGTTCCTTAGCTCCTTAAGTTACTTACCCGAACATGGCTATGGATCCACCAAAGAGCTGATAACCTTTAGAATGTTTGGAATGGACCAAACACACAATCGTAAATCGTTAGCTAACATCCTAGGCTTCCCTAGCGGACCTTTTGTGTTTACCAACACTGAAGAGGATATTGATCTCGAGTTAGAACAATTCTGGGGTACCATCACCGGTAACTATCACCCTGAACCGAATGACATGCACAACAACGAGATACATAATCCAACCTTCCGATATTTTCATAGGATTTTAGCCCATACCCTCTTTGGGAAGGAGGAAAACATTACAACAGTCTCAAAGGAAGAGTTGTTCATCCTTTTCTGTGCTTCACAAGGCCGCCCTGTAAATGTTGTCCCTTTTATGATGAGGGCATTCACACGCCTTAATCAGGAACCTCACTCACCTATTTTAATAGGAGGCTTAGTCACCATGATTGCCCACAAAATTAGCCTGAGGTATTACCTGAACAAAGCCATTCGTTTCGACAACCTCAGATTAATGGACATCCAGTTCTGCTTCAACAGACGTATCTTAGGTACCTTAGGACCAGGAGCCTACGAATACCTCATAGCTGATCAACCTGTCCACCTTTTCACATTGCCCAACCACGAGCTAACAAGTATCCACAATAAAAACAATTGGCTTTATGAATTGGACGAGCCTATGGGACCTTCATCACCTCACTCCACACCTCAGGCTTACATGTATGATAGTGATCAAATATCATAAGCACATGACTATTTGTACTACCAAGATTATGAGTCCGAAGTGGAGATAGATCCTGAGACCCCTCCTAACTACCATAACTTTCCCGACCCCACTCCTGAACAAAACACAGACAAGTTGGACACTGTTCTGAGAACTATGGACGACCTCAAGCTAGAAGTAACCACTATCAAAGATGAATTAACGAAACTTCACATGGATTTCATTACCTACATGGATGTGGTTAGCGACCAATTTGATGACGTTATTCAGCAGATCAACAACTTGAAGAAACCAAAGGCGTGATATTTTAGTTTTCTCTTTAATTTTAGTTTACTGCATTTCACATTGTTTCACATTATTTAATTTTGCAATTGTTTCTTTTTGGATATTGTATTACATTAAACTCGTTTTTGATTCAATGTTATTTTAATTTTATTCTGGTATCTCCCTTAATTATGCTTCATGTTATTTTCTATTTTGTAATCAGTCTATCATACTGCAAAAGAATTCAAAAATCACATATTCCACTGTTAAAACGCCCCACAAGCGAATTTATGCATTTCTGCAGAATTTGCTGGTGTGACGGTCGTCACACTCCCCTGACGGTCGTCACGCGTATTACGACCGTCACATACCTCTGACGGTCGTCACGCGAATAAAACCCCATATATGTCAAAACAGAGGTTACGCACCTCTCCACCTTCACTCTCCCAATTCTCCACTTTCACACATTTAAACCCCACTAAAAACCTTCCGAATCCCCCATTAAACCTCCACCATTTCAACTTCCAATTCACTATTATATATTAAACTCTGCATTCCCATACCTCACCATCCACACAAAAAAATTCCTATTCTCAACCTCTGCACCTCTCTATCAAAAAATGGCCAGACAAAATTGTACAAACCCCGACTTGAGCAATATCACTTTCCGAGAAGGTGAGGCCGGCGAAAGGCAGCAGACCAACTTCATAGCTTTCCATCAACGGTCGCTTCAGCCGACCCGGTATGTTCACCTGGATTCTCTGACAGAACTGGGAATTCTTGATGGTGTAACTTGGATGTTACAGAGAGTCGGCATCTGGCATTTCTGCACCAATCCCCAACCCACCTACGAGCAACTCACACTGGAGTTTCTTAGGTCCTTCGCGTACGTAACTTCACCCGGCGATACCAATCAGCTTACCGGCGCCGCCTGCTTCCGCTTGTTCGGCACCGAATATCAAGTCCCCCAGGACCGCATCGCCGTCATTCTACAGTTCCCTCACAGCGACGATGCTCATCGCCGCCTATCCGATCAGTTCTACCAAGAAGCTTTCCCTCTATGGAACCAATTGACCGGCACCACTCCAGAAAGTTGGGACACTCTGAACGCTACTCACATCCATAACCCAACAATCCGCTACTTTCATCGCGTGTTGAGCAACACCATATTCGCTCGTGATAGTAACCACAAGGTCAACTCGAATGAGTTGTTTTCCTCCGTTGTGTGTTCGCTTCAAAACCTGTTAACACCGCCCCGTTCCTCTTGGCTCACATTCAAGCCAATTGCAACCGTAACCCAAAACCTTTCTATTTTGGTGGCATCATCACATCCATTGCCTTAGGCCTCGGCCTTGGTGACCGCCTCCAGACCCTCCGCCAGATGCCCCCTGTCTTCCTAGACACCGACCACTGCCGCGCCTCCCACCTAATCAGATCCCGCGCAGATGGGGAATATCATCCGGTAGTGCAAGGTCACACTATCCAGAGCATCATCATGCCTTCACGCACCCGAATGCATCCGCAGGACAGAGCCAACTGGCTTTTCGATACCACTGCCCCTGCTGCCCCAACTCAGGATACTGCCCACGAGCCCAGGGATGAAGTTTAAAAGGAGTTAGACCGAGCCGAACAGCCTGAGCCATCACAAGCAAATGCTGCCGAAGGCCCTTCCTCGCGCCGCCGCCGCCGTCCTGCCACTGATGACACATCCGAGGCCCTCCTTCGCTGCATCGACCAGCAGAATCAGATGATGCTTATGATGGAACAGCAGAACCGACAGGCTAAAGAATTCGAAGCGTGGCAGAGAGAACAAACCGGTCACATGAGGCAAACTATGCAGCAGATCCAGGACGTCCATTTCGGCCTAGCCGATGACATGGCCAACCTCACTGTGCGAGTCGACGGTCTCCGCGATTACATCTTCCACACCGGAGCTTTGAACCTCGCGGCACGCGACAGCATAGCCAGAGGTAGAGATAGAGATCGAGGAAGAGGAAGGGATTAGTAGTAATTTTTCATTTCTTGTCATTTTGTTGTTTTTTTTTTCTTTGTATTTTTCCCTTCCGCATTCTTTCAAATCAGTGAGGACACTGATTGAGATAGTGTGGGAGCGGACCGTTATTTCCCTTTTCCCTGTTATTTCCCATTTCCGATTGTACTTTTTCTTTCAAATTTTCAATTTAAAGCAAGTTTAATTTTGGCAAATAAAGCTTTTATATATGTATCCCTCCGTTACGTGAACTCCCCGCGCTTTATCTGGCATATACAAAGAAAATTTTATCCTCTCCAAAGCATCACGTGACACGCCTAAACCTTACCAAGTTTGGAATCTCCGAGAAGAAAATTCTAACAAAGCTTCTACGCCCTGACACCTTAGACCTCTGGTTTATGCGAGTCAGTCTCACTACTTACTCGTACCAAAGCCTCAAGTTTCGACTCGAACGGAGCCCCCAGTAGTTTATACGAGCAGTCAGCACCATCCTAAACACTTCTAAGCAAGAAACCGATGCAAATAAGTGTGTGATCTCTAGTATGAATTCAATAATCTTGAAAGAAAATAAAACCCATATAGCCTGAATATAGAGACATGTCCCTTCTAAGTTAGGTGCTCCTCGCCCGAGCATTTAGCCCAACGGTATGAAACTCTTGCAGATTTATAGCAGAATGAGCATATGTGCAAAGAAAAATCAAACTAGCAAAGAGATCATAGTCACCAACAAGTTTTCTTGCCATGAACGTGTATGGACAACAGGCTTAATGTGACTGCGCCAGAGCGAAGCCAGGTAAAATTTGTTGCGAGAAACTTGAAGCCGAGCTGCAGTAACATGATTGGGACTGGCTTGCATAAAAGAGAGGCCTTCGAAGACTTACAATCCAGTGTCGTTGCCGTATACGCTTTGTTTCCATTGGACCCCCGGTTTTTCCTAACTTGACGTCCGAGAAATCTTATCAAAGGAAGAGCGTGTCGCGTGCTTGCCAAACTTAAAATTTTTTCCACCTTTACTTGAGGACAAGCAAAGATTCAAGTTTAGGGGAGTTTGATAACGCGAAATCGTATATATATAATGACGTACTTTTATACTAATCAGCGACCATTTTCACTCCGATTTCAGATATTTCCACACTATTTGTCCAGTATTTTGCAGGTATCCAAAGTCCATGCTCAAATGGAGCAAGATGAAGAAAACAAGCATTTACAGGTTAAAACCAGGTGAAAAACAGGCCAAAACCAGCAAAAACAAGTTCTGCTGATGTGACGACCGTCACAAGGGTGTGACGACCGTCATACGTGTTACGACCGTCACAGGTCCATGACGACCGTCATGGAATTAAAATGCAGAAATTCTGCACGTGCTGTGAAGTGCTTGAAAATGCCAAAGAGGAGTGGACCACTAACTCCTATATTTTCTGATATCAATCCCACTTCCTGAGGAAAGAAACCGTTAGAAATCCCATCTATAAAAGGAGGGAGCTGGTACCAGAAAAGGGGAACGGCATTGAAGAGACGAAGTGCTGCCAATTTACTTTCAGAGCAATTTTCAATTTCCCATTTTCTTATCTTTATTTTGTTTCCTTTCTCTTTCTTTCCTTGCAATTGTTTTTTTACTTTCCAAACTTTATTCTGTACGAGTAATTGGCATAAAGACTAAATCCTGCCGTTATTTCGGAGGATTTCCCAAAAGCCAATCGAATTGTTTACAGGTTCTTATTTTAATCGTTAATTGATTTCCATTTCCCATTATAATGCATATTATTATTTTCTGCCATTATTTACGCGTTGTTAATTTATATTCCATGTCTGGCTAAATCATAAGTAATCGGTATGTAATAAGTAATCGGATGGGATTCGATAATTAACCGGTGTATAACTTCCTTTTCAAAACTTATTTATGGCTTCAGTTTTTTAATCAATTTTTCTAAAATAAATGTTCGTCGCGACAGCGAGAACTTATTTAAAAGCAGTTTTGCCACGACAGTGGAAAATTCATAAAGGTACGAACCAACAAGTGACAGCTGAGGTTAAGTCCAGATAGTAAAAACTAAGCATTCATTTTAAAAACAGTGACAGTGCTTTAAAAGGAATTAGAACTTAATGGTTTTCAAAAAGTAATTTTAACCCCAAACAGGATAGCGACAGCGTACGTTCCGCCTTAGAGTTGCGACTAGCGTCAACAACCATCGTGAGACAAAGGTCTTTAAACTGTCATTTTCTTCTTAAACTATTTTTGAAAACATAAAGACACCGGTGACCTGTAGAATCCCTGAAGAACTAACATATTACATACCGATTCAAGCATTTATACCTTAATTAACGCTTTAGTTCCCTTATAGTTTACTCACTTATTTTGTTTTTATTCCCCTAAAATCATACCAACCTAGCTAAACACAGTAACATTCGAAAATACTAGCTTGATTACGAGTCCCTGTGGGATCGATATCTATTATTACTACGCGATAGACTGTGCACTTGCAGTTAATTCAGTTAGACATAGAAAGTCGCGATCAATGTGCTTGTTGATGTTTCACACTTTTTATGTTGGTAGAAGGTTATAACCTGTTGTGTGAGACATATTTGAATGTTTGATGACATTGTAATGTTCAAATCAATTATTCTGTCCAAAACCTGTTGTGAGGTTTGAGTTTGTCAACTCATGAACAAATGTTGTTTGACTGTCTTTAGAATATGGTTTTTAGGGATGTTGTTGTTGTTTGCATTTTCATGCCAAGTGTTGTTGTTGCTTCTGTTTTAAAAAGAAAAGGAGGACTGTTTGATCTACATTGTTAAAAAGTGTGGCTGTTGGAATGCCATTAGGGCAATGTTGTTGTCTTTGTAAAGGCATTAATATAGGTTGTGGAAGTATATGATGAGCTTAGGTTTAGCATGGTTATGTTGAATTTATACTCATTGATACCAAGACTGTTTTGTTAGAGTTCGAGTTGCTATTTGTAGGACTATGGAACTCTTGTTGAAACATGTTATGTATGGTGGACCAACTTTGTTGTGCTTTGGTTCTGTCATGAGTCACTTGGAGTTTGTCAACTCATGTGTTAATGAATGTTTGATTGTCACTAGGGCAATATGGTTATGTTGTCACTAGACTGTTAAAGTGTATGGTATACTGTTGTATTGGAATCATGATCTTTGCTGTCAAAGCTGTTTTGAAATAAAGCCTGTCAGTTCATATGCCTTGAGTCTGTTGAATCTTTGTTCGACTACTTTGCCCCTAATGTGGTACTGCTTAAGTTCTAGTTTAGTATCCTCAGTTTGTGACTTTAGGCTTTGAGTTTTAGCTTGATAGTTATGTTGGACTTTGGCAATGTGTAGGTGGTGACTTTGTTGTGAATAACTGATCTTAGGCTGGTTGGTGTTGAGCTCATGATGATGATTGACCATTATTGACATGTTGGTGCTTTAGGTAGGGGATTTTGAGTCTAGGTTGAGAAATTCAGGTGTAGTCATAACAGATGGGGTGATTAACCATTATTCTGCTAGTATGCTCTGGTGAGAAGGGGTTTTTGCTGTAGTTATAACAGATGGGGGTTTAAGTTTCATTGAGGTTACCTTAGTACTTATTTCACTGACCAAGTTTTGTTAAAGAGTAGACCAACTTATTTTCTCATCAGAACCTTACTAAATTCTATGTCTTATGTTTGATGTAGAAGAAGACCATGTCTGGGTCTATTCATGTTGACATCTTTGTTTGTGGAATTCCAGCAGTGGATAACTGTTTGTGTATTGTAAACCTGCCATAATTCTGTTTGTTAGCATCATAGGCCATGGATTTATTTGTTCATATCAACTAATCATGTTTGCTTTTGAAAGACATTTCCCTGTGTTTGCTGTCAAATTTTGCCTTAAAGGTTTGTCAACCTATATCTTCATCAGGATTTCAGTGTGTTTAGGATCCATGTTTGATAAGTTTGTAAGTTGTTTGTTTGTTTAAAATATGAGATTTCTGCATTTGTTTTATGTTGCTGTTGAAGCCATTGGTGAATATGTTGTTGCATTAGTCTGCTGCCAATTTCTGTCTTGAGGTTTGTCAACCTCTATTCCCATCAGGATTTCAGTTGGTTTCATGTCTGGCTGTTGAACCCTTAATGTTGGATGATAGAGCATGATGTTTAGGTCTTCTCAGTTCAATGTTTGGGTTTTCACCACTTGTTATGAACATGCCTATGTTGGTGTTTTAAAGCATATGTGTCTTGTTTTGTGCTTTGCTATGACTTGTGAGTCATGTTTGATCTTCTGCCATGAACCTTTTGTTAGCATCATAGGTCATTGTTTCATTTATTCATATACTGCTGCAAGTCAAGTGCCATAACTTAACAGCCCCTAGATTTTTTAGGTCTTTTACTAACAGATTGGTTTAGAGGTTCTAGATACTTTTGACATATTGGATTTTCTTTGTTTGATGTTGTGACCCTTCTGCTGTGGTTATGTTCAAATCATGCTCATAATTGCATTTCATGTGCCAAATTATTATTTTAATGACTTTTGATCAAACCTTCTGTTGAAATTCAGTCTATATCATGTTTGAAACTTGAGCAGGCCCTCACTTAAGCATGTTTGCATCTGTCTTGGTTTTGGAGTTTCAAAACGCATTTCAAACATCCAATTGCATGATCATTCGAGTTTTTATGATGTGTGCATTATTTAAAAACATGGTTGATACCATTGCAATCCTCATGAAACTTCAAACAGTTTTGACTAAAATTTCATGAAAGATGACTAAGTTTTGAGGATTTGAGAATCAAACCGTTTTTGAGTTTTCACTTGATAATTGCTTTGCATTGATGCCCAGAAAACACGCCTATTTAGGTATATGTTTAACTGGGGTGGCTTGATAAATTGGATGTATCGCCACCCTAGTGGTTGTAACCTTGCTTATAAGAACTTTGCCGTACTCAAGCGCGCGAGCTCGACCCTCATCGAGGGCAGTTTTTGCACTTTTTTTTTATTTTTCTTGTTTTTCAACATTTTCTGCTTCTCTTTCCAATTGATTTGTACGCATAAAATGGTTGAATTTGTCATGTTTTGAGCCTATGACCCCAAGGTCTTGGGTTCAAGCCTTGGGGGAGGCCTTTCTTATTTTTTAGCCATTGGTTTTATTTAATTTGATTTTAATTGTCATTAATTTCAAAATTCCATAACTCTTTCATTTTTAATCATTTTTCAATGATTCTTTTTGCTAACTTTTTGTATTAATGAATACCTTCATATAATTCTTAAATAATTCTAAAATTTTTATTTTAGAAACACTTCGCATTATGAGGAAATTACAATTCATTTTAGGGTTTTTACCCTCTTACTTTTCCTCTCTCATTTCCAACTTTAATTTCATTCTCTTTTGAGTTTTATTTTAAAGTTATGATTTTGTCTTGTTAGCATCCCTTGTGTATTTAATTTGGACTTAAATTCTTTGCTTGTAAGCATTTGTGCTCAATCTTTTCTTAAAACTTGAAAGTTTTCCCCCGTTGAAGTTTTGAACTTCTCACTAACATTGTTGTGACACTGTTTGTTTAGGCATTATGTTTGTAATTACACATGACATCTTGTAAGCCCTAGGAAGACCACATCTTCGTCAAGATACTTCTTTATCTTTGTTAAGATCCCTTCCATCTTTGTTAAGATGTACCCCCGTCTTTGTTAGGATATACTTTGGTTTTTACCTTTCATTAAGTCTTGAAAGAACTTTCCCCTTCATGATATTGTAATATCTTGATACTTGCTTTGGTTGTGACCATATATCTTGATTGATATGGTAATATCTTAATACTTACTTTGGTTGTAACCATTTATCTTGATTGAAATCATTGCTTGATATTGTAATGTCTTTCTTGAGTGTACAATTTAGATCTAGAGAGTTTGGATAAACTCTACACAAGCATTGTAATGTTTGTTCCCCTTTGAACCTTGATCATAATCAAGTGTTCTTCATCCTTAGTGAGGTGAACTACGATTGCTCTGATTCTATCCTAGTAAGGATACGTAGGCAAAAGATGCATATCTTTACGAGCAAACTTAGAAACTATCTTTAGGTTTTAACCTTTACCTTATACCCAATCCCAAACCATAGCAAACATTTAGCAAGTATTAGGATACAAACAAACAAAAGGTTCTTGTAGAGTACTACAGATGTCTAGGATGTGAAATACCTACCCTAGACATAACCAACCCCCGATCCCCGAATCTCTTAGCGTTGTTGTTACATCGCAAAAAAAAAGTTTTTCTTTCTTTAGACCTTTCCTTTGGATAAATTAAAGTCCGATTGTGAATTTTAAGAATTAAGATTCAAGTTAATCAATAGCTTGGTATGATGATTCTCACCGCAACAGTAGCCTCACCACGTTGCCTTGTCAGCTTCTACATAATTTTCTCCAAAATTTCTCAAGTTTCTTTTGAGGATGTACAATCATCAACCTTCTCAAAGTTGTTGTGATCAACACATTGATGAATAAGATACAACACCTTGTAATCTTTTGCCTTCTCTTCCTTATGCGAACTTCTCTGTGCAACCGTTACACATTCAACAAGTGGAGTAACACTGTTCTTGATCGCTTCAGGAATATATTAATAACCAAACAACACTTTCATTTGTTTGCACCACTTGTTGTAATTCTTCACATCGTGAATTGAGAGATTCTCAGTGATACATATATTAAAGATGGAAAGCATTTTCGCATAATATGTGTTTAATGGATCGAACCAGACTATGATACAAATGTTGAAACAAGGAACCACAAGAATGATTCTTTTTAATGTAGAGAGAGAGAGAGTGTGTGTGTGTGTGGGGGGGGGGGGGGGTGCGTGTCCGCGCGTGCGTGCGTGCGTAGGGGTGGCAAAATGGATGGATTGGATGAATCTGGATTGGATTGTTAATGGATGGATTAAAAATATCCATTAATCCATTAACAATCCACTAAAATTTTCTTAAAATTATCCAATTCAATCCATCCATTAAGAATAAAATTCATCCAATCCATCCATTAACATATTTTTAATGGATGGATATCCATCCATCCAACTTTTTTATTTATTTTGTAAGAATAAATAAATTTTTTTATTTTGTAAAAATAAATAAATTTTTTATTTTTAAAATTCGATTTTATTTTATTTTTGAAAAATTCATTTTTTGTATTTTAAAAAAAAATTATGAAGTCGGTTTTTTGTATTTTAAAAAAATCGGTCTTTTTTTCGGGAAAACTTTTTTTTTATTAAAAAAAATTGTTTTTTTCTTTAAAAAATCATTTTTTGTAAATCGACTTTTTTTCGAAAAACAAATCAGTTTTTTATTTTGAAAAAAAAATCGATTTTTCACACAAAAAAAAACTGATTTTTTTTTTCAGAAAAAAAACAGAATTTTTTTTTTAGAAAAAAAAAAAGCAGACTTGTTTTTCAAAAAAAAAAAACAATTTTTTTTCGGAAAAAAAAACCGATATTTTTCAGAAAGAAAAATCGATCTTTTTTTTTTGAAAAAATTACAATTTTTTTTTCTTTTAAAAATTTATTTTTAGTTAGATTTTAAAAATTTTATTTTTAATTATTTTTGAAAAAATAATATAACAAAAATAAAAATAATCAATTGGATTCTTAAAATATGTTGGATGGATTGAATCTATCAATGCATATAAATGGATGAATTTAATCCAATCCATTAACTTATTTTTTATGTGGTGGATGAATTGGATGAATTTTGTTTTAATAGATCCTATTGTCATCTCTATACGTGCGTGCGTGTGTGATTATCAAAGGAAAAAATGGTGGTCATTCCATTAATAAGATACTTAAAGGATATATACATAATTAGATTGAGTTAGGTACAAATAACAAAAAAAAAAATCTACAATTATAATCTATTAAAAACAGAGTGTAAGTGATTATTGAATGTAACTGATTATTGAATGCTTTTTGTTTTTACTATAATTGGTCAATAATAAAATGTAATCGGTTACACTAACAATTTAATTCTTTTTTAAAGGAGATATAACCAATTACAACCCCGGATCAAATATAAATTATACTTCTTCACTTAATAATATTAACACCCTGAAATAATTTATTTAAAATCGCCTTCTACCTTTGCTTGGTTTAAATTTTGTCATTAACAACAATGCATGACAAAATTTGGTGTTGTCAAATCTGCATAAATCATGCATTAATATCACATATTTTTCAATATTTTCAATTACTCAATTGTGATGTCGAGGTTGTGGAAATATTGTGAGGTACAATGATGCCAATTTCATTACTGTCTAAATTGCTTGCAATTTGATATGCTCTTCAATTCTTGACGCATATGTTTTGGCAAAATTTTCAAGGATATTTTGATTTTATTTTTATAAATAAATATAATTTTAGTTTCTCAAAATATTATTGTCAAAGAATTGTTATTCTAAAATTTTTTATCTAAACTTTTAATTCTTAATGTTATAATTATCACTAATTCAGTCGTTAAATAATAAACCGTTACTAAATTTATTGTTAATTATGTCGCTAAGTTGTAAGAAGGATCAAAAGTGTGAATAAAAAATTTTAAAAATATTATTCTTTAAAAAAAATATTAAAAAACTAAAAACAAAATTTAAAATATATGGAACAACTCCAAATATTTAACTAGCCTGCAGGTGAAAAGTCATATATAAACGTTGCTAATTAATTAATTTCATGTGTCATGTGTAAAGAGTTCATGCACAATTTATTTATGCATGAAAAAGGAGATAGAAAGTGAGACAAAGAAGGGTATAAAAATGAAGTTCATGTCTCTAATGTCTTCAAAAAAAAAGACAACCTCAATTAATTTTGTTTCACCATTCTCCATTGTCATGCACAAATGAAACACATATACCCGTCACACTCCATACTGTAACTTGTTTATTACTTTTGTTTCTCGATTCCATCTCCTCAATATTCTCTTCCCTTATTTCATGGAGATATATTATTAAACCCAAAGATATATTACTTCCTGAATGTTCAAACACAAGAGTGACTCGGAATAATTGTAATAACTAAAAAGTAAAGCCAGACATCAATAATAATAAAATACAGAAATAGTCAAGTTTGAAAACAACAACATTATACTATACTCAAAAGAAACATATAAAAAACATAGTCATTTTTGATCATCACACATACTTTAATGACCACAACATATTCTCTGACCACTCTCTGACCATTGAGAATTTTTTGCTGTACTAATTCAACCATGCACGAGTCTAGCTATAATATCTATTTTTGTTTGAGTGCGATAAGAAATGAAAGCTACTAATACTAAAGATTATTATCCTACCGACTTCATGGATGAATCTTTTTATTAATAGAAAAATTCATTAGTCATTAAAATTTTTATGAGTAATAATATTATTGAGGTTGATGATCAAATTATTTATGAAGATTTTGAACGAATATGTGGTGTCTCTCTCGTTTATGTATTGTTGTTAATCCAATGTTGATGCTACACCTCATGATCCAACATGAGTGACTAGAGTGGGTTGTAGTTTTTCCTAGAGATATCTCAATGTTGTTCGAGCTTTTTTATCCTTAGAGGTTAAGTCTAGCAGTAGAGTTCACTTGAGCATGATTTGACATTTATATGGTGTGGTCAATTTGGAAATCTCATGACTATCTTATTTTTCAAATTTGTTATCAACTGTGTAACAATTGGTGGATAAGTATATTTTCTCTTCTTGAAAGTGATTGAAAGACTTTATTCTTTGCAAATAATGATAACAACTTATGGTTTGTCAATCATAAGGTCTTTCAATCACTTTCAACTTGATGGTGTGTAAGAATAAGGTCTTTCAATCACTTTCAAGAAGAGAAAATATACTTATCCACCAATTCTTACACAGTTGATAACAAATTTGAAAAATAAGATAGTTATGAGATTTCCAAATCGACCACACCATTAAATGTCAAATATCATGCTCAAGTGAACTCTACTTCTAGACTTAACCTCTAAGGATAAAAAAGCTCGAACAACATTGAGATATCTCTAGGAAGAACTACAACCCACTCTAGTCACTCATGTTGGATCATGAGGTGTAGCATCAACATTGGATTAACAACAACACACAAATGAGAGAGACACCACATATTCGTCTAAAATCTTAAGGTGATAGGTGTGTGGGTTCTCCCACTTATAAATGATCAAGTCTCCATATTTATAACTAATGCGACACTCTAACTCACACTTGACATATTATTCTCAAAACTCCCCCTCAAGTGTGAGTCCACAAAGCTCCCCCTCAAATGGAAACTCTTTTGTCCACATACACTTGCATTACCGTTGACACTTTTTTCTGGGAATTTCGGTACACCTCTTCATGGGAATTTCAATTTCAATGGGGCACCTCTTTCTGTGCATTTTGATATAAGTAATTAGGTCCCTTTACTTGAACCAAAGGCTCATGATACCATTTGCTGAGTCATGAGAAGAAGCATTAACATTGGACTAAGAGCAACACACAAGTGAGAAAGGCACCACATATCCACCTAAAACCTTAAGGTTTTTGGTGAATATGTGGTGTCTCTCTCACTTTATCATGTTAGTGCTTCGGTTATATTCTTGATCGTGTTTTCGAGATCGTGGATTGTTAATCGAATTTGCTACAAAGATGAATGGCACTAACATCATTCTGAATTCTCTTCTAATTCTTGATTGCAAGAATTGGATTTAATAGAAAAAACATATGCCATCTTTGTTTGCCTTTCATGAAACCCCTGAAGTTGTTACTAATGGCATCCCTGGGCTTGCTGAGAATGCAATTAATACTCATAGAGTTACGAACAAGAAGGCCAAGATGAAAGATTGCAAGGCTGCGTATTACATTCAATCGGTGGTATATTCGGTGAATTTTGATAAGATCTCTCATGCTAAATCAGAAAAAAGAGGCATGGGATATTCTTATTAAGTACTATGAAGAAGGTGAGAAAGTCAAAGTCGTCAAATTTCAGATTTTACAAAAGCGGTATGAATTGCTGCAGATGGGAAAAGATAGAAAGGTTGTAGGCTATGTGTAGAAGGTGTAGAATCGTGTCTATCTCATAAAGGACTATGGTGAAACCCTAATTGGTAAGATGTCTTGAGCACCTACAAATAAGATCACATACTCTCTTCATAGACCCAAGACATTTATTCTGTAAAATCAACAACAAGTGTCAGGTACCCAATATTCATTAAGTCCTTGGGGTGAGTGAAAACAAGGTGGCATTTGAGCAACCATTGAACAACTTCTTTAGGGACAAAAAGTCTCCTAAATTTTCACTTTTAAATAGTGTGGCCTTTCTTGCAACAATAATGACAAGATTGACTGTGATGATATTTATTCTTGCTATTTGAATCCTTATGCACATATTTATGCTTTTTATTTAAATGCTGAAAAGATTTTTCAAACTTTGAAGGATTAATAGGAAGTGCAATATTAGGTTGTAAGGCTTTGTCTAATTTTATTTGAAGAGTATTCAAAACCAAACCTTGAAGATTTTACATCCTCATTCTTGTCACTTTGAATATCTATCTTAGACTTCTTAATAGCTTCTAACTTCCATTCAGATTCTAACACTTTACCTTCCAAGTTTAAAAAGACTTTTCATGTGAGGCTAACTTGTTAAAAGCTCTTAAGGCTTCTCTATGAAGATCTTCAAAGGCATTTTGTAATTGAGAATAAGATAAATCATTAATAGATTCAAGCTTAGAAAGACTTACATTTTTCTTCTTCTTTCTATTGGCTATGAGGAAAATTCAAGTTGATTTAACACTTGAAGTTGTACTTTCATCACTTGAGGAATCACTTGCACTCTCTCAAGCGGCATAAGATCTTCTAGACTTGCTAGATTTTTTGTGATGGCTCTTCTGTTTGTATTTCTTCCTCATGGGACACTCTGGTCTATAATGACCGACCTCCCTACAATGGTAGCAAGATTTCTAAATTTACCTTTCCTATCCCCATCATCATTTTAAGAATTTGTTAGCCTTCTAAATTTGATAAGGTTTTTGTCAAAGTGTCTAACTCCATTTTTTGTTATATATCTATGGTATCTCTTGAGAAACAACCTCATCAAAGGAATTCTCGCCATCTTCACTTTCACCATCACTTTGCTCATTATGTGAATACCTTGAGCTTGAAGTCTTTAAACCAATATACTTCTTCTCCACTTCCTTGTCTTTACCTTTCTCCTTCTTCACCTTATTTTTGTACTCTTTTTCATGTTTTTCTAAGTAAGAGATTTCTTGTTCATGCTCTTCCAGTTTTCTAAACAAAGTTGTGAGATCAAGTACTTTGAGATTATTCGCCTCTTTGGTAGTGGTAATCTTGTGTTTCCATTCCCTATTTAAACATCTCAACCCTTTTTAGTAGCAATCTCATTGGAAATATGTTTATATAGCATATTCAATCAATTTATAAGATGTGTGAACCATTTTCGCATGTCTGCAATGGTTTCACCATGCTCCATATGAAATAGACCAAGCTCTTGATTTAATATGTTTATCCTAGCTTGTTTAACATCATTAGTACCCTCATGGGAAACTTCTAATGCGTCCCACATAGCCTTGGTGGTCTCACAATGAGAAACGCGAGAATACTCATCAACACCTAAAGCGAATGTGAGAATATTTTTCTCATTCCAATCATTTGACCATAATTTCCAATCATTTTCATTCTATTATGCTTCTGGTTTAGATACATTGACACCCTCAACATTGGTCATGGTAATTTCATTCGGACCTTTCTTGATGGCGTCCCACATACCCTCGTCAACGGAGTTGACATGAATACGCATACAAGCTTTTCAATAGCCATAATTTTTGCCTGTGAAAATTGGTTCTCTATTGTACGCTCCCTTAGGTTCAGTAGAAATTCTTCTAAAAAGTAAATCTTAAGCATGGAATTAACCGGAGCTCGTGATACAACTTGTTAGACGATAGGCTTCGATCTACAGGGGGTGAATAAATCACAAACTTAAAATCAAACTTTTGGAAAAAAATGATTTTAAAATAGTTTTATGGCATAACATAAACAAACCGAATTGAATCGTCTACAACTTAGAAGCGTATGAAAATGACTACAGATTGGCCAACAACAATTAATCACAAACAATCAAATGAAAAGCTACATGTAGAGCTTATTTCTAATGATCAAAACACAAAAAAAAATACAATAAGGCAATTTATCAAACACTTTGTATGCAATCGATATCGTTAAGAAAATTGATTTGTTTTTTTTATCAAAAAACCAATCACAATCAAACAGATTGGGATTATATCAACAAAGTAAATTTCAATATTTAATTAAAATTTAATTTCCAAATGAATTGATCAAAGAACAATGGATTCAATAATTTTCTAACATAAAAATTAAAAGAGATAGGGGGAGAGAGAGAGAGAGAGAGAGAGAGAGAGAGAGAGAGAGAGAGAGAGAGAGAGAGAGAGAGAGAGATTTGTTCAGACAGTTCCTCAATCGGCATCAGTATGAGTATGTCTGCCATCAATTCAAAATCGAATTGAGATAGTTATAATTAAACTTACTTTCCAAAAAGTGTATATACAATAAATGAAGAACTCTAACCCTACAAATCATATGGCTGGTTGTTAATTTTACCACCTCCAAAACCCTTGTTCAAAGATTGATCAAGTTACCAACAGTGCTGCTTCAATTCACCAATTCTTGTTACTTCCTTGAAAGGCACCTCTTGTCCCAAGGATTTTAGACAGACAAAATAATCTCAATCTTACACTTGTTGAAACCTAAGATTTATCAACATGATCCACCGTCTCACGCTACTCCCTTGCAAGCTATCCTTTATCCCAAGGCTTTCACTAGATCGAATATGAATTGCGTAATCTTGTCCAAACCTTCAAATCCCCAATGATCTTGAAGGAAAACCCCAGCTCGGTTTTTTATTTGAAACACTCAAAGAACTCAACACATTATTCTCGATACACCAACCTAATTGGACTTTATCAATCCTAATGTAGATGGCCACTCAATCAAAAAATGATTATGTGTAGTTTGATTTTGTGTATGCATAGAAGAGAGGTTTAAGATGATGAGTATGCTTTGAAATTCTAGTTTCATGTAGGTTTTTCTCTAGAACCTTGCTAGATATGATGCATATATCAAGTATTTATAAGTATGCAAGTTTAGAGGGAAAAGGGATGCAAAAGAATGAAGAAAATTAGTATTTTTGGAAAAATGCATCGGATGTGTTGACCTATGAAAGCTATAGGTCGACCTATAAAGGTCTTGTGTCAATCTATAGCAGTATGCACATGGACATAGCCTACAGGCTTAATAGTGCAGCGTGTGTGTCGACCTATAGACTGCATGTGTCAACTTATATTGAATAGAAAACTGCTATAGGTCGTCCTAAAGTCATATGTGTCGACCTATATTGAATAGAAAACTGTTATAGGTCGACCTAAAGTCGTATATGTCAACCTATACTGAATAAACTATTGTTATAGGTCAACCTAAAGTCGTATGTGTCGACCTATGTTGTAGTGCTTTCACAAAAACATTATTTTCAATGCATTTATGATGTATGAACCTTTTCCAAAAATAATTAATGCTTCCTAATGCTAAGATGGACATACAGAATTAGAGGATATTGTCCAATATACATTAACGCTAAATTATCCTACACTACTATGAAATAGAACTTTCGTAACACCAATTTTACAACGGCCATAGTGTTAACCGTGGTAATGGTTTATTTCTGGGAGATTTTTTGTTTTGGTATTTATTAACGGACATGTCACAACGGTCAAATGAAACAATCGTAGTGAAAGGTACACGAAGTGAAATAGTTTGAATTTCAACATCAACAATTACCCATTTATCGTGATAAAAATATGATTGACCATATACATCACCACGATTTTTTTACCAACCGTGATGAAAGGTTATACTTATTTATATATAAGCAAAATTATCTCTCGCTTCAGTACATAATAATCATCTCTCTAAAAAAACCCTAACAACTCTTGCAATCGTCTCTCTCCAAACGAAACCCTAACAACTTTATCACTCATTTCTCTCATATGAAAATCCCAAAATGAAACCATAACATCAAATATTAGCCAATGGATATTTACATGTTCATTTTCTCTATAGTTTATTTTTTCAAAATCTATTTCAATAGCTTGTTTCATGATGTATGAACTTTCTTCTTGTATAGACTTGTAGGTAGGGATGCTTGTTTCAATAAAGGGGACGAAGCTAAAGTTAGGTTTCCAAACTTGTAGGCAGGAATGTTAAGTTTTTTGCTCTAACTTTAGCATCATCCCTAGTTCATTGTAGACACGCCAATATGGGACATGTATGGTATGTTTTTGAAGCATTATATGATTTGATATGTTGTATTTGTTGTTTATGGTTTGTTGTTGATGAATGTTGTTGTTAATGTTTGTTTAAAATTCGAGTTTATTATATATTATGTGGTTTGAGTATTTTTCCAATCCCTTACTGAATATATAACTTTCCAAACTACATTAGAAAATTATGATATGATAGATAAAGTTGTATTAGAAAACAAGTACATGTTCAATTCTTGACAAGAATTCTTCACACCGTTAACTGCATGTTGTTCTTTGATAGTTAGAATTGGTTTAATGATTATAGGTCTTCAACCGCACCCTCTCTCTGCCTCTAATATTGCTTGCAAAGTATTTAATATTTTGCTAAAAGAAATAGAGGTGAAGGCAGGGGCAGTTGAAGAACTATGATCATTAACTCATGTTCTTATTGTCAAAGAACAAAATACAGATAAGGTGTTGAAGAACTCTTGTCTAGCATTGAACGTGAACTTGTACTTCTAATATAACTTTATTTGTCATATTATAATATTTTAGTACAGATTGAAAGGTTATATGTTTAGTGAGCATTGGAGAAATAAGCATTCCACATAATTTATAATAAACTCAGGTCTTTATATCATAACGATTGTTTAGCACAATTGTGGTTAAATATGTTGCATTAAAGAATATCACAATGTTTTTCTAAAGTAACCATTGCAGTAGGTAGTGCACTACATAGATACAGTCAGAGTTGCACGCCCATGGTGGAAGACGTCATACATACAATCACACCTTACCTCACAACGGTTAGACCAACATGGTGGTATCCCTTTTCCAACCGTTGTGATAGGTGATTTTTGTAGTAGTGCTAGTTTTGACATTATTCAAAATATATCTAACGGAAAGTTGCACTCACAACCGGTGGATTCAAGTAAATATTTCCATAAACAAAGACTTAGGAGCAAGGAGAGACTTCGAGAAAAAGATTTTGCATAGGTTTTAGTTCATGGATTTGTAAGCAAGTCAAAGTTAGATAAATAATAAGCATATTTTTCAGCATTTATTTTCGGCTTGTGATTGTACAAACTCTTATAATTTTGTTACAAATCATAGTGGAATACTAACAACTTTTCCACGGGCAACCATTGGAGAATAGATTAAGCACAAAGCGAGGACGAACATGCCAAACCACTATACATTTTATCGTTCTCTCTCTCTCTCTCTCTCTCTCTCTCTCTCTCTCTCTATCTCTCTCTCTCATTTTAATTTCATACTTAACTGCATGATTATGTTGTTCTTATTGCTTTCTAGAATTTCATGGCATTAGGATTTTCATTTGTAGAGATTTATTACATAGGTCGTAGGTTTTTTTTAGAATTGGTTCACTTTTGTCTTGTTGTAAATTAAACTTGAAAACTGCAGTTGTAGAATCTTATTAGTATTGAAAGTTGTATGATAACATTACTTGTGTAATTGAGATATTATTCAATACAAGGATAGTTTGTTTCTTTGCGTTAATTCTATTGCAAATCTTGATTGTATTGTGAGTTGTTTAAGTCTCGTCGTATTAATTCCAATTGATACGCACAATTGCTCTATTCATCAAAACACTTTCTGCTACACAAAAACAATTTGAATTTTGAAACTATGATAAAACCTTTTCAAACTTATTTTTAGCTTGGGAGGTCTATTCACCCCATATAGACCGTTTAGTATCCATATTCTCATCCAAAAACTGTTCTCAAAGTTGGTCTTTTGACTAGGTCTATGCGACTCAAAAGTTTGAGAATATGGGTGACAACGATCCTAAGGAAGCGTACAATAGAGCACCACATTTTAAAGGAGAAAATTATGCTTATTGGAAGGAAAACATGTATGTACACTAAATTCCAGTTGACAAGAATCTATGGGTAGCAATTACCAACGAGCCTTTTATCCCTAAAACCAAAGTCGGTAATATTGATAAACTCCTAAAAGATTGGAGTGATGATGAAACCAAAAATGCTTCATATGATTTAAAGGTAATGAATATACTTATTTCCGCATTACGCACTAAAGTATAGTACTCTATATCACATCATAAGAGCGCACAAACTATGTGGAACGCTCTTTAAGTCCTTTATGAAGGAACTGAAGATGTTAAATATTCTAAAGTCAACATGTTGACATAGGAGTATGAACTTTTCTATATGGAACCCGGAGAGGAGAATCCATAAAACCCATGCGGACTCGTTTCCTCCATTTAATTAACAAGTTAGACAACTCGAGAAATACCTTTTATAACAAAGATTTTGAGAACAAAATATTGAGATCTATATGTAGGGAACGGCAACCAAAGGTAACGACCATAAAAGAATCAAATAATCTTAGTAGCTTGTGTCGCTACTGCGAAAATCGGCGCCAGCTGAACAGAAGAGTCGCCACCGCGCGTTATTTATCCCACGGGAGGGAAAGGAAACGCTCAGAGTAAACCTCGCACAACACGGGAAAGGCATGGTCGTCGCAACCAAAACCTAGATTCGGGAGTCGGTTACGCAAGGGGAAGGTATTAGCACCCCTCACGTCCGTCGTACTCGACGGGATCCACGCTTGTTTTCGGGTATGGATTGTTATTCTATCTACTCTAAAGGTCAGGGGTTAAAAAGAAAAGAGAATGAAAATAAAATGACTCGGCAAAGTATCGCACTTTATGCCTACGTATTCTCGTCTGGAACGAGAAATCAGAGTCAACGTAGTTCGCCTACCTACGGGAAAGGAGGGGAAGGTTGCTCGCTAGGATATTGTATCCTATGCCTACGTACTTTCATACAGTATGAAAGATCAGAGCAAACGTAGTTCGGGCCACGTACGACACAAGTCTGTCTTGGTTGATTTTATTCCTTCTGAAACAAGTTTTCTTGATTAGCAGTCCAAGCGGACAAAAATGACGTTTTGATGAGTTCACATTCTTTTACGGAAGAAATGTCTTTTATTGTGTTTGAAATCTTTATGGTGTTTTTCTGTTTGTTTTGAGAAAGAAGAGACAGAACTCTAACCTACGGTTGCGAAGGGAAACAAACTAACCTAATGTTATCATGCATGGGTTAAGACCTAATGTCTATCATGCTCCTCTCTTGCACAGAGAGAAACAGAGATCCTAAGGGAATAGACGGAAACAGAAACAATATCAGATATATACAGTAAAACAGTAAAATGCATGGATGCAACAGTACAAGCGAGGCAAGGGAGTCCCACTCAACCTCGAACCTAGAAAACAATAGGCAAAAGTGAACAGACTTCACTTTCAACCCAACAGGGTAAACAGCAAACAATACAATCAGGAAAACCAATCAATACATCAGAAATGAAATACAGCAATAAAACACACAGCTTCAGCAGCTCTGAATCAACATCCATCTTCAAGTCATCTCCAATCAGTTACGGGCTTCAACAAGCATTAATCTCCATCTTCATGGCCTTCAGGCAAGGGCTTTGATCATCAGTCTTCTATCTGCAATGGCTTTTCTTCAACTCTCAGGTTCCAGGATGAACATCAGCCAACCAGATGAAGTGAATGAATGTTAGACAGTTAATTACCTACCAAGGGTGGTTTATCAACTGTTAACATTAAACAGAAAGTTTTCTCTCAAAAGTTCTATCTTTCAAATACATTCACTGATCCTTCCAAAGGAAGGAGGTGGATATTTGAAAGAGACTTTGAATCATAGAGAAAGGATAGAGGCAAACAAAGCCATCTATGTTTGAACAGCAAGCTTTCTAATCTAGAGCTCTGCCTAGCTCCTAAACCCTAGTCTCCTCAGCAGCTGCTAGCAAGAACCTCCTCTCCAACTCTGGCAGTTGTTCTTCAATCTCTGGATCCCCAATGGTCTTCATCTCCTCAAGTCTTCAGCTCTCCCCAGTCCCCAAACAATCCCAATACCTAAGCAAGCAAGCAATAATCCCCAGAGGGCACACCACACCAGTCAATCAGATATACAGTATATTAATAGCAGTAGGGGAATCCTGACTTTTCTAAGGGGATCTAATAACTACCCATAGCCCCTATAGTCCCATAGCTAAACTAATCAAACCCTAAGTCCTAAGGGAAAAGAATCAAGCCTCCTAAGTCATCACTTAAAACCCTAGTTTTATCCATGTTATTCACACTTACACTAAGCACCTAAATTTAATTTCTAAAAAAGGGAACTAAATTGAATCTACAAGTTTGATATCTAACCTAAACAACCTAAAAAGAATGGATGAAAAATATTGAAGCAATTAATAGAACAAAAAATATCAAAATCATGTATGAAATGAAATTATGTAAAATGTTATTTATTTAGAAAATATGGAAAAAATATCAAATAAAAAATAAAATGCCATTTTTATTTTTTATAATTTTCTTGACATCCTAAAGAAAAATATGCAAAAAGAATGAATTAAAAATGATGATTTTTCTATTTATTATGAATTTTTAAAAATGAATGAAAAATGAAAAGAAAATAATAAAGAAAATATAAAGAAATAGCCAGAGGGGTGAGAATAGAAACACGCTGCAGTTGAAATCCCAAGTGGGCTGGAAAAGGTGGGGTGCGAATATCACTGCAGCTAGGCCCATATGCGCTCAGAAAATACTTGAGAAAATGCCAGAAAAATTAATAAGGTCTCGGTGCAAATAGCAGGCAATACACGTTGAAATGTTTGGGCTTAGTGATTGAGGGGTGTGTGTAGTAATGTGATTCAAGGCCCACTCAGCATACTTAAGTGAAACGGAGCGTTTCACTCTCAAGGCTTCCCTCCGTTTTTCGTTTTGAACGTGGTCCGTTGGATCAAGATTGGGGTCGTGGTCAAACAAAAGATCCTACGGCCATCCATCATCGTCCCCAAACTTCTTCTAGGGTTTCAGAAAACAACCAGTTCCATGCATGACCTTCGTGCTCATCATTCTCCTCCAATACGCCATGAAATCACTCCCTTCCAAAACCAAAATTCATCCATTTTTCCCCCTCTCCAAATCTATGATGCTATCTCATTCTGAAACTCACTCAAAGAGCAAACCCGATAGTGATACCAGATAAAATCCACCATGATCACCTGCTAACAACTGCTTCAATTCTTCACAAAATTCACCCTAAACTAACCTACAACTCATCCTGATCACAACATGCTAATCCAATCACATCTTCGTGTCCTATCTCAGCAATTACAAGCTCTAACAGATTTGATGCACCATATCCAATCTTCATGAAACCTTACCAAATTCATCCAAAACAGTCCTCTATCCTATCTTAACCATTCTACTCTATCAAAACCCTAAAACTCTAACTAAACTAAGCAATTTGAATAGAAAACAAACCTGGTGCAAAGTGAGAAAACAGCTATGTTACTCCTTGAATTAGGTGCTTGCAGTGATTGAAACTTGCTCAGTGACTTGAAGGATGAATTCTGTATGCAATATCTCGTGTGCAAACCCTCTGAATCTTATGCTTCCAATTTCTTGAACCTTGAAGAATGAAACTTGTATGGCACTCTCCTTGATTGATTCAGCCAAATGGATGTGTGAATTACAAACTATGGATAATAGTGATGAGGTTCAGATCAAGAATGGGGATGATTGGTGAGAAATTGAGGGGATTTGAGAAGCTTATGCAAGAATGGAAAAAATGTGGAAAGCTTGGGGTTTTTGAACAAATGGGAGCACCAACCCTTGCATGAATCAGCTTGCATGAATATATAGGTTGCATTAGAACCTCCTAGAAACTTGGAGAAGTTTCCCTTACACTTTTCCCTTCCAATTTGGATTATGTTACTTTCAATTCAAGCAACCATGGATAACTCACAAATTATGACCTAAACTCAAAATTCCACTTTAGCCAATGTCTTTAAAATGCCTTTTCCATTCAAAATGACCTAAAATTTTGCATCATTTGGCCAAGATATGAAAAATCTCATTTTTTAAGCCATTTTTCTTCATTAAATTCACCAATTTTGAAACCTTGTGCTATGGACATTTCCAATCTCTCATGGTCACTTTTCTAGACTCAAAATGTCATTTGGAGCAAGTTTGATGTTGTAAGTTTTTCCATTTGAGGCCTCCTTGTATGAGTTTTGGACATAGGTTAAAATGACCTGTAATTCACAAATGACCAAAATACCCTTTGCTTGCCAAGACCATAAGTTGAGTTACACACATCATATGAAGGCATACTATACCATTCTAGAAATCTAAGACAACGAGGAACAATTCTTATGTTGACCAGAAATTCATTTGAAATCTCCTTGAGGGGTAAAAATTGCTTGGAAGTCAAGTCACTTTCACAGACAAAATTTCAGATACCTCAGATGACCTGTAACTTGCAAGGACCATACCTTGAGTTCTATAAATCTCCTTGATGTCTTCCACCACTCAAATTAAAGGTCTTGAGATCCTCTACAAGATTCATGTTGGCCAAGGATCCATTTGAAGCTTGCATTTTGACTTATCTTTCTTGGAAATTTGACCTAAACTAGGGGATTTTACATAGAAACCCTAATTTAGAAACTCCTCTTCTCCTTGATTTCTCTTGATTTCTTCTTGGCATAACAACATATCCTTATTCTCCATGTCAAATGATGAACCCCACATCTCTCCAATAGCCCTTAATGCCTTTAAATCAATCAATTGACCTAGGGTTGACCTGGGGTTGACCCAGATGAAACTCTAGTTGACTATCTTCAACTGCAATTCTTGTGATCACATCAACCACTTGTTTTCCTCTCCAAATGACTTTCTAAGTCCTCCAAGATGTCTAGATACTCTCCATACTCAGCCCACAGCTCACAATTCTCTTGTTGATCCTCAGATGCCCTCAGATAGGAGATAGACTCAAAGCTTGATCCACTGACCTCTCTGCTTTCAAATTCTTTTCTGATGACTTGAATGAGATTGAATCAGGATAATAACCTCTTGATAGGCCTCTAGAGATGAGAATAATGCTTGATCCCCTGTTGAATGCCTTGCTATGCTTATGCTATGCAGCTGGTTAGGCTATGTACATGACTCTATATGCAAATGCTAATGATATTGAAACATAAACCAAGTGAATAAGGTTGGGCAAATTTTAGGGTGCAACAGCTGCCCCTATTCAAGCGACTTGGACCCGATTGGGTGAAGGGCTCGGAGCCTTCAGACATTCGCGGTACGAGACGGTTGAATACTAGTGAAACCAGAAATTTGCCAACCGCAGAAATAAACTGCGCTCCTGCTTGGGGAACGACATTCATCAGCTGAATCTGACTGTTTGCAACCGCCCACTGATCCTGTAACGACCATGCTGGTAATTATCTTTATCATTCTGAAAACGATTTTGTCATAACAGATTACTTGCTTGTCCACGTTAGGACTCTGTCTGTCATCAATACGAAGAAATCTCAACTAAAACCTGTCCACGTTAGGACTCCACTTGCTGTTAACCCAGAAAAATCTCGGCAATTCCGCTGGGGGGTATTCCAATAAATCGTCCACGTTAGGAATGGACTCTCCCACGTTAAGAGTAACACCTGTCCACGTTAGGAATAACATCGTCCACCTTAGGAGTAACACCTGTCCACGTTAGGAACCATCTTTTCTGTATCTGTCCACGTCAGGACTAAACTTTCCATCTTTCCACGTCAGGATGCAATCTCCTTTTTCCACGTAAGGAGAACCGTATCAATCTGTCCATGTAAGGACTCCAGTACAACTCGATATGTCTGCATCATGACTACATTTGTCCACGTAAGGAATGCCATCTTAATCTGTCCATGTAAGGACTCCGCTCTTTCCACGTAAGGACCTGAAATTTCTCTTTCTCTTCCACGTAAGGAACACGCCTTCTTTCCACGTTAGGCATACTTCTTCTTCTGAATCCGTCCACGTCAGGACTAAATTTTCCACGTAAGGAATCTATCTTCTTCTTCCACGTCAGGAATAACTTCTTTGATCTGTCCGCGTCAGGACTAAACTCTTCCACGTCATGAATAATCTCTTTCTTTCCACGTCAGGAATCAATCTCGATATGTCTGCGTGAGGACTCAATCTTTCCACGTAAGGAAACCCATTTTTTCCACGTAAGGCATCTCATCTTTCCACGTTAGGAATAAACTCGTCTTTCCACGTAAGGAACTGAAACCTCTTTTCCCACGTAAGGAACAAACTCGTCCACGTCAGGACCCATCTTTCGTCTTGATTTGTCCACGTCAGGACTCAGGCATCTTCGACCCGCTGGGGAAATAAGACTTGTCCACGTCAGGACTCACATCTCCTCTATTGAGAAAGCAAAACTTGTCCGCGTCAGGACTCACACCTTCGTCTGATCTGTCCACGTCAGGACCCATGCTTCGCCAACACGAAGAAAGATAACTGCTGAGAGTAAATGGTCCACGTCAGGACACCAACACAAAGAGTAATCAGTTTTTTTGTCAACGTCGTGACTTCACATTCCACCCATTCCGAGAACCCGAATCTGTCCATGTTAGGACTAACACATCTCATCAACCCGGGGAAATAAACCTGTCCACGTTAGGACGCCCACTTCTGAAGAAATCCCGCCAATATAGGAATAAATTGTCCACGTCAGGACTTAGTTCTCCATTGATCCCAACCCACAAACTTCTTTAGCACTGACGTGACAGCGACTTTGAGGCGGACTCTACTGGGGATATCTGGAAACCAAACTATCGGATGCCTGTTCTGATAATCGGCGGTGGCCTCTGAAATTCTGATTCAAGGAACCCCTGATGACAACTAACTCTGCCTGGAAATAAAGAGAAACTTATCCTGATAACTCTGTGGGGAATACGACCGAAACTGACATTATCATTGGATATCTCATGCCGAGATCTTGAGTGTTTGGTAGTTCATTTGAGCAAGAGTTCTCTCCACCTGAACTGCTAGAGTACAGAAACTGCTTCAGCAAAATAAATGCTGAAGATAATGCCAACTCTGCCGGGGATAGCCAGATGCTACAAAATTATTCCAGCAAAATAAATGCTGGAAGGGTGAAGTCGACTCAGCTGGAAAATTGGGAACTCAAACCAAACACCCTGTTGAGGTAACCCCCTGCTGGGGAATAGCAGCTGTGCACGGTATGATCGGACTTTCTGCTGGAGAGTGAACTGATATTACACAGTATCCATGACAAAATAAATGACAGGACCCGCCACCAACTCTGCTGGGGAGAATCTTGATCTTCGAGTTCCACTGGGAGGAAAGAACAGTTGCTGAAAAGAGAATTCCGCTGGGGATGGGATGATTCTCTTGGGGAAAATTAACTGACTCCACTGGGAGAGAATAAATGACCCTGCGGGGAAAGGGAAACCGCCTGAATACAGCTCACCAATTTGGAAATATTAATCTTCTGAGGCTGAACCCCTCTGCTTGAAATAAAGAATCCTTCTGGGGGACACCACACTGCCTGCATACAGCCTACAATCTTTGAATCGTCAATTCTTTTGCACAAGCTACGACTAGCTGGAGAGTTCGATCCTGCTTCAGGAAGAAACTGCATGACCTTCGTGGAGATCAAGTCTTTTGTTATTGCAACCTTTTGTTCATCTTCCTCGTACGGTTATGAAACCTGCAACAACACAAACAAGACAAGACCAGCCTATGCATCCAAATCAATTCAGGTTAGTGACGTTATTTTCAGTTAATTCAAAGCTTTATCAACTGTTGGCAAGGGCCAGTGACGTTATACACACGCTAGTTTCATCAAACTTAGGCGTTAATCATGCACAAAACAGTAAAGAACAGAGTCAAGTACTGAATAACGTATTTTATTGATTGTCCCCTGAATGGGCGGAGTTTTGTACACGGGATGTAACTCCTGAAATGAGGAAGCTACACAAAGCAAATATACACGTACACAAGTATGCACAAGAAGCATAAATATTGACAACTTAAATTTGTACACATGTCGGCAACGGGATGCAGATGAACACCACGAACTGATCCTCCCATGACTCGCCCGACTCTAATGTTTTCCCGGTATCCCCACTTCTGAAGCGATTGTATCAGATAACTGACTCCTCAAATGTGTTCTCCCGCATTGATGCTTATTGCAATTATCAAATTCGGACCGCAGTCATTTGCTTTTCAAATCCCTAACTTTTGCGTGAACCGCCCTTTACGGGTTTTCAGTTCACCGGGATACCCCTTTTTGCCGAAGTCGCCCAGTGTAGGTTTTCAACTTCGCGGGTGTACATTTTTTCAATTTTATCCCTAATTTTTGCCCGAACCTTTCATTCTGTTTTTGGTTCGCCAGGATGCCCCATTTTTGCCTGGACTCTCTTTTTCTGTCCAGCGGGTCAATTTTAAGCAAAGTATTTTTTAACTGCGTCCGAATTCACAGGTGACGTGAAGTCTTCACCTTCCATAGCGGACAACAACAACGCTCCTCCTGAAAATACTTTCCTGACAACGTATGGCCCTTCGTAGTTGGGGGTCCACTTGCCCCTGTGATCTGCTTGCGGCGGGAGAATCCTTTTCAGCACAAGGTCGCCCGTCTGAAAGCTTCGCGGATGTATCTTCTTGTCGTATGCTTTCTTCATTCGGCTCTGGTACAAACGACCGTATGCTAGAGAAGCTAGCCTCTTCTCATCCATCAAACTCAGTTGATTCAACCTGTCCTTCACCCATTCTGCCTCGTCCAGCTGTACGTCTCGCAATACCCTCAGAGAAGGGATTTCGACTTCTAACGGTAGCACCGCTTCCATTCCATATACCAACGAGAACGGAGTTGCCCCGGTTGATGTGTGTACCGTCGTACGATAACCGTGCAAAGCGAAAGGTAGCATCTCATGCCAATCCTTATAGGTCACCACCATTTTCTGAACGATTTTCTTGATATTCTTATTGGCCGCCTCGACAGCGCCATTCATCTTGGGTCGGTAAGGGGAGGAGTTGTGATGTTCGATCTTGAAATTCTGACAGAGCTCCTTCATCATTTTGTTGTTTAGGTTTGAACCATTATCCGTGATTATCCGCTCGGGGATTCCATATCGGCAAATGATATCTCTCTTGATAAATCTGGCCACTACTTGCTTCGTTACATTTGCGTAAGACGCCGCTTCCACCCACTTGGTGAAATAATCGATTGCTACTAGGATGAACCGATGTCCGTTAGAAGCTGTCGGCTCGATCTTTCCAATCATATCGATTCCCCACATAGAGAATGGCCAAGGTGATGACATCACATTTAGAGGACTTGGAGGCACATGGATCTTATCAGCATAGATTTGGCACTTGTGACACTTCCTCGCAAACTTGAAGCAATCAGTTTCCATAGTCAGCCAAAAATAGCCTGCCCGCAGCAGCTTTCTCGTCATAGCATGCCCGCCCGCATGCGTACCAAAGGTACCTTCGTGTATTTCCTCCATGAGCAACTTTGCCTCTTTTTCGTCTACACAACACAACAACACCAAATCGTGGTTTCTTCTGTATAAGACACCATCCGGGTTCAAATAGAAATTGCCTGCTAATCTCCTGAGAGTCTTCTGATCTTAACTGGATGCCCCAGCCGGATACTCTTTATTCTTCAGGAAATTAAGGATACCGAAATACCATGGTTTGCCATCAGGTGCTTCATCAATAGCAAATACATAAGCTGGCCTGTCCAGCCGAGAGATAATGATTCTGGGAGCCTCGTTCCAGAAGTTGACTTTGTACATGGAAGACAAAGTGGCCAGGGCGTCAGCCATTTGATTCTCTGCCCGCGGTACATGATGCAATTCAACCTTGTCGAAGAAAGGCAACAATCTCCTTGCATAATTCATGTAATGTATCAAATTGGGCTGACGTGTCTCCCATTCCCCTTTGATCTGATTCACTACCAGAGCTGAGTCTCCGTATACGTCCAGATGTTTGATTCGCAAATCAATGGCTTCTTCAAGCCCCATTATACAAGCTTCGTATTCGGCCTCATTATTGGTAACAGCAAAGGTCAGTCGGGCAGTAAACGGGATGTGCGACCCGTGTGGCGTGGTGATGATTGCCCCTATTCCACTACCGTAAGCATTCACGGCTCCGTCAAATATCATCTTCCATTTAGAACCCAACTCTGGTCCCTCATCTGGCAACGGCTCTTCGCAATCTTTCATCTTTAAGTACATGATATCCTCGTCAGGAAAATCAAACCTCATCGATTGGTACTCTTCAATAGGCTGCTCCGCCAGATACTCGGACAACACACTCCCTTTTATAGCCTTTTGCGAGACGTATTGAATATCATATTCAGTCAAGACCATCTGCCAACGGGCAATTCTACCTGACAACACCTGCTTTTCAAACACATATTTGATAGGATCCATCTTCGAGATGAGCATGGTTGTATGATTCAGCATGTACTGCCTCAAACGCTTGGCGGCCCAGGCTAGCGCGCAACAAGTTTTCTCCAGCATTGAATATCGAGATTCGCAGTCTGTAAATTTCTTACTCAGGTAATAGATCGCATGCTCCTTTCTTCCTGTCTCGTCGTGTTGACCGAGAACACAACCCATGCTTCCCTCAAGAACCGTCAAATACATTATCAAGGGTCTACCTGCCACCGGGGGTATCAAAATAGGAGGCTCCTGCAAATACTGCTTTATTTTATCGAACGCCTTTTGACAATTCTCATTCCACGTTACAGCTTGATCTTTCTTTAGCAGCTTGAATAATGGTTCACACGTGGCCGTTAGGTGAGATATGAACCGGGCGATGTAGTTCAACCTCCCTAAAAACCCGCGCACCTCTTTTCCTGTTTTAGGCGTCGGCATTTCTTGAATCGCTTTTATTTTAGCAGGATCGACCTCTATTCCTCTTTCGCTTATGATAAACCCCAGGAGCTTACCCGATCTCACCCCGAAGGTGCATTTATTAGGGTTCAGCCTCAGCCTGAACTTCCTAAGCCTTTTAAACAACTTCAGCAGATTCACCAGATGCTCTTCCTCCGTCTGGGATTTGGCAATCATATCGTCAACATAAACTTCGATCTCTTTATGCATCATGTCATGAAAAAGAGTCGTCATCGCACGCTGATATGTTGCCCCAGCATTTTTCAAACCAAAGGGCATCACTTTGTAGCAAAATGTTCACCAAGGCGTTATGAAAGTAGTCTTCTCCATATCCTCTGGCGCCATTTTAATCTGATTATATCCCGAGAAGCCATCCATGAAGGAGAATACGGAGAATTGAGCAGTGTTGTCGACTAGCACATCAATATGAGGAAGTGGAAAATCGTCTTTTGGGCTTGCTTTATTCAAGTCTCGATAATCCACGCACATTCGAACCTTGCCATCTTTCTTTGGCACTGGTACGATGTTGGCAACCCATGAAGGATACTTCGTCACAGCCAGGAAACCAGCGTCCCACTGTTTTTGAACTTCCTCTTTGATCTTCATTGCCATATCTGGTCGAGTTCTGCGAAGCTTTTGTTTAACCGGCGGGCAATCTTCTTTCAGTGGCAGGCGATGCACAACCATGTCTGTATCGAGCCCTGGCATATCTTCATACGACCAAGCGAATACATCATTATACTCCCTGAGCATTTCAACCAGTCTTTGCTTGATATCACTCTGCAGTGCGGCGCCGATACGAATATTCTTCTCAACCCCTTCCGACCCCAAGTTGATAATTTCGATGACCTCATCGTGAGGCAGAATGGCTCTTTCCTCTTGCTTCACTAACCAAGACAGTTCTTCAGGAACGTCGCTATCTTCGACAACCTCTTCTTCGGCCTGGAATACCGGGTGCTCGAAGTCGGGACGAGTCATAGGTGGTTCAAGGATGTCATCTGAAAATGTTGTCCTGCAAAAGGAATGGTTAAGTGCTTCAAAATGCGTATAAAGCGAACAACCACGTTGCCATTTTATTGAAAAATATAAAACAAGAAAGACAGGGATTACAGTATTTGCACATGAAAAACGCCATTTATTTAATGATTGACACGCAATGTTCATAACAACACAGCCCTAAGCAAATCCTGATGCCCCGGGCAAGACATCAGATTATTCAACAATTAATAAAGCAAAGCATTACTGTTTAAAAGTCACAGGAACAAGCTCCTGAATAGACCAGTTGCACAGTCCTTGTCCTGGCGTGCTTGGCTAAATCCAGGCATCCATATCACAGTCGCTGTCTCCTCCTTCAGACTCCGAAGCAGCATTGACGGTTTCATGACACACCCCACTGGAAGAGATGGTGATTGGCCCTCTGAAACGGGGCGCTCCCACGGAAGAAGTTGATGACGACGGTTGGTATCCCAGCCCGAACCGGTCCATCTTCACAGGAATGTCCAGCACTTTGCCCCAGCCCTTTGCTTCTCCTGCTTCTACTAGAGCTTGAGCTTCTTTATACGATGAGACGGCTATTTCCGACGCTTTGCTCGGCCCGGGGCCTTTGTCCTTGATGCGCAAACCTTCAAATGCCTGGCAGGGTGTTTCGTGGATTTCTCCGTCGACCTCCACATATTTAAATGACGACAGATGGCTGACCAGGATGTCCTCTTCTCCGCACACGGTGACTACGCTGTCTCCGACCATATATTTTAACTTCTGATGCAGGGTGGACGTGACTGCCCCTGCCCCATGAATCCAGGGTCTTCCAAGCAAGCAGCTGTACGCAGGCTGTATATCCATGATATAAAACTCAGTTGCAAACACCTCTGGCCCCACCTGCAGAGGCAATGTGATCGATCCAAAGACTGTTCGCCGCGTGCCATCAAACGCTCTGACTACCAAATCACTGGGCGTACACAAGATTCCTCTGACATCCAGCTTCATCATCGCCTTCTTGGGCAGCACATTCAAAGACGACCTGGTGTCAACCAATACATACGACATTACTGATCCTCTACACTCGACAGATACGTGCAACGCCATATTATGATCTCTTCCTTTCGGGGTCAAGTCAAAATCAGTAAAGCCCAAGCTGTGGCCTGCATTCACATGTGCCAACACTCCTTCCAGCTGATTCACGGAGACGTCTTGGGGTACAAAAGAAGCATCCAGGACTTTCAGCAACGCATTTCTGTGGGCTTCCGAACACAACAGCAATGACAAGATAGATATTTTGGACGGTGTCTGCTGTAGATGCTCCACAATCTTATAATCACTTTTCCGAATCAGACGCATGAACTCTTCTACGTCTTTCGATGCCGATTCTTTGTCACTTGCTTGCACTGGGCCATTCTCAACCGCTTTCCCTTTTCCTTTAGCGAGTCTTTCGGCCTCCACTTCAGGGGATATAAAGATCCTGCCACTCCTTGTCATACCTCCTGAGCCAACAACATTATCCACAGTCTCGGCTGGCTGCTTATTAACATCAATTTTTATCCCGTCACAATACACCTCCAACCCATATGACCATGGGACTGCTTTCGTGTTCTCGTACGGGATTGGCCCGGCCTTGGTTATGGTGATCGGTGGTCGCTGAGCTGGCGCTGCGATAGTGATTGTCTTTCGAGGAATCGTTACCGTGGCCACATCATTCTGCTCATCTGCTACTGCCCCTGCGGGCTCTTCAGTTGCTGCTTGGTCAAACTGCAATATGCCTTCATCAATTAAAGCCTGAATGCCCTTCTTCAAATCATCACACCCCCCAGCTAGGGTCCAACATTCTAAGCAATACTCGTTACATCCTGGGTAAACACCCCTTTGTAACAGTCGGCTCTTTACCTCGCTCAGCGGCGTCTTTAAATCTTCAACATTCATAATCAGATTCAACCTTTCCTCAGTTAGAATGACGTTTGCCCCATGATTAGGCATGGGCTTCTGCACTATATTCGGACCTGCCGTTCCGAAATTGATGGTCTTTTTGTCCAAAAGATCCTGCACAACATGCTTAAAAGCATGGCAACCTTCTATATCATGACCCGGAGCTCCAGAATGAAACTCACAGTGCCTGCTTGCATCATAACCAAACGGGGGAGCTCCCGTTATCGGTGCCAGAGTTCTTTTCTCTACCAGGTTTAATCCCAACAATGTCTGCAACAAATCTGCATAGGTCGAGGGAGGCTTCTCAAACACTCTTCTCGGTTTACTACCCTGGAATCTTCGCTGAGCCTGCTGTGCCCCCTGCTGAGGCTGCTGCTGCTGTTGCATTGGCTGTTGCTGAACCGGTTGTTGTTGTTGGAGTGGTTGTTGTTAATACGGGATGGTAACACTCGCCACCTGCTGCGGCTGACGATATTGACCTCATCCCCTGCCTCGGCCTCGGCCTCGGCCTCCAAATATTGCGCTTGCCTCGCCCTGACGGCGCCCACCAAAAGCCTTCCTATTACTGCCAGATGCAGTTGATTCCTCGACTTGGAACTTTCCTTGCTTAATGTTACGTTCAATCTTTTCTCCCATCAGAATTAGGTCTGAAAAACTGGCCAGAGACGTGTGAAACAGCATATCATGAAACAGACCGGTGAATGTGCCGACAAACATGTCATTCATTTCCTTATCTTCTATAGGAGGACGGACCCGGGCAGCCATATCGCGCCACCTTTGCGCGTACTCTTTAAAGCTCTCCCCCTTCTTCTGCGACAGCCCTGCCAATTGGACCCGATTGGGCGCCAAATCGCTATTATACTTGTAGTGAGCTACAAATGCCTCTGCTAATTGCTTCCATGTCTTGATATCAGTTGGCTCCAACCCCATGTACCATTCTAGGGAAGGACCCGACAGACTATCTTGAAAGAAATGCATTAGCATTCTTTCATCTGTTGAGTATGCAGACATCTTTCTGTAATAAGCTCGTACATGCACTTTTGGACATGTGTCCCCTTTATACTTATCGAACGCAGGAGCTTTGAATTTGATTGGCACCCTTAAGCCAGGTACCAAGCCCATTGTTGCCATGTCCAAACCCACAGCACTTTGGTTCAGGACCCCCTTCATATGCTCTTCCAGCATTCTGATCTTCTGGGAGTCATCCATCGGCCCTTCGAAACCTCCGCCGGAGAAAGCGTCCTCCTGCTGATCTTCTTGCCACATACCGTTTCCAGCCCCATACCCATCATATCCATTATTACGTCCAGCTCTGATCTGATTCATCCCCGGACCTCGGCCTCTGTTGCCGTACCTTTGAACACCTCCAGCAGGACCAAAAGCCATAAATCCAGCACCGTTTCCATTTCCAAAACCTCCGTAACCCTGATTGGCCACACCATAACCATCTTGCCCAAAGCCTTGAGCATTGAAACCATATTTCCCCGCATTATCGAATCCCTGATCATTGAATCCGAATCCAGCATTGACGAAGCCGTTGCCTCCCATATTATCACCCAAGTTGACATCACCAAGCCCAACGTTATGGACAGCAGTCTCATTCCCAACTCCGACGTTACCATTCACAGCAGCGGTAGCGTGGTTGACATTAGCAGCAGGTATATTGACTACAGGTGGAGCTACCGGCGTGGGAGTGCCGTCTCCATGAACAGTATCGACCCGTACAGACTGGTGATCCTCGTTACCGTGACCAGCATTTCGAGCCAACAGAGGCTGGACCATGGCCTGCAAATTCTCCTGCCCTTTTGCAATAGCTTCCATGGTCTGCATGAAGAGAGCGAGCTTCTCGCGCACATCTTGCATCTCGTTCTGCATTTGATCCATGATTCTTCGACAGTTAGTGCGGGTAGAATAGCGGTGCGGGTGTTGATCTGCAATCCTGAAAAGTACCTGGTACAGAGCAGGAAATAAGACACTTATTCAAAGATTACCTGTAATGCAATATGAATATGAATGCAATGCAATGTGTCTGTGCATTAGGGAAATTCATTCCCCCAGTTCTAGTGTGAAGGTGCCAGTGCAGTGACAGTGTTGACAATAGGAATATCGGAGCTGAATCATAGAAAGCCTCATATATTGCTGAGAAAACCAGAATACAATGTCGCTGAGAGTACGATAAGAAGGCATGACCTCAACCAACAATCCTGGTGATGGTCAGCACTTATGCAAATAAAGCATACAAGTTACTACAAGTTACTACATGAAATGATCAAATCCTCCCGAAAGTCTGGTACTCTTCTATCAACTTCTTGGTCTCTGGATGACTTGGTCGATCAAGCAGCCCTTCAACAAGTTGGTTTCTTTTCTTAAGAACGTGGCGCACGTCTTCAGCAGTTTCTTCCCATGTTGCTTCTCCGAAGCAATCTTCTAGCTTTCGCTTCTGAGACACCGCTTCATCTCTGCATTTGATTGCCTTGTTCAGTGCATGCTGGACACTATACCGGGTCATCACTTCCTCCTCACACTTCTTGATGCTAGACTTCAACTTCTCCTCGAGGTCGGAAATTTGCTGCTTCAGCTTATCTTCTCTCATCTTATTGTTGGTGAGAGTAGCATTCCAAGTCTTATTGCAAGAGGAGATTTCTCGGTGTGCTGCGTCAAGCGCCTTCTTTTTGGCTTCCAGCATGTCATGGGAGCTTCTGAACTCTTGCCCCAGACGTTCACGCTTTTTCTTTTCCTCAGTCAACTCAGCCCCTAACCTGTTTAACAGCTCGATTTGTTGTTGGAAAGCATACACGACCTTGTTTTTCTCACTGCGTACTTGAGCTAGCTCTTGCTCTAACCCTTCGTTGATCTTCAATAAGGCTTCTTTTTCTCTCACAACTTGCTCGTAGGCTTCCCGAGAAACCGTAGTTGGCTCTTCTGCCGGGACGGGAACAGTGACGGGTGCAGCGGGAAATGGCATTAATAACTGACTTGCTCTTTCCTGGATCCAAACCCTGTAAGGTTCATAAGCCTGGCAATCATTCTTACCTAACAGTGGCTTCCCTTTGCGGTTAATACGTGTCCAGGCATGTTGCAACTTGGCTAATAACTCCCCCTTCACGTCTCCGGTGAAGTACAGAGATTCCTGTACTTCCTCCTCCTGAGGTGGATTCTTCAGTGCATATCCGAACTGACGAATGAATAGAGAAGGGTTGTAATTGATACACCCTTTTCTTCCTATCAGCGGCACATTAGGGTACCCAGAACAGCTGAAGATGAGCTCAGATCCCAACAGGTCTCGATCAAACCACACAACGTCTTCGGAATATAGCCTTATCAGGCGCTCTGACCAACTGGCTGAGGTTGCGCTGTCCACAAATGGTCCCTTCATGGGGAGATGACTTTTGAACCACATATTTAATAGAGGAGCATAGCAGTAAACAACTTTTCCCCTTCGGTTTTCGTTCTTGTAGTGCAATGAGTGGTAGAAGTCTCCGATCAATGTTGGCACCGGGTTGCCTGCAGCAAACAGATAGAAAGCATCCAGATCTACAAAGTTGGGCAAGTTAGGAAACAACACAATTCCATAAATGCATAAAGCCAAAATAGCGTTGAAAACCACCCAACAACCGTTCTTGGCGTACTCTTGAGCCTTGCCAACCAGGAAATCTAGAGAGAAACCGGGAACCCCAAGCCAAGAAGTCACCAACAGCTCAGCAGCATTCATATGCAAGGCTTTGGCTAAATCCTCCAACTTGGGCTCAGCAGCAGAGTGAATAAAGGGAACCTTGTTCTGCACGGGAAGCTCAGTAAACTCCACATACTCTTCAATGGTAGGCCCTAGAATGAAGTCAGCAAATGTAAAACATCTCAATGCGGGGTCATAGAACTGCATCAAGGTGTATAGCCCGTTCATCTCATCGGCAGTGGGCTTGCAGACTAATCTCAGTAACCTCCCATGACTCATTCTGAAGCTTCTCCTAACCTCCTCATCGGCAAGAGATATCAGACCAAGTAAAGAAGTAATATCAGGTGAAGGCAGCTTATACGCAACTGTTTTCCTCAAACCAGCCATAGTCAATACTCAGAAGTCTGGGCACTAGAACCGGGGAATATGCAAATGCACCTGCAGCACAGACACACGTTAATGGGATGCAATGATAATGGGTATGTAAACAATGCAATGCAAGTAACATGCAACAGGGACCAAATGTCGTAGCTGAATAGCCTGAACCATATCAAGAAGTCTCGGATAGACTCCATAGAAGTCCTCAAACCCTGGTCTCAGATAGACCTAAAACGAAGCTTCAACAATGGTCTCTGACAGACCTCAAACCATAACTCCAACTGGTCTCTGACAGACCTCAAGACTCTCAACTGGTCTCTGACAGACCTCCTAACTCTCCATAAATACCCAGGATCTCTGATCAAGAAATAACCGGTAGTCTGAAGGTCTAGTTACCTACATAACCCCAAACCCTCTCACAGGTGGATGTCCTAGTAACTGACAAAGGTATGGCATCCTATGCGGTCGTCGGCGTCACAGACTTTCAGGGTTGATGATACGATTCCCAGAAGGAGTGGCATCATCAAATCCTGAAGAGGCCTCACTTAGCCAACTTCCAAATGATCGGTTCCCGGAGTCGACAATTCAGCTGACCAACAACCCCTTCGACCCAAAGGGTAGAAAAAGAAGCCAACCAGAAGAACCTCGTCCGAGTGTAGATTTCATGAGACACTAATGCAAGCAAAGCCGGCACGCGCCCACTACTTTCTACTCTAATTCTAGGTGCACTCAAGCCCAGGTCCGGCTTCTCACTCAATATCAGAACACCCGTCACACCCCAATACAGCAATAATAAACAATATATAATGCTGAAAATAAAGGTCAGAAATATAAATCCATACAAAATCCTCGACGGGAAAACAAGCGTTAGGATTGACTCTCTTAAGGGACATTGGATCCCAAATGCATAAGAACCATCGCAGTCCTTAGCAGCCGGGGGACGTTGGGTCCCCAGCAGAGTCGCCAGCTGTCGCTACTGCGAAAATCGGCGCCGGCTGAACAGAAGAGTCGCCACCGCGCGTTATTTATCCCACGGGAGGGAAAGGAAACGCTCAGAGTAAACCTCGCACAACACGGGAAAGGCATGGTCGTCGCAACCAAAACCTGGATTCGGGAGTCGGTTACGCAAGGGGAAGGTATTAGCACCCCTCACGTCCGTCGTACTCGACGGGATCCACGCTTGTTTTCGGGTATGGATTGTTATTCTATCTACTCTAAAGGTCAGGGGTTAAAAAGAAAAGAGAATGAAAATAAAATGACTCGGCAAAGTATCGCACTTTATGCCTACGTATTCTCGTCTGGAACGAGAAATCAGAGTCAACGTAGTTCGCCTACCTACGGGAAAGGAGGGGAAGGTTGCTCGCTAGGATATCGTATCCTATGCCTACGTACTTTCATACAGTATGAAAGATCAGAGCAAACGTAGTTCGGGCCACGTACGACACAAGTCTGTCTTGGTTGATTTTATTCCTTCTGAAACAAGTTTTCTTGATTAGCAGTCCAAGCGGACAAAAATGACGTTTTGATGAGTTCACATTCTTTTACGGAAGAAATGTCTTTTATTGTGTTTGAAATCTTTATGGTGTTTTTCTGTTTGTTTTGAGAAAGAAGAGACAGAACTCTAACCTACGGTTGCGAAGGGAAACAAACTAACCTAATGTTATCATGCATGGGTTAAGACCTAATGTCTATCATGCTCCTCTCTTGCACAGAGAGAAACAGAGATCCTAAGGGAATAGACGGAAACAGAAACAATATCAGATATATACAGTAAAACAGTAAAATGCATGGATGCAACAGTACAAGCGAGGCAAGGGAGTCCCACTCAACCTCGAACCTAGAAAACAATAGGCAAAAGTGAACAGACTTCACTTTCAACCCAACAGGGTAAACAGCAAACAATACAATCAGGAAAACCAATCAATACATCAGAAATGAAATACAGCAATAAAACACACAACTTCAGCAGCTCTGAATCAACATCCATCTTCAAGTCATCTCCAATCAGTTACGGGCTTCAACAAGCATTAATCTCCATCTTCATGGCCTTCAGGCAAGGGCTTTGATCATCAGTCTTCTATCTGCAATGGCTTTTCTTCAAGTCTCAGGTTCCAGGATGAACATCAGCCAACCAGATGAAGTGAATGAATGTTAGACATTTAATTACCTACCAAGGGTGGTTTATCAACTGTTAACATTAAACAGAAAGTTTTCTCTCAAAAGTTCTATCTTTCAAATACATTCACTGATCCTTCCAAAGGAAGGAGGTGGATATTTGAAAGAGACTTTGAATCATAGAGAAAGGATAGAGGCAAACAAAGCCATCTATGTTTGAACAGCAAGCTTTCTAATCTAGAGCTCTGCCTAGCTCCTAAACCCTAGTCTCCTCAGCAGCTGCTAGCAAGAACCTCCTCTCCAACTCTGGCAGTTGTTCTTCAATCTCTGGATCCCCAATGGTCTTCATCTCCTCAAGTCTTCAGCTCTCCCCAGTCCCCAAACAATCCCAATACCCAAGCAAGCAAGCAATAATCCCCAGAGGGCACACCACACCAGTCAATCAGATATACAGTATATTAATAGCAGTAGGGGAATCCTGACTTTTCTAAGGGGATCTAATAACTACCCATAGCCCCTATAGTCCCATAGCTAAACTAATCAAACCCTAAGTCCTAAGGGAAAAGAATCAAGCCTCCTAAGTCATCACTTAAAACCCTAGTTTTATCCATGTTATTCACACTTACACTAAGCACCTAAATTTAATTTCTAAAAAAGGGAACTAAATTGAATCTACAAGTTTGATATCTAACCTAAACAACCTAAAAAGAATGGATGAAAAATATTGAAGCAATTAATAGAACAAAAAATATCAAAATCATGTATGAAATGAAATTATGTAAAATGTTATTTATTTAGAAAATATGGAAAAAATATCAAATAAAAAATAAAATGCCATTTTTATTTTTTATAATTTTCTTGACATCCTAAAGAAAAATATGCAAAAAGAATGAATTAAAAATGATGATTTTTCTATTTATTATGAATTTTTAAAAATGAATGAAAAATGAAAAGAAAATAATAAAGAAAATATAAAGAAATAGCCAGAGGGGTGAGAATAGAAACACGCTGCAGTTGAAATCCCAAGTGGGCTGGAAAAGGTGGGGTGCGAATATCACTGCAGCTAGGCCCATATGCGCTCAGAAAATACTTGAGAAAATGCCAGAAAAATTAATAAGGTCTCGGTGCAAATAGCAGGCAATACACGTTGAAATGTTTGGGCTTAGTGATTGAGGGGTGTGTGTAGCAATGTGATTCAAGGCCCACTCAGCATACTTAAGTGAAATGGAGCGTTTCACTCTCAAGGCTTCCCTCCGTTTTTCGTTTTGAACGTGGTCCGTTGGATCAAGATTGGGGTCGTGGTCAAACAAAGGATCCTACGGCCATCCATCATCGTCCCCAAACTTCTTCTAGGGTTTCAGAAAACAACCAGTTCCATGCATGACCATCGTGCTCATCATTCTCCTCCAATACGCCATGAAATCACTCCCTTCCAAAACCAAAATTCATCCATTTTTCCCCCTCTCCAAATCTATGATGCTATCTCATTCTGAAACTCACTCAAAGAGCAAACCCGATAGTGATACCAGATAAAATCCACCATGATCACCTGCCAACAACTGCTTCAATTCTTCACAAAATTCACCCTAAACTAACCTACAACTCATCCTGATCACAGCATGCTAATCCAATCACATCTTCGTGTCCTATCTCAGCAATTACAAGCTCTAACAGATTTGATGCACCATATCCAATCTTCATGAAACCTTACCAAATTCATCCAAAACAGTCCTCTATCCTATCTTAACCATTCTACTCTATCAAAACCCTAAAACTCTAACTAAACTAAGCAATTTGAATAGAAAACAAACCTGGTGCAAAGTGAGAAAACAACTATGTTACTCCTTGAATTAGGTGCTTGCAGTGATTGAAACTTGCTCAGTGACTTGAAGGATGAATTCTGTATGCAATATCTCGTGTGCAAACCCTCTGAATCTTATGCTTCCAATTTCTTGAACCTTGAAGAATGAAACTTGTATGGCACTCTCCTTGATTGATTCAGCCAAATGGATGTGTGAATTACAAACTATGGATGATAGTGATGAGGTTCAGATCAAGAATGGGGATGATTGGTGAGAAATTGAGGGGATTTGAGAAGCTTATGCAAGAATGGAAAAAATGTGGAAAGCTTGGGGTTTTTGAACAAATGGGAGCACCAACCCTTACATGAATCAGCTTGCATGAATATATAGGTTGCATTAGAACCTCCTAGAAACTTGGAGAAGTTTCCCTTACACTTTTCCCTTCCAATTTTGATTATGTTACTTTCAATTCAAGCAACCATGGATAACTCACAAATTATGACCTAAACTCAAAATTCCACTTTAGCCAATGTCTTTAAAGTGCCTTTTCCATTCAAAATGACCTATAATTTTGCATCATTTGGCCAAGATATGAAAAATCTCATTTTTTAAGCCATTTTTCTTCATTAAATTCACCAATTTTGAAACCTTGTGCTATGGACATTTCCAATCTCTCATGGTCACTTTTCTAGACTCAAAATGTCATTTGGAGCAAGTTTGATGTTGTAAGTTTTTCCATTTGAGGCCTCCTTGTATGAGTTTTGGACATAGGTTAAAATGACCTGTAATTCACAAATGACCAAAATACCCTTTGCTTACCAAGACCGTAAGTTGAGTTCCACACATCATATGAAGGCATAATATACCATTCTAGAAAGCTAAGACAATGAGGAACAATTCTTATGTTGACCAGAAATTCATTTGAAATCTCCTTGAGGGGTAAAAATTTCTTGGAAGTCAAGTCACTTTCACAGACAAAATTTCAGATACCTCAGATGACCTGTAACTTGCAAGGACCATAACTTGAGTTCTATAAATCTCCTTGATGTCTTCCACCACTCAAATTAAAGGTCTTGAGATCCTCTACAAGTTTCATGTTGGCCAAGGATCCATTTGAAGCTTTCATTTTGACTTATCTTGCTTGGAAATTTGACCTAAACTAGGGGATTTTACATAGAAACCCTAATTTAGAAACTCCTCTTCTCCTTGATTTCTCTTGATTTCTTCTTGGCATAACAACATATCCTTATTCTCCATGTCAAATGATGAACCCCACATCTCTCCAATAGCCCTTAATGCCTTTAAATCAATCAATTGACCTAGGGTTGACCTGGGGTTGACCCAGATGAAACTCTAGTTGACTGTCTTCAACTGCAATTCTTGTGATCACATCAACCACTTGTTTTCCTCTCCAAATGACTTTCTAAGTCCTCCAAGATGTCTAGATACTCTCCATACTCAGCCCACAACTCACAATTCTCTTGTTGATCCTCAGATGCCCTCAGATAGGAGATAGACTCAAAGCTTGATCCACTGACCTCTCTGCTTTCAAATTCTTTTCTGATGACTTGAATGAGATTGAATCAGGATAATAACCTCTTGATAGGCCTCTAGAGATGAGAATAATGCTTGATCCCCTGTTGAATGCCTTGCTATGCAGCTGGTTAGGCTATGTACGTGACTCTATATGCAAATGCTAATGATATTGAAACATAAACCAAGTGAATAAGGTTGGGCAAATTTTAGGGTGCAACAGCTTGGATATCACAAAACTGTTTGGAAAGCTAATCTAACATAATAATGAACTGAAACGGCCTCCGAAAGTGAAGTAAAGTTGAAAAAGAAAGAGAAAGTAAAATAAAAAAGTGAGATGTATTATTGAAATCTTCATCATTAAGGACACAAAAAAATAAGGACAGAGATGATAGTTCTGGCGAAGACTCTTATAAAGAATAAGAGATGGGGTTATTTGTGAAGTGCTAAAATTAATATATGAGGAAGAATAAGCTCGAGCATTCTAAGAAAAATGATTAGTTTCAATAAGCATCATCCTCAAAATAAGTAACATAGAGAAAAAATAAGATGTCACATGCATTGAATGCAGAAAATCGGGTGACAATAGAACAATGTGTCAAAGTCTGAAAAAAACCATAAGAAAAAGGATAAATAATTCTACAAGATGAAGGGAAAACATGTTAAAGGTCGTAGAGTTTGTATCTCTTGGTAAGAAGAAGATGAGAGCTCCTCTTCATCTTCCAGTTCAATTTGAGATGGTGAATATGCTAACCTATGCTTGATGGCACACAAGAAAAGTGAAGACTCTAAGGTATACACTTTTGATCCTGAAGTTAAACCTTCTTACAAAAAATTGCCAAAAGTGTTTAGGGAAATGCATGTATATTTTGTATATGGTTTAAAGAAAATTTCTCTCCATATAAAACTTATTTCAAAACACGAAAGGAGATTAATGATCTTAATAATGTTTTATGTTCCTTAAGGAAGAACATGCATCTCTCATAGTTGAGCACTTTAAGGCTTCTGATACTTTCGTTAAAAAGATAATAAAGATAGATTGTGTTACTTATCCGATTTTAAAACATAAAAATGAAAAAAAAACTCAAAAGACAAGTAGCACAAGCTATTTCTCTATCTACCACTAGTTATAGTTCTCTAAGTCAAAGAGGGGCTGGTTTTAAGAAAAATCCTCAGCTTTCTAGAAGAAATAGAAAGAGTATTTCATCTAAATCTCCATGTCATAATTATGGTGATAAAGGTTACATTAGGCCTCTTTTCCACATTAGGAATGTCAAAGTTTCTAATGATACCATGGCTTAGATACCTAAGTGTTTTATAACTAACCTAAAGGACCCATTAGTTTGTACCTAAAATACTTGTTTGATTGTCTATAGGAATGTCTTGTCTAATTGAAAAGGTTGTTTCAGCTTCAAAACCTGTCGAGCTTCTCCATCTATACTTATTTGTCCCTTCAAGGACAAGTTTAGGTGGTAACTATTACGGGTTTGTAAATATGGACGACTATTCTAGATTCATTTAGACATTATTCTTAACCCATATGGAAGAAACCTCTAAAGCGTTCGTTAAATTTGCTAAGAGTGTCCAAAACCTTTTTATTTTGAAAATCATCACACTCTGTAGTGATCATGGTGGTGAGTTTTTAAAACATCAAACTAAAAACTTTTGTAATGAGTGTAAAAGTTGAGTGTAAAAGTTGTGTTTTGGAAGAATTAGCTCAGACAGTGATAAGCTAAAAGAGTTGGCCTAAGTACTTATGGGAGGATGCGATTAATACTGCATGACATGTCTTAAACATGGTGGTAATTCGACCAATCCTAGAGAAGAAACCTTGTGAGTTACTCAAAGGCAAGAAACTTAATATTTCATATTTTCCTGATTTTGGTTACAAATGCTTTATCTTATACAATGGAAAGAATGATGTTGGTAGATTTGATGTTAATTCTAATGAAGGAATATTTCTAGGGTACTCATTTTCAGTAAAGTATATAAAGTTTACAGTCATAAAATAATATAGACTTGGTCAAAACCTTTAAGTAAAATAGTATAAAAAGTAGATTGTCTGGAAATGTAGAGAATTTCGAAAGTGATAAAATGATAAGAAGTTTGTAAAAGACATTGTAAAGTGACAAGAAATTAACAATAGAATGAAAGCAAAACTACAAAGAAGGTAAATTGGAATAGAAGACTTTGCGTTTAATTGAAATGGTGTTTTAGAAATCATACATTTTGCTCAGTTAAACTCGTTTCTCTCTATATTGGGTACTTTAAGTTTGTGAGTTTTGTAGTGAACTCAACACAATATCTTGAATCCTATCACTAGAACTCCTATTTATACTAAATGTACAATAACTACTTGTAACGTTACACTCTCCAGCATTTGACACGTAATTCTTGCATGCTTTTTGCCTTTGAAATGTCTTTCACATGTCCTTTTGGATAACGCTGAAAGGTATTTTATTGCATGCTTTTGTAGAATTTGTTCATGTCGCTTTTTATGAATCATCACCCTAAAATTTTGGGAAAGGTATTTGTTCTGGTGTTTCAGGTGTGATACAAAGAGCTTGATCAATGATAACACTCGTAAAGAGGTTCCTCATCCCTTAACAAACAAAGAGGACATTAGTAAAAACAAAAAGAAAGAAAACAAGAGGAAGATAAACAAGTGATCTCATGGAAGTTGCGTCTAGATTGTTTTTTTGCAAAAGATCATTTGTTGGATCTGAAGCTAGCGGGATTATACCTGAGTGAATCACACACTCAAAGATACAATAGAGTCGCCACCAAACTTTATTTAGTCCCAAAGGACAGGGAAAATATCGATAAAACCTAAGGGAAGAGAAACGAGAAAGTGGGTCGGTTATGCGAAAGGAATGTACTAGCACCTTAAGCATCCGCCGTACCCGACGGGAACCATTTCGCTTACTTCTAGGCTTGGATGGGTTATCTATCTAAAGGCTTCTAACTAAGGAAAGGAAGGAAAGAAAAGAAAAAAAGGAAAAGAAAGTGCTTGAGGAGGATTGGGTCCCTCGTGTCTACGTATCCTCATAGTGCAATGAGGAAGTCAGAGCTCCATAGTTCAAGGAACCAAGGAAAAAAGAAAAGGATCTGGACAGACCAGAGAGACAGAAGAATGGAAGAAGACGGAGGAAGGTGGCTCCCCAAGATATCGCAATCTCGTGCCTATGTGCCTTTATAGTGCAATGAGGAAATCAGAGCCTATGAAGTTTGGGGAACTACTGCTAGGAAAGAAAAGGGAAAAAGACGGCGTCAAAGCCAAGAGCTAAAAGAGAAAGTGATACCCAAATGGGGAATACAAAAGGAATGGTGTCAAAACCGAGACAACTCTACTGAGAAATAGAGAAGCGAAGAAAGAACTCTGCAGGGGAATATAGAAGAAAAGATGACTCTACAGGGAAGAAAGAAGTAAAGGACAAGAATCAAAATAAAGTGTAAGATCCACGGGGGACTCGGTGTTGTACCCCAAAATTTGCCCAACATTTTTCTTTACATGGCTTGTGTTTCATTTCATTTTCATTAGCATCATGCATGTGCATAGCATTGTTCTTAACAAGGGATCAAGGAAGTTGTGTATCCAAGAGAAGAGTATCAAGGGGTCCAATCTCAAGCAAGAGTGTTTACTCAAGTCATCAAGTGCTTATGGCCACCAAGAAGTGGTCAGAGTTCATTGAGAGAAGATTGACAAGGATTGCTTACCTCTTATCTGGGAGGTCAACTGAGGTTCATCAGAGGTTCATAAGCTCATGGATATGAATATGAGATGTTTAAGGAGCTCATTGAGTGCTTTTGAGGCCATTTTGGAGCTCATTTAAGTTATTGTATCATGTGCAAGAGGTTGCATTCAAGGATTGTACACCTAAGGTTTCATCTGCTTAGTGTAAAGTCAACTGAGGATTTGAAGGAGATTGAGACTTGGTTTTAAGTCATGGGAGTCATGGGAAGTCATGTTGAGGCATCTAGAATTTTATTCCAAGATCAAATCAAGGAGAATCAAGAGTGTGAGAAGTTACTAAATTAGGGTTTCAAAGGATTGTCAGTGTAAAATCCCCTGTTTAGTGCCTAACTTCAACACCACATATCTCAAGATACAAGTTGAGTCTTATTTTCTTATAAACATTAGACTTGTAGGGCACGTTCTAAGCTTTCTTTTGAGTACTAGAACGCATCCATTAGGTTTGTAGAACTCAAGTTATGATGCCATCAAGTTATAGGTCTCAGTTGAACATTTTTTTTAGTCAACAAAAGTCAACCAACTTCCAAGGAACTTTTGACCAGGAATCATGTTTCTCCTCAACTTTCGATGAACATGAAAGTTTTTCCTTATGATCTTATATTTCCAAAAAGTACTAGAAGTCCTTCATCTCATTTGTATAACTCAAGTTATGAAGCTTGCAAGGAAGGGGTATTTTGGGAAACTTTGATTATAGGCCACTTTCATTATAGGTCATGTTCATACCTGTGTACTTCAAATGGAACTTTCACCAACATGAAAGTTGCTCCAAAATGACTTCAATTTCACCCTAGAACTCAAGGAGGGAATGTATTATGTATGGTTAGAGGCATTGGTGAAGAAATTTCAAAGGAAAATGGACTTTTTAAGGTGATTTCAATTGATCTAGGTATAAGTCTTTTCCATGCCTTCTTTCAATCCAATTTGGTTCACAAGGTTCAAATAAACAAAATGCACAAATTTCCTTTGGTGTATGGTAGCAAAATCACGTGAATTGGAGGCTTACTTCAAGAAAAAGTTTCACTTCCAATCTTCATAATTGAACCACAACAAGGCCCAAATTCAATCCACATGGGAATGCAAGTTCTCAGCTACAATTTCAAATGAAATTTAGGTGTGTTGCATGCTGAACTCACGTGTGCATGAAGCTATTTGCTAAATTGGGCATTTTCAAAATTCAAAGGAACCAAGCCATATTGGGCCTCCATTGCATCAAATATCCATAATATAAAAGCTCTAGATAAAAATTGAGAGCTCATTCTTGCAAATTGGTGGAGAGAGCTCTGAATTTGAATTTGGAAGGTGAAGAGAAATTTGAAAATCTCAAATCCAGATCTAGCACAGTTCAAGGCAAATTGAAGTGATCCTCTTCTTCCTCAAGTTCAGTGGGGTGATTCTGCATAGTTTGAAGCAAGCTCAAGCTCATTAGAAGCTCCAACGGAGAGACTCCGTTAGGTAATCTTCAAATCCATTTATCTCTCATGTTAAAGCTTAAATCCATGCCATTGTTGTTACATCTGAAGCCCTACACCTGGTAGGCAAATTCTTGTAGCTTAATTTTGTTGTTTGATGCCATTTCAGTTTTGTGCTCAAATTTTCCATCGTTCGATTCTCCTTGTTTGCACATGATAAATGAATTTGGACCATGGATTCACGATCTATGCAACTTGGCGTTCATTTTGGTATAAGATTTTATGAGATTTGGTGAAGTTTCAAACCTAAAACTCATGCCACTTTGTCGGAGAAGACGACCGAAGCTAGGGCTCCGGCGTCTGGTCTGAACTCAAGTCAGCTGAGGTATATGTGTTTGACCTATTGACTGACTCAGATGTGCGGCTTGGATTGCATCTGACTTGCCTACGTGTAGAATTGAATGCCACGTCAATTATTTAAGTGTTGTGTTTTGATGCTTGGCTGTTTGTTTTTGTTTTGGGCCAGATGCGCTATCTGCACCCCCTCTTGTGCAAGCCCAATTGTTTCAACTCTTTTAGTTGCTATTTACACCGTTTCCTCTTTTTGTTTTATTTTGTTTTGTTTTTAATTTCAGTTTTGATTTAATTCAATTAAAAATACCTCCAAGTTTGATAAATTCCACCAAAAAATATTTTCTGATACTTTAATGTGTCAATTAATTTTTCATAATTTTTACTTTCATTTTCCAATTATTTTTCAATTAAAATGAGATTGATATTTGGAGGTGTTTTTAAAATGAACTTTTCACTTGTCACTTTTGTTACTTGCTTGTTTCTTGACCAATTTAAATCTCCTATGAATGAGACTTCTTCCTCATGTTATTGATGAGTTGAAGTGTCTCTGAGGATGATTTTGTTCAAGGTTTGACCATTTTTGGTTAGACTTTTAAGTCATTTAGTTTGACCCTCGACAACTCTCCTTCAAAATGGTGCACCCTTGTGAATCAAATTCTTTGGTGATGTTTTGAATGGAAATTGGTTGTGTGTTCTTGGCCTCTGCTTGCCAACTTTCTTATGTTCTTTTGAGATTTTATTTGGATTTATTTGACACACTTTCCTATTTTTGGAGTAGCTTGCAAGTCAAGTTACCCCTAAGGGTGGTTCATACACATACTTGACCTAGTTTGGATGGGAAATGATTCTTATGGACTTCAAATGCTCCCAATTCTTTTCGATTCACTCTGATAACATGTTGAAGTTGTTGAATGCAAATTTTTAGGTCATAAAGTGTTTTGGTTTTGGTTTTGAGTTGCATTCTTTTTAGGCTTTCCATTTGAAGTTAAATGTTGAAGGTGTTTAGGACTTAGGTCCTTTACCATGCCTAATCTTGCAATTTGTTTTGGTGTGATTTCTTCTTTGCTTTGTGCACTCTCTTCCTTTTTTCTTACCTCTTTCCAAGCATCATTGAATCCCATTTGAGATGGTTTGGTCCCTCCTTTGGAGGAACTTTGAACATATCATGAATGGTGATTCATTTTGAGGACTTTTTGTGTGTTTTCTCTTTTTTGATCTTGATGATGATTGTGGTTGAGACTCTTTGAGTTACTTGCTGCCCAAGTTTGATATCCCATCTCTCATCTTGATCTTGCTTGGACTTTTGGCTTTCTTGATTTGTTGTTGAGCTTGTGATTGATATGTACGTGATTGTAAGGATTCCATTCTTCTCACTTTATCCCACTTTAGTTTGAACTTGTTTAAGTTCTTGTGTGTGTTTTTCCTTTTGGTTCTTGCATCTCTCATTTGCATGCTTGAGGTTGATATGTGCTTGTGGTGGCTACTGCCCCACACTTTGTTCCTCCCTCTTCTTTTCATCCATGTTTGTGCATTACATGTTTGCATTCTTTCTTCTTTCACTCATGCTTTCTTCTTCTTCATCTTTTGTCTTCCTTTGCCATGTTCCCTTAGGACCTCTAATATCTCTTGTTCAAGCAATATTATGATATAAATTAGGATTGAAACCATGCATGATAACATTAGGTAGCATTCCTTTTTCATCCCAATCATAGGTGCACTTTGTATGAGAACATTAGGTTGAGTCTTAGTCTCCCTTTAGAGTTGTGCCTCTCTTCTCATCTTCAAACTTCTTCAAGATACTTAATAATGGATAATGAATTTTATACGCTACGAGCCTTAAGCATTTGGGAAATGATGATTGGGGGGCCTTCTCTCAATTGTCTAGAGTGTTTAGCGTATGTCCTTTGGACGATATGCGACGCTTTCGCTCCTAGGTTATAGTCTTTAGTGCAACATGAATTACAAATCAAATTCAATCCATTTCTTTGTCTAAAAACCACAAAAACAAACATCAAATCTTTTTATCCTTCGAGATTTAATTGGAAAATTTTTTCATAAGGAGAGTTTTGTTAACTCTTGGTTATACGGTAAACAGGTAACGCCTAAGTCTTCAATGGTCGAGCTGCATACACCTAACTGCTAGAGCTAAGTTTTAACCCTACTCGGGTAAAAACATTTGAACCAACCCGTGGTCTTGTTAGCCCGAACCACGTTTGCTCTGATTTCTCATACCAGATGAGAAACATAGGCACGAGACGACGATGTCTTGGCGAGCAACCTTCCCCACCTTCACCCGTATTTTTCCGAACTACGTTGACTCTAACTTTCCCATTACACGAGGGAGTACGTAGGCATAGAGCGGCAATGCTCTATCGAGTCTTTTTTCTTTTCTTTTGTCCCTGTGGCTTGTAGCTTAGATAGATAACAAGCTTGGATCCCGTCGAGTACGACGGACGTGAGGGGTGCTAATACCTTCCCCTTGCGTAACTGACTCCCGAATCCAAGATTTGGTTGCGATGATCTGTCTTTTCCCTTTTCCGTAGGTTTTCTATGATCGTTTCCTTTCCCTCTCTTTGGGATAAATAACGAACGATGGCGACTCTTCTGTCTTTGTCGGCCCCTCTTCGCAGCGATGCGACAATTGGCGACTCTGCTAGGAACTTTCTCATCCCCTATGCGAGTCAATCCTAGTGCCTGTGTGTTTATCTCTGGGTGTGAATATATGTGTTATACTTTATTTTTATTTGCATTTTACTTTCAGCATTGTATATATCAGTTTTGCTATGTTGTTGGGCAAGAATATTCCACTGAGTGAGAAGCCAAACCCAGGCTTGAGTACAACCCTAGAATTAGAAGTGGAAAGTAGTGGTGGACCTGTATGCTTAGCATGCACTAGTTCCCATGAAATTCACGCTCAGACAAAATTCTCTTTGATGATTTCCTTTCCAGTCTATAGGACTGTTGTGAGGATTTTAGATCCGAGGATTGTCGACTCTGGGGACTGATCATTTGGAAGTCAGCTAAGTGAGTCTGCTTTGTTAGACTATGATGCCAAACCAGAAATGGTGAACATATCATCGTTTCTCGAAAGTTTATGACGTTGATTACCGCATAGGATGCCAGACCTTATCAGTAATAGGTTCATACCTGTGAGTGGGAGGGTTATGCAGGTAACTTTGACCTTCAACCTACCTTGTTTTCTTGCCATAATGAACCTGTGTTCTTGATACAGTGGGTCCTTATGATAGTGCTATGTTCTTGCTAAAGCGAAGCGCTGGTTCTTCTCAATCAACAGCACAACAATCTTGATCCCCTATCGCATTTGCATTTGCATTTTCATTTTGCATTTTTATTGACATGTATTTATGCTGCAGGTGTACATTTTTCCCTTGATTCTAGTGATCTTACTCTTCTATGATATGGAATCTAGCCTGAAGAAGACAATGGCATACAAGTTCCCTACTCCAGGCATTGGATCTTTTATGAGTTTGACTTCTGTGGCTGACAGAAAGGTAATGAATGATTTCAAGTAGTCTTATGGGAAGCTCCTGAGTGTTGTCTGCAAGCCATTAGCATATGAGTTGAGTGGTCTCTATACTCTGTTGTAGTTTTATGATTCACAGCTGAGGTGTTTCATCTTTCCGGATTATGTTCTGGCGCCTACCTTAGAGGAGTTTTCCATGTTGTTAGGGGTCCCTATCTTAGATCAGATGCCATTCTATCACACTGATATTGAGCCTGATCTGGCTAAGCTTGTTGTTGCCCTTCATCTGGATGTTTTTGAGATTTCAGGGAAGGTGGTTAAGAGGAGTGGGATGCATGGATTTCCATTACCTTTTATGGTTGATAAAGCTCATCAGTTTGCCAAAGATGGTTGTTGGGTTGTGTTTAATGCTATCTTAGCATTGTGCATATATGGTATCATGCTATTTCCTAACCTTCCAGATTTTTCAGACTTGGATGCATTCTACATATTTGCCTTAGGGAATCTTGTACCTACGTTTCTGGGCGACGCTTATCATTCTGTGCACTACAAGAATGAGAACCGGAGAGGGAAGAACGTGTCTTGTTGCGTGCCTTTGTTCTACAGGTGGTTTGTGAGTCACCTTCCCAAATCAAGTCCATTTATTGATACTGCAGGTACCCTAGAGTGGTCTAAAAGGTTGATGCGATTGATGTCTAAGAACATTATCTGGTTTGATAGAGACATGCTGGGTACTAAGATCATATACAGTTGTGGTGGATTTCCTAACGTCCCGTTGGTCGGAAGGAAAGGATGCATCAACTATAACCCATCCTTGGTAGTTAGACAGTTTGGGTATGCTTTGAGAGATCCTCCCAAGGCAGAGGAGATACAGGAATCTATGTATCTCACTGGTTTGCTGGAGGGTGATACTTTGGCTAGAGTTGAGAGAGCTTGGAGCAGCATCCACCAGAAGGGGAAAGCTTCTTTGGGGAAAAGTAATAGTCGAGCCTATGACCCTTATATCACTTGGATCCAGGAGAGAGCAGCGAGAGTATTGATGCCTTTTCCATCTCGTGAGCCTCTATATCCTCTGCTAATTGAGGAGCCTACTACTATCGACATCCAGAGGTATAATCAGTTGTCGTCTAAGAAAGAAGGGTTGCGCAAGGCTAATGAAGAGTTGGAGAAAGAGATTATTCAGCTCTAGAGTGAAAAGATTGAAGCTACACATTCCTGCAAGAGACAAACTGAGTTGGTCAACAAGCTAGGTACAAATTTGACCAAAGCGATTCGCGCTCGAGAAAGTTTGGGTTTAAATCTGAAGGCTATCAGTGGTGTTCTTACTTCTTAGAAGAAGGAGTTGGATATGGCTTATCTAGAGATTTCCATATTCAATGATCAGTGGAATGCTACCCTTACTAACAACAAAGAGCAGGAAGATGTACTGAAACAACCGATTGTCAAGCTGAGAGCTCAACTCCAAGTGAAGGATGAGAAAATTGCAGCTGAAGCCTCACTCCGACGTGACAGTGATTGTAGACTGAATGAAGCACTTGTAACATTGGATGATTACAAGTCTAGAGATGATACGAAGAGGTGTAAGCTTGAGGAGGCTTTTGGTGAGGGCGTTTGGGAGGACTATTCTCAGGATCTGCAGACCGCTATTAGCCAGAGAGATCTGCTTATCTGAGGGTTGCTTATCAGGCCAGACCATCCCGAGACGAAGGAGCTGTTAGAAGATTTCCAGTCTAGTTGTCGTACTTGATTGTATTTTCTTTTCAGTCTGTTTCCATTTTATGTATTGATCATCACCAGACCTGTTGGCTGAGGTCATTCTGATTCCATTGTATTGTTGTACACTGTGTTTTGTATCTGACTCTTGGCTCTCATTTTATTTATAAGAAGTTTGCCTATTGCTTATCTATTAGCTCTCCATTGTCGTTCTGTTCTCATGGAACTAAAATCGAGAGGTAAATATCCCTAATGCATATATACATGTCTGCATATTGCATCACTTTGAATTTTTGCATCGCAGGTGTGTTGCACCCCAAAATTTGCTTAACCTTTTCTTAACTTGGTTTATGTTTCATTTCATTTTGTTCTAGCATTTGCATTGCATAACATATTTCATTTTACAGGGGATCAGGAGGTTGTGCATAGCAAGAGAAGACTCCTCAAAGTGTTGAGCCTAAGCAAGGGGTGTTACTCAAGTTTGAATGGTCATCAGGTCATCTAGAAGAGGTTAATAGTCTTGTGAAAGGATGGATGGATGTATGTGGGTTAGCTCTTAACTTGGAGGCCAGTTAAAGAGCACCAGAGGGTTGTGAATTCATAATTGTGGATAAAAGATGTTGAGAGAGCTCATTGAGTGCTTTGAGAGCCATTTGGAGCTTATTCAAGTTGTTGTGTGAAGTGGAACAAGCCACAGTAAAAAATGTTACATCTAGGGTTTTCATCTGGTAACTCCTCAGTTAATTGTGAATTGAAGGAGGTTACAAATCAATTCCAAGTCTCTATGGTTATGAGATGTTGTGTTAAGATGTCTAATATATCATTTCAAGATCAATTCATCAAGGATCAAGAGTGTGAGAAGTTACTAAATTAGGGTTCTCAGTGTGAAATCCCCTGTTTAGTCCCTAACTTCAAGACCACCTGTCTCAAGATACAAGTCTCATCTCAACTTTTTAACAACATGAAACTTATAGAGCATGTTCTTAGATTTATTTTGAGTACTAGAAGTCCTTGATTGGATTTATAGAACTCAAGTTATGATGCAGACAAGTTACAGGTCATCAGATGAATGTGATTTTGGTCAACAAAAGTCAACCAACTTCCAAGCCATTTTTGACCTAGAAGGATGTTTCTCCTCAACTTTTGGAAAACATGAAAGTTGTAGAGAATGGTCTTAGCTTTCCAAATAGTACTATAAGTATTTCATATGATTTGTAGAACTCAAGTTATGAGGCTTACAAGTCAAGGGTATTTTGGGAAAGTGAGATTATAGGTCATAAAATTATAGGTCCATTTCACCAACTTGCACACTTCAAATGGAAATCTTTTCAACATGAAACTTTCTCCAAATAGGTCCATTTGCATTACCAAATCATATTTTGTCATGGTTGGAGCTTGGATTGAAGAATTGGTGTTTGAATTTTTTATAAAGGAAGCTTAAAATGAGAAAATTGGATTTAATTCATTGGAACCTTTGCAAGACATATTTATGCATATTTTGAGTGCAAATGATGTTCTAAATACAATGTCAATTTTACATTTGCAATTTGAGGTCATTTGGTTGGTCATTTCCATGGTTTCTTCACCATGAAGTAACAAATGAGAAATCCACCATAGAATCAAAACAAGGACCAATTGCTGACCCTTTGATCAACTCAAGCCATGTGTGTTGCACCCCAAAATTTGACCAACATTTATTTGTTCATTGAGTATTTGGAAGTTGATACCTTCATCAGAAAGTTCAAGAGATCTTCAGAGGAAGTGTTTTGAAACCAGGGTTGTGTGCTTCACAGTTTGAAAGTTGTGGGTGCTCCTCAGATGATTCTGAGACTTTGAGAATGAACTTGATGTCTTGAGAAAGCTTATGAGATGCCTTGATAGCCTTCATGAAGCCCAGAGAAGTCATTATGTAAGAGTTCAGAGGATTTAACCATGAATGGTATAATTAGGGTTTTGACTGGGTCAACCCTAGGATAACTGAAGATTTGGAGAAGGTTGAGACTCAATCCAAGGGCCATGAGATCATGGAATGATGTATAGAGATGTTATAAAGATGATTCCTAGACCAACTCATCATGATTGAGGAGTTTTGAGAAGTTTCAAGTTAGGGTTTCTGAGGATTGTCAGTGAAAAACCCTAATTTGATCCCTATCTTTCAGGCAGTTTTAGCTATAGATGTGATTGAGATCTCATCTTCCCCACAACATGAATGTTGTAGAGCTTGTTCTAAGCTTTAATTTGAGTGGTGGAAGTCCTTGATAGGAGTTACAGAGCTCAAGTTATGGTTTTGACAAATTACAGGTCAGCAGAGGTGTGTGAATCTGGGTCCTTGAAAGTCACCCAACTTGCAGACAACTTTTGCCCTAGTAGGTTGATTCCTATGGTTTCTTGGTCAACATGAATGTTGAAGAGGATCTTCTTAGCTTTAATTTGAGTGGTAGAAGTCCTTGATTGGATTTGTGGAACTCAACTTATGGTTTGAACAAGGCAGGGGTATTTTGGTCATTTGTCAGTTATAGGTCATTTTAGCCAATGCCTAAAACTCCTATTTCCAAGCCTCAAATGGAAAAACTCAAAACATGAAAGTTGCTCAAAATGTGATTTTAAGTCTAGAAAGAAGGTCACAAATTGTTGAAAAAGCTCATAGCACAAGATTCCATGATTGGTCAAAAATGAACTAAAAATGACTTATAACTTTGAAAAGTTGAAATTGAAAAGTGTTTTGGAAGATCTACAAATCCAAAATAGGTCATCCAATATATCATTTTGATTGGAAAAAACATTTTGAGAAGATTGGTTTAAGTAGAATTTTCATTTGAGGCTTAAAAAATGAGGTTCCTTTGGAAATTTGTTACTTAAGAAAGAAGGCAGTGTTAGAAAACCCTACACAAGCAACAAATGCACTTGTTTTTCACCCATCCTCATTCAATAACTCACATAAGGACATTTTGAGACCAAATTACCATGCATGAAGCAAGGGATATGAGACTTTCAACTTCTCATTCAAGGAGAAATTCATGAAACTTCCACATCATTCTAGATGAATCTAGAGACTTCCATGGATTGTTATAAAAAGAGTGCATTATGGAGAGTCTATGGTTGGTGAAACTTGAGCCAAGTCAGAGGAGAGAGAGGGATACATAGCCATTGGAGAGATTTCTTCAAGTTGAAGCAAGTTGAGATATCTTGCACTACCAGCCATCTCCTTCATCACCATTGCAAACAGAATACTGAGAATCATTCAAGGACCATCTGCAAGCAATTCCAAGGCTGGGAACCACCTCTACACCACTGCACCATAACCCTTTGACAGGTTTCTTCTTCACTTTATACCTCCTTAATTATGCAGCTTCAATTAGTTTCTTAGGCATAGACATGATGTACTAGGCTAGATGATTCTTCCCCATGAGTTACAGCCTGTTCCATGAGGTTCCATGGCAGGTGTTTGAAACTTTGATTTTCAAGAACTATTAGTTTAGGGCATTTCAATCATCAAGAATTAGTGTGCATTAGTTAGGGTAATGTGTAGTGTATCTGTAAATCATTAGGTTGAAGTTTGGTGAAAGTTTGATAGCAGTTGAATGTGGTTGTACCCGGATCTTCAATCCTTCTGTTAGAACAATTTAGGGCGAGATGTGGAAAACTGTACGTAGGGTTGTGTTCCCCTTGAGATTTAGAGCAACTTTCGTTTTTAAGTCGTGGCAAACCGTGGCCTGTAGAGAGAGATAATGGAACTCGAAGGTTTGCGTATGGAGGTGGGGGTTCTGAAACCCTAGGTCCCATTTGGGGACGATGAAGAGCAGCCATTGGATCCTCTCTAATATTTGACAATTTATTCCAATCGTGCGGTCGTGGATGCGTCTGAGAAAGAGAGGGAAGATTTGAATTATTTAAAACGCCGCGTTTCATTTAGGGCGTTCTGGGCCCAGAGTTTCTCTTCGCACCCCCCTTTATTTCTGGCCCAGTATATTGAACTAGCGCGTATTTCTTAATGCACCCCCTCCCTTTATTTCATTTTATTTCTTTTTAATTTTCTTTTAATATTTTCTGTTTTTGAATAATTCATTAAAAATTGATAGAAAATGATTTTTAATTTCTTCTTTTTTCTATGAGTAGATTAAAATGAGTAGAAAATTATAAAAATAAAATTGAGATTTTATTTTTAGGTTTAATATTTCTAGTAGATTTTCCAATTAAATAGCTTTTTAATTGTTTCATTTTGATACTTGATTTTGTAGGAATTGTTTTAGTACTTTCCATTAATCTTTTTTACCCATTCTTTTTTGTGCAATTAGATGATGAGTCATACTTCCCCATAGGATTTTTTCTAGATTTTTTAGAATTAATCTTGATTAGTTTAATTAGGGTTGACTTAGGATAGTCTAATTAGGGTTTAGAATTGTGCATAGGTGATGAATCATTTTCTTTGAGCAAGTTTTATCTTGATTTTTAGGTAGAAACCTTTATAGATGTTATGAGAAGGTGTTGAGGACCCTTGTGATTAATTGTTAATTTTTCCCCATTAGTTTAGTATTTTTAGGTATTGTCTGAAGATTGCCTGATGATTTGGTTTGTTCAGTGGGTTATCTGTTCATCTGTGGGGTTCATTCTGAGGAATTTGTTGAAGGGCTTGTGTTGCCTTGAGGATATTGATGGGGAGCATCATGAAGAGGAGCTTGTAGATCAAGATGCAGAGACCCAGAGCTTGTCTCATCTCCTGTCTGTGAGGTTTGAGAGCCTGAAGTTTGAAGGAAGTTCATGGTACTTTCCTGAGGAAGGCACTATGAATGACTTTCATCCTTCCTTCTCACCTCTTTCTTAAGTATCCAATGATGTTGGAGCCAACTTGTGAGTTTAATTTCTCCTGAGGAGGAATGTAAACTGATCATATGTTGTTGAGCCACATGGGATACAACTCCTAAGTGGAAGCCTCCTAGTACTTTCCTGAGGAAGGTCCTATGAGTCTATCCACTTAGTTCCACTAGTTGATCTAGGATTTCTCAAGTATCCAATGATGTTGGAGCCAATTTGTGAGTTTAATTTCTCCTGAGGAGGAATGTAGACTGATCACATGTTGTTGAGCCACATGGGATGCAACTCCTAAGTGGAAGCCTCCTAGTACTTTCCTGAGGAAGGTCCTATGGGTCTATTCACTTAGCTCCACTAGTTCAAATAGGATTTCCTAAATATCCAGTGATGTTGGAGCCTGCTTGTGAGTTTAATCTCTCCTGAGGAGGGATGTAAACTGATCACAGTGGTTGAGCCACATAGGGTATGACTCCTGAGTATTCACCTCCTAGTGTTCTCCTGAGGAAGACACTATGAGCTTGCTTGCTTAGCTCCCTTTCTTTGGTAAGCTTGTTCTGAAGCTCGAAGGCTGGGAATGATTGCTCCTGTTTAGAGTTTTGCTTGAGAGCTTTGCTTAGGTTTGTTTAGATCCTGTGATTAGGGTTAGGATTAGAGAATAGATGATTCTTTCTCAAGTGTGTTGTTTGCCTGTTAGCACTTCATTTCTTTTACCTGTTTATTGCTTGATAGCACGTTGTTTATTTTCAGTATGATTACTGTTATTGCATGACTGGCTTGAGGTTGAGATGAGCTTGTGGAGGCTGAAGCCACACACACATTTCCTCCCTCACTTGCATTGCATGCATTTTACTGTTTAAAGCTGATGTTTTTGTCTGTTTCTGTGTATCATTGACATGATCCCTTAGGACTCTCATTTCCTCTGATGAGGATTTGATGATAGACTTTTAGGTTGAAACCTATGCATGACAACATCTAGGAGTTCCCTGTTCAAACCTCAACCATAGGATGAATCCATGGCATGATAACAGTAGGACTTGATAGTCTCCCTCCTAGTTGAGCCATTTTTTTTCCGTAGTTTCCCGAACTACGTTTGCTCTGATCTTTCATACCAGATGAAAGTACGTAAGCATAGGATGCGATGTCCTAGCGAGCAACCTTCCCCATCTTCACCCGTAGTTAGCCGAACTACGTTGACTCTGATTTCTCGTTCCAGACGGGAATACGTAGGCATAAAGTGCGACGCTTTGCCGAGTCATTTCCTTTTCTTTTTCAGCCAGCCTTGATAGGTAGATAGATTATAACCAACCCGTCCAAGTAAGCAAACAAGCGAGGATCCCGTCGAGTACGACGGACGTGAGGGGTGCTAATACCTTCCCCTTGCGTAACCGACTCCCGAACCCAGACAATGGTTGCGATGACCTTGTCTTACCCTTATTCGTCAGGTTTTTCCGATCGTTTCCTTTCCCGCTCCGAGGGATAAATAACGAAAGGTGGCGACTCTTCTGTCATGCCGGCACCTTATTTTCGCGCAAGCGACAGCTGGCGACTCTGCTGGGGAGCTAAGCATCTAGGGACTTTTCCCATCCCTTATGCTGGGACCGTTTCCCATCCCCTACGCGAGTCAATCCTATCGTTTGTGTGTTTGCTTGTTGGGTTGCGTTTGTTTATCGCATCTTTGCTTCTCGCATTTTACTTCCCGCATTTTATTTCCCGCATTTTATTTCCAGTTTGATATGATTATCTGTGCTGCTGTGGGAGAGGGATGTTACTGTGAGTGAAAAGCCGGACCTGGGCTTGAGTACACACCTAGATATAGTTGTGGAGAAGTAGTAGACGAACCTGTCTGTTGAACAGGCACAGTTCCCTACGAAAATCTGCGCTCAGACGAGATTCTTGCAGAGGTGCTCCTTTCCGGTCCTGAGGATCTGAGGGGAGTCCAGACGTAAGGATTGTCGACTCTGGGGACCGATCATTTGGAAGTCAGCTAAGAGAGGCCTCTTCATGACTTGACGATGCCACTCCTTCTGGGAATCGTATTGTCACTCATGAATGTCTGTGACGCTGACGACCGCATAGGATGCCGTACCTTTGTCCGTGGATTAGGTCCATCATACCTGTGAGTGGGGTTGGGATATTGCAGGAAACTTTGACCTCCAGACCACCTGGTTTTCTTGACAGTGAATCAGTTATGTTGGGTTCTCAGTTGCAGATATGTTCTTGATAGAGCAAGGATTTGATCAGAGGATCTTATCATCGGATGTTTGTCTGTTCTTGATAGAGCAGGCTTTGATCAGTGTATTATTATCAGAAGTTTGTCCTGGATGGAGCAGATTTTTGAGTGGGGTCTGAAGATCTCGCCAGCAGTTGTTATTTTGTTCTTGATAGGGCAGATTTTTGAGTAGGGTTTGAAGATCTCATCAGCAGCTGTGCCTTTGTTCTTGAGAGGGCAGATTTGTGACTTGGGGTCCGAAGACTTCTCCAACAGATATTCCTTGATCTTGCATCCGGGGTCTTTATTATCAGGCCTTCGTTCTTGTCAGAGCAGAATTTTGATCTCGATCCTACCAGATGGTTATTCACAACAGATCAGATCAGTGGGTTTACACCGGGGTTTCCTTCTCAGCAGTGACTGTTGACATCGAATCTCCACAGCAGCCTTGGATATATTGTTGCATGCCTGCATTTTGCATTAGCTTGCATAATCATTCCATTAGCGTGTGTCTGTGAGGTTGCTGTCTCCATGATTGGGCCTAGATTCTTCTCCTTATTATTATCAGCAGGTGACAGGATCGGGGGAAATCTCTCAAGCACACAGACTCACGCATGCATTTGCATGAAGCATTCTTGCATGACATACATTCTGTTGCTTTTCCTAACCTTTAATCTTGACAGGTTTTTCAGGTACTCAGGTCCCGAGCTGTTTTCAATCTCCAGGATTGATCAAAGATTCATCCACCGTTACTCAACTCGCGCCAATCAAACGAGAATCATGGACCAGGTTCAATCAGATGTTCAGGAGCTTCGTGAAAGGATGGATCGTTTTATGGAGTTGATGCAAGTAGTTGCGAACGGGCAAGAGCAACTTCGTACTTTGGTTCAACCTCTCATCTCCAGGGTTGACAGCAATGGAATTCTTCACGGCGGGGCCGTACCCACTCCTCCTCCTCAAGGTGATACTCCTCAGAACGTTGTTCCTGCTGCCGGGGGCAACGGTAGTGCTAACGGCAATCTTATGAATAATCTCGGACTTAACGCGGCGGGCGCCGTCAATGGTGGTTTGGGAGCCAATGTTAATGTTGGTGCAGGAAATATGGTGGTGCCTCAACCGTGGCTGGAGGACCATCAGGACGACATTTTCTCTCAGAGAGGTGTAGAGGCTGAGTTGACTGCTGAAGCTAGACTCAGGTTCAAGGCACTGGAAGATAAAATGAGAGATATAGAAAATCAGAATACATTGGGCGTTGACATGTCCAAACTTGGGCTGATTGCTGACTTTAAAGTACCTCACAAGTTTAAGGTGCCTATCTTTGAGAAGTATAGAGGCACTACTTGTCCCCGTGTTCATCTCCGATCGTATTACAGGAAGATGTCTGCTTACTCTGATGATGAGAAGTTGCTGATGCACTTCTTTCAGGATAGTCTTTCTGGCCCATCGCTTGAATGGTATATGGGTTTGGAACCCGCTGCTGTGCGAACGTGGAAAGATCTCGCTGAAGCATTTGTTCTCCACTATCAGTATAATAGCGACTTGGCTCCCAACCGAGTTCAGCTTCAGAATCTCTCGCAGCGTAGCAATGAAAGCTTCAAAGAGTACGCCCAGCGGTGGCGTGAATTGGCTGCTCGGGTTCAACCGCCGATGGTTGAGCGTGAGTTGGTACAGATGTTCGTGGCCATTCTTCCCGGAGTCTATTATGAGAAGTTGGTTAGTGGCATGTCCGGGACATTCTCGGCCCTCATCACTTTGGGCGAGCATGTTGAAAATGGTATAAAGATCGGCAAGATTCAAGGCGAATCATCCTCAGCTGGAGGAGCTACCAAGAAACCATATACTGGCAAACGCCGAGAGGGCGATGCCAGTGCTGTCTCTAATGCTAGGAGAAAGGGCAAGGGCCCTCAGTCTCAGATCGCTAGCATAAACATCCCAGTTGCTCCCCCGCAGCCGCAGCAGCAGCCTCAGCAACAGAATAATCCGGGATATAAGAAATATCAGCATCGGGGTCCCCTGGCAAACCGTCATTTGGAAACTCCTCCCATGTCATATGCACAGCTTCTGCAGACGTTGCTTCAGCTCCAACTGGTTCAGAAAAGGACGCTAGCTCCCTTGACAGGGGCACCACCACCCGGGTACGATGCTAATGCTACATGTGAATTTCATTCTGGGGCACCTGGCCATACAGTTGAGAACTGCAAAGCTTTTAAGCATAAGGTCCAGGACATGATTGACGCCAAGATAATAAATTTTTCTGACAACGTGCCCAACGTCACCAAGAATCCGATGCCTCATCATAGGGGGGGCGGAGTAAATGCTGTCATCACTGAAGAGAATTTAGACTTGCTGACTGATGTCAGAGATTTGAAGACGCCACTGAGTTTTGTTAAAGCTAAACTGCTGAAGAAAGGCTTCTTTCCCGGGTGTGGGGAGTTTTGTATGGAATGTGCTGCACTTCCTGACGGGTGTGAGCAGTTGAGTGAAGGTATCCAGAGTCTGATGACCGAGGGTATTTTGCAGTTTAGTCGAAGCGTTGAGAATGCGTCAGGGGAAGTCGTGCTGAAGCAGGCGGACGAAGTCGCTACTATCACCATTCCTCGCCACCCTATCACCATTTCTGCACCTCGTCCTCCTACTATTACCATCACCAGGGCTGGACCAATCCCGTTCGAGAGTACCAATGCCGTGCCATGGCATTACGGCGCTGAAGTGTATTGTAATGGCCAGAAGGTAGAGATTGAGCCGCCCAGATCGACTGCGCAGAATCTTGCTGAGGCCAGTGGTATCACCAGAAGTGGCAGAGTGTTCGCGCCGGCAGAGGGTGCGGCAGAGAAGGTAGTCAGGGCTGATGCTGCTGATAAGGGCAAAGGTAAAGCCGTTGAAGAGGTTCCTGCGGGGGCAGAAAAAGACTTGTTGGTTAAAGACGCAGAAGAGTTCATGCGACTGATCAGGAAAAGTGACTACAAGATTGTAGATCATCTTCACCAGACTCCGTCGAAGATCTCAATTCTCAACCTGTTGCTGTGTTCCGAAGCACACCGCAACGCATTGCTGAAAGTATTGAATGCTGCATACGTGCCGCAGGAGATATCGGTTAATCAACTTGAGGAAGTGGTAGCTCATGTCAACGCTGGTAATGGGCTGGGTTTTACAGATTTGGAGCTGACGCCCAAGGGAAGAGACCACAACCATGCCTTGCACATCTCGATAGAGTGCAGGGGCACGATTATGTCACATGTCCTAGTAGATACGGGCTCCTCGCTGAATGTGCTTCCGAAGAAAGCACTAATGAAGTTGGATACCCGGGGACTGCTGTGCACGCCCAGTGATCTGGTCGTAAAGGCTTTTGACGGAACCAAACGCCACGTCTTTGGAGAATTGACCCTGCCAATTCAAGTCGGTCCAGAGACGTTTAATGCAGTGTTCTATATTATGGATATCATGCCCGCCTACAGTTGCCTCTTAGGTCGGCCGTGGATTCATTCTGCTGGTGCCGTAACGTCTACGTTGCATCAGAAACTTAAATATGCTGTTGGGGGCAGCATAGTGACAGTTTGCGGAGAGGAGGACATCATGGTAAGCCACCTGTCGTCCTTCAAGTATGTCGAAATGGATGGCGAGATCCATGAGACTCTTTGCCAGGCGTTTGAGACCGTCAGGGTGAAGGAAGTAGCTCCCGTTGTTGCAGAGAAGCAAGAGGTGAACCTCTCCTCGTTCAAGGAAGCTAGGGCTGTTGTCGAAGCCGGTTCTACCCCAGGCTGGGGGCACGTCTTGGATATACCACTCAAACAGGATAGGTTTGGATTGGGATATTCTCCTGAAGCTGAAGCTTCAACTTCTTCTGGTAGCTCATCTCATGGGAAGGGGCCGATCCTATTCACCAAGGGAGGAGTAATATTCGAAAGTGTCAACGCAGCGTCGGAGGACAGCGGAGACAGTGACTGTGATCTCGATGCCTGGATTCAACCGAGCAAGCCAGGCGAGCGCCTTCACAACTGGACCATCAAGGAGATTATCGAACTGACAAGTGAAGAGTAATGATTTGCTTTTTACAATCTTTGTACAACCCTATGTCCTGCCCGGGGCATAGTGGTTTTACTGTCAGGGCCTTGTTGGATTATGTGTATACATTTTATCAATAAATAAAAAGGCGTTTTCTTCGTAATCAAATATTGTGTTCTCTGTTATTCATATTTTATGCTTGTTTTGAAAAACAGCAAAAGGGCGACGAGGCTCGTGCTAACCTGCATATTCCTGCTTTAAACTTAACCCTTGTTATTGCAGGATCCACGTAACAGACGACATCGACTCTGGACCCTCTACGGCTCACTACGACTTTGATTGCCCGATCTATCAAGCCGAGGATGAGATTGATGAAGACGAAGACCTTCCGGAAGAATTGGCCCGCTTGTTGAAACAAGAGGAGAAGGTTATTCTGCCTCATGAAGAGGAGATTGAGATCATAAATCTGGGTTCTGAGGAGCTTATCAGGAATGTCAGAGTCGGGGCTGCGCTGCAGAACGATGTCAAGCATAGACTGGTCGAGATGCTTCGAGAGTATAGTGACGTCTTTGCTTGGTCATATGAGGATATGCCTGGACTTGACACAGATATCGTGGTTCATCGCTTGCCGTTGCGTGAAGATTGCCCCCCAGTCAAGCAGAAGCTCAGGAGGACGAGACCAGACATGGCTGTAAAAATCAAAGAAGAGGTCCAGAAGCAGTTGGACGCAGGATTTCTAGCCGTCACCACCTACCCTCCGTGGGTCGCCAACATAGTGCCTGTACCGAAGAAGGACGGTAAGGTACGCATGTGCGTCGATTATCGGGATTTGAATAGGGCGAGCCCTAAGGATGATTTCCCGTTGCCTCATATCGATGTGTTGGTCGACAATACAGCCCAGTTTTCCGTGTTTTCATTCATGGATGGCTTCTCCGGTTACAATCAGATTAAGATGGCGCCGGAGGACATGGAGAAAACAACGTTTATTACCCCCTGGGGCACGTTTTGCTACAAGGTAATGCCCTTCGGTCTGAAGAACGCAGGGGCCACTTACCAGCGAGCAATGGTAACTTTGTTTCATGATATGATTCATCATGAGATCGAGGTCTATGTTGATGACATGATTGCAAAGTCCCAAACGGAGGATGAGCATCTGGTCAATTTGCTGAAGCTGTTTGAAAGGCTTAGGAAGTTCAAGCTGAGGCTGAATCCTAACAAGTGCACTTTCGGGGTGCGGTCCGGAAAGTTATTGGGGTTTATCGTTAGTGAACGAGGTATTGAAGTTGATCCTGCGAAGATAAAAGCTATCCAAGAGATGCCAGCGCCGAGAACAGAAAAAGAAGTTCGTGGTTTCTTGGGCCGGATAAACTACATTGCGAGGTTTATCTCCCAGCTCACGGCCACTTGTGAACCGATGTTCAAGTTGTTAAAGAAAAATCAGGCGATTACTTGGAATGAAGATTGCCAGAAGGCATTCGACAAGATAAAGCAGTATCTTCAAGAACCTCCGATCTTGATACCCCCAGTGGCTGGACGGCCATTAATCATGTACTTGACAGTTCTGGAGAATAGCATGGGGTGTGTTCTCGGTCAGCACGACGAGACGGGCAGGAAAGAGCATGCCATTTATTATTTGAGTAAAAAGTTCACTGAGTGTGAATCTCGATACTCGATGCTGGAGAAGACGTGTTGTGCACTAGCTTGGGCCGCCAAACGTCTACGACAGTATATGCTCAATCACACCACTATGCTGATTTCAAGGATGGATCCGATCAAGTATGTCTTCGAGAAGCAGGCTCTTTCGGGCAGGATTGCCAGATGGCAGATGGTGTTAACAGAATATGATATTCAGTACGTCTCTCAGAAAGCCATCAAGGGAAGCGTATTGTCTGACTACCTTGCCGAACAGCCAATCGAAGACTATCAGCCGATGAAGTTCGAGTTCCCTGATGAGGACATTATGTTTCTCAAAGCAAAGGATTGCGAGGAGCCATTGCCCGACGAGGGACCAGATAGGAAGTCTCAGTGGAAGTTGATATTCGACGGAGCGGTTAATTCCTATGGAAGTGGTATCGGGGCTATCATCACGACTCCTCACGGATCCCACATCCCGTTTACTGCGAGACTGACGTTTCCAGTTACCAACAACGAGGCCGAGTATGAAGCGTGCATTATGGGTCTAGAAGAGGCAATTGATTTGAGAATCAAGATTCTAGACATATATGGTGACTCAGCGCTTGTGATCAATCAGATCAAAGGGGAGTGGGAAACTCGTCAACCGAATCTAGTGCCGTACATGAATTACGCCAGAAGGCTGCTTCCGTTCTTCGACCGAGTAGAACTTCATCATGTACCCCGGGCTGAAAATCAAATGGCTGATGCTTTAGCCACGTTGGCTTCGATGTATAAGGTCAATCTTTGGAATGAAGCTCCAAGCATTGTCCTTTCGCGTCTTGACAGACCAGCATATGTGTTCGCAATCGAGGATGCCACTGACGGCAAGCCATGGTTCCACGACATCCAGACCTTCCTTATGACTAAGGAGTATCCGGCGGGTGCGTCAACCCAGGATAAGAAGACTCTGAGGAGGCTATCTGGAAACTTTTATCTCAACCCTGATGGAGTGCTGTATAGAAGAAACCACGATCTCGTGCTACTCAGATGTGTAGATGAGAAAGAGGCCAGTATGCTCATGGAAGAAGTCCATGAGGGCACATTTGGTACGCACGCCGGCGGGCATGCCATGACGAGGAAGATCCTGAGAGCAGGATATTACTGGTTGACTATGGAGTCGGATTGCTTCAGATTCGCGAGGAAATGTCATAAATGCCAGATTTATGCTGATAGAGTTCATGTGCCGCCGTGCCCCTTGAATGTCATGTCCTCCCCTTGGCCGTTCTCCATGTGGGGCATTGACATGATAGGCAAGATCGAGCCCACCGCATCCAATGGTCATCGTTTTATTCTGGTAGCTATCGACTACTTCACCAAGTGGGTGGAGGCAGCCTCGTACGCTAATGTGACCAAGCAGGTGGTGGCTAAATTCATCAAGAGGGACATCATCTGTCGCTATGGAATTCCCGAGCGGATCATTACTGATAATGGTTCGAATTTGAATAACAAGATGATGAAGGAGCTGTGCCAGAGCTTCAAGATTGAACACCACAACTCATCTCCTTATCGGCCGAAGATGAATGGCGCTGTTGAAGCGGCCAACAAGAACATCAAGAAGATTGTTCAGAAGATGGTTGTGACGTATAAAGATTGGCACGAGATGCTGCCGTTTGCCTTGCACGGTTATCGTACGACGGTGCGTACGTCGACCGGGGCAACTCCTTTCTCCTTGGTGTACGGTATGGAAGCTGTCCTACCGCTAGAAGTGGAGATTCCCTCTTTGCGAGTTTTGGTTGATGTGAAACTTGATGAGGCAGAATGGGTGACGAATCGCCTGAACCAGCTCAGCCTGATGGACGAGAAGAGGTTAGCATCGATTGCATTTGGTCGCCTGTACCAAAGCCGAATGAAGAAAGCTTACGACAAGAAGGTGCGTCCTCGAAGCTTTCAGACGGGTGATCTCGTCCTGAAGAAGATTCTTCCGCCACACTCCGATCACCGGGGCAAGTGGACTCCGAATTACGAAGGGCCGTATGTCGTCAGCAAGGTCTTCTCGGGAGGAGCTTTGTTGTTATCCACGATGGATGGTGAAGATTTTGCATCCCCGGTGAACGCGGACGCAGTTAAAAAATACTTTGCTTGAAAGCGACCCGCTGGACAAAAAAAAGAGAGTCCAGGCAAAAAAGGGGCATCCCGGCGAACCAAAAACAGAATAAAAGGTTCGGGCAAAAATTAGGGATATATTGAAAAGATGTACACCCGCGAAGTCGAAAACCTACACTGGGCGGCTTCGGCAAAAAAGGGTATCCCGGTGAACTGAAAACCCGAAAGGGCGGTTCACGCAAAAGTTAGGGATTTAAATAAGCAAATGACTGCGTTCCGCGTATGGACTTTCATTGTTTAGTGGTTCGGAAGACCTGAGGGCCGTTTATCTGAATCAATCTCTTCCAAAGCTGAAGCGTCGGAGAAGTATCGAAGTCGAGTGGGTCTTAGAGGGATCAACTCATGGTGTTCGTCTACGCCTCGATTGCCGACATTTGTATATACTGATGTATATTTATGTTTTCTTTTTTGCGCGGCTTCCTCATTCCAGGAGCTTGCCTCTGTTGTAAAAGATTTTTGCCCATTCAGGGGTTCACCATCAATAAAATGCACATTATTCAGCAATTCTACTTGTCTGTTTAGCATTTATCTGTTTTGTTTGCGAATGATAACGCCGATGTGTTTTTTTTGATAAAATGCGCATACATAAACTTGCGGGCCTAAGCCCATTGATTGTTGAAACAATTAATTAATTGAACGTTGTCGCGAGATAATAACCCCGATAGGCCCCTTTGAGGAGGGTATCTTGTCTGTTTGTTTGTGTCGTTGCAGGTATAGCACCCGTCAGAAGATGTGTCGTGCGTATCCCCGAAGCAGGATGAGTCCTCCTTCTTCAGCAGAGTTCAGTGATCTCTCCTCCGCGGAATCAGAATCAGATAGTGAGCATTGATATGTCTTCCCCAGGTAGAGGTGATTCTCCTCCCCAAACAGACGCATCCTGAAGGAACGTCACCTCATCAGCTGAGTTAAGCGCCGAAGAATGATTGAGCACCGTAGCTCGTCTTTCCCCAGCACCGGGTCACAAGTGCAGAGTTCATAGAAGTGTTCGGGAGCTGAAGCTCGTGTTTCCCCAGTAAAGTCACTAAAGCAGGATTTTCCCCCGCACCGGGTCACAAGTGCAGGTTTCGCAGGAAGCTAGTCGTATGCCGAAGTATGCAGTAACTGATAGTGCCAGACTGAAGTCTCCAGCAGAATTGAGATTCCCCATCAGAGCCGTATTCTCTCCTGAAGTTGGACGATTCCTTCTTCCCCAGTAGAGTGTTGGAACAGCTGATGTTGTATTCTCCGGCAGAGTTGTACTCTCCCCCGAAGTCAGATGATTCTTTCTTCCCCAGCAGAATTGAAATGCCCCATCAGGGTCGTACTCTTCAGTGAAGTAGAATGATTTCTATCCCCGACCGAGTCCGCAGAAAAGCAGAATCCCCGGAAGTTGATCAGATCATGATCAATTTTCCCCAGCAGAGCGTGGGGCAGCTGATGTTGTATTCCCCCAGAGTCGTACTCTATCCAGCGAAGCAGAACGATTTCTCCTTCCTCAGCCGAGTTTGCAGATGCCCAAGAGAGCCGAGTCCTTGGAAGTGGATCAGATCATGATTGGTTTTTCCCCAGTGGAGTGTTGAACAGCTGAAGTTGGTTCCCCACGGAATGGTTATCCCCAGAAGAGTAGCCGAGACGGCCACGCAGTTCATTCTAGCGATTGATATCAGCAGATCCAAGTTCTCGTAGAACTTCATCCCCTGCAGCAGTCAGCTGAAGTTGTTCCCCTGCAGCAGTTCGCGGAAGATTGATTCCCCAGACAGAGCCTAATTGATATAGGCGTGTTCGCAATCTCCTCAGCAGGATGACTCCTCTACCTGATTGGTTCTTTCTCCTTGACAGGAGGATTTCCCCCTTCGGCATTTATTTTGCTGACGGGATCGCATTTTTGTGCATGATTGCATAGCATTGTGCATGACTGCATAGCATTTAAACGTTGCAATAACATTGTGCATGATTGCATGGCATCTAGCATAAATACATGTCATTCCCACTGTATGGGGCGAAGTGCAGAAGCATACGCAGCATAAGCATGACCTAGGTCATTATCATCCTTATGGTACAGATGTACTACCGAAAGACCGGTTGCTCAGGACGATTCTTGAAGTTCTCCCCAGCAAGGTCATTTTCTTAGATGATTCTGAAGACCCCGGTGATCCCCGCAGTCGCTCGCTCAAGATGATTTTTGAGATCCCCAGCAAAGACTTCGGTTCGAGATGATTCTCAAACCCCTCAGCAGGGTCATTTGCTTAAGACGATTCTTAAGACCTCAGTACAGCTTCCCGAGAGGTTCGCCTAGTATGATACTTGAGTTCCCCAATAGCGCCTCCAGCAGGAGTTGCCTAGGAAGATTCCTGGAATTCCCAACAGAATGTTTGTTCCAGAAAGGTTATTAGTTCAGGACGATTCTTGAAGATGCCCGACGGATCTGTTTGTTCAAGTTGATTCTTGAAGTCCTCAGCAGCATGACATGTCTGCTCCAACGATGTCTAATCTGAAGATGGATTTCGTAAGCGCCTGATGGCGATATCAGAAGGTTCCGGTGAGTCCAGATTTCCGTGTTGAAGAATCAACAGGTAAGCCGAAGACAAGGTTCCAGGGTTGTAGATACAACAGAATGATTCGTGTGGGTCTGAAGACCAAGTCAGTTATCCTGAGGTGATGATTGATTGCGATCAAGTGGATAGTTTCTTCTGACTGAAGTCAAAGATGTTTCTCCAGCTGAAGCGGAGTTTTGCCTGTAGGCAAAGTGTTTGAATCCCCGTGGAGTCATGAGTGGCTCAGGATACCATTTCTCTGACTAAAGTCACAGATTTCTTATGCTGAAGCAAAGGTGCCTGAAGGCAAGGTTATCCCCCAAGGTCGTGAAGGACCTAGGATTCATTATTCGGGCTGAAGGCCGAAGTATATCCCTGACTGAAGTCTCGGATGCTCTATAGCAGAGGCGGAGTTGCCTGAAGGCAGATCCATGTATCCTTGAAGGCCAAGGATCATTTTCTTCCGACTGAAGTCGAAGATACCTCCTGCAGAGCTGCCATCCTTGGAGGCCAAGGATGCTTATCTTCAGAAGTACTTGAAGACCTTTGCTAGCTGAAGCTGGAAGTGGCCAGGGGCTAGGGTTTCATCTATCTTCATAAGTGCTTGAAGACCTTTGCTAGCTGAAGCTGGAAGTGGCCAGGGGCTAGGGTTTCATCTATCTTCATAAGTGCTTGAAGATCTTTTCTAGCTGAAGCTGGAAGTGGCCAGGGGCCAGGGTTTCATATATCTTTAATGTTGAAGTTCTACGGCGGGCAGTGTGCAGCAGTATTCCGATGTTCGTCATGGTTCTGAGGGTGAACCCCAGATCAGAGTGTGCTCGGTTAAGTCTCTCCTTCCCAGCGGAGTAGCTTCAGGTATGTAAGTGTACCTTTTTGTTCCATTCACCAGGGGTGAACCCCAGGTCAGATTATGTTTGTTTCAGGCAGCGAGGTTGGATGTTTGTTTCTGGCAGCGATGTCAGATCAGTATCTCTCCAGCTAGTTGTTAAGCAGCTAGTGTTGCAGTGTTCAAAGATTTGTTCTCCGCAGAGTACCGTGTGCTTGTGCAGTTGGCAAATTTTCGGGTTTACCGATATTCAACCGTCTCGTACCTTGATTGGTTGAGAGCCGTTCGCTTCTCACCCAGTCAGGTTCAAGCCGTTTGAATAGGGGCAGCTGTTGCACCCCAAAATTTGACCAACATTTATTTGTTCATTGAGTATTTGGAAGTTGATACCTTCATCAGAAAGTTCAAGAGATCTTCAGAGGAAGTGTTTTGAAACCAGGGTTGTGTGCTTCACAGTTTGAAAGTTGTGGGTGCTCCTCAGATGATTCTGAGACTTTGAGAATGAACTTGATGTCTTGAGAAAGCTTATGAGATGCCTTGATAGCCTTCATGAAGCCCAGAGAAGTCATTATGTAAGAGTTCAGAGGATTTAACCATGAATGGTATAATTAGGGTTTTGACTGGGTCAACCCTAGGATAACTGAAGATTTGGAGAAGGTTGAGACTCAATCCAAGGGCCATGAGATCATGGAATGATGTATAGAGATGTTATAAAGATGATTCCTAGACCAACTCATCATGATTGAGGAGTTTTGAGAAGTTTCAAGTTAGGGTTTCTGAGGATTGTCAGTGAAAAACCCTAATTTGATCCCTATCTTTCAGGCAGTTTTAGCTATAGATGTGATTGAGATCTCATCTTCCCCACAACATGAATGTTGTAGAGCTTGTTCTAAGCTTTAATTTGAGTGGTGGAAGTCCTTGATAGGAGTTACAGAGCTCAAGTTATGGTTTTGACAAATTACAGGTCAGCAGAGGTGTGTGAATCTGGGTCCTTGAAAGTCACCCAACTTGCAGACAACTTTTGCCCTAGTAGGTTGATTCCTATGGTTTCTTGGTCAACATGAATGTTGAAGAGGATCTTCTTAGCTTTAATTTGAGTGGTAGAAGTCCTTGATTGGATTTGTGGAACTCAACTTATGGTTTGAACAAGGCAGGGGTATTTTGGTCATTTGTCAGTTATAGGTCATTTTAGCCAATGCCTAAAACTCCTATTTCCAAGCCTCAAATGGAAAAACTCAAAACATGAAAGTTGCTCAAAATGTGATTTTAAGTCTAGAAAGAAGGTCACAAATTGTTGAAAAAGCTCATAGCACAAGATTCCATGATTGGTCAAAAATGAACTAAAAATGACTTATAACTTTGAAAAGTTGAAATTGAAAAGTGTTTTGGAAGATCTACAAATCCAAAATAGGTCATCCAATATATCATTTTGATTGGAAAAAACATTTTGAGAAGATTGGTTTAAGTAGAATTTTCATTTGAGGCTTAAAAAATGAGGTTCCTTTGGAAATTTGTTACTTAAGAAAGAAGGCAGTGTTAGAAAACCCTACACAAGCAACAAATGCACTTGTTTTTCACCCATCCTCATTCAATAACTCACATAAGGACATTTTGAGACCAAATTACCATGCATGAAGCAAGGGATATGAGACTTTCAACTTCTCATTCAAGGAGAAATTCATGAAACTTCCACATCATTCTAGATGAATCTAGAGACTTCCATGGATTGTTATAAAAAGAGTGCATTATGGAGAGTCTATGGTTGGTGAAACTTGAGCCAAGTCAGAGGAGAGAGAGGGATACATAGCCATTGGAGAGATTTCTTCAAGTTGAAGCAAGTTGAGATATCTTGCACTACCAGCCATCTCCTTCATCACCATTGCAAACAGAATACTGAGAATCATTCAAGGACCATCTGCAAGCAATTCCAAGGCTGGGAACCACCTCTACACCACTGCACCATAACCCTTTGACAGGTTTCTTCTTCACTTTATACCTCCTTAATTATGCAGCTTCAATTAGTTTCTTAGGCATAGACATGATGTACTAGGCTAGATGATTCTTCCCCATGAGTTACAGCCTGTTCCATGAGGTTCCATGGCAGGTGTTTGAAACTTTGATTTTCAAGAACTATTAGTTTAGGGCATTTCAATCATCAAGAATTAGTGTGCATTAGTTAGGGTAATGTGTAGTGTATCTGTAAATCATTAGGTTGAAGTTTGGTGAAAGTTTGATAGCAGTTGAATGTGGTTGTACCCGGATCTTCAATCCTTCTGTTAGAACAATTTAGGGCGAGATGTGGAAAACTGTACGTAGGGTTGTGTTCCCCTTGAGATTTAGAGCAACTTTCGTTTTTAAGTCGTGGCAAACCGTGGCCTGTAGAGAGAGATAATGGAACTCGAAGGTTTGCGTATGGAGGTGGGGGTTCTGAAACCCTAGGTCCCATTTGGGGACGATGAAGAGCAGCCATTGGATCCTCTCTAATATTTGACAATTTATTCCAATCGTGCGGTCGTGGATGCGTCTGAGAAAGAGAGGGAAGATTTGAATTATTTAAAACGCCGCGTTTCATTTAGGGCGTTCTGGGCCCAGAGTTTCTCTTCGCACCCCCCTTTATTTCTGGCCCAGTATATTGAACTAGCGCGTATTTCTTAATGCACCCCCTCCCTTTATTTCATTTTATTTCTTTTTAATTTTCTTTTAATATTTTCTGTTTTTGAATAATTCATTAAAAATTGATAGAAAATGATTTTTAATTTCTTCTTTTTTCTATGAGTAGATTAAAATGAGTAGAAAATTATAAAAATAAAATTGAGATTTTATTTTTAGGTTTAATATTTCTAGTAGATTTTCCAATTAAATAGCTTTTTAATTGTTTCATTTTGATACTTGATTTTGTAGGAATTGTTTTAGTACTTTCCATTAATCTTTTTTACCCATTCTTTTTTGTGCAATTAGATGATGAGTCATACTTCCCCATAGGATTTTTTCTAGATTTTTTAGAATTAATCTTGATTAGTTTAATTAGGGTTGACTTAGGATAGTCTAATTAGGGTTTAGAATTGTGCATAGGTGATGAATCATTTTCTTTGAGCAAGTTTTATCTTGATTTTTAGGTAGAAACCTTTATAGATGTTATGAGAAGGTGTTGAGGACCCTTGTGATTAATTGTTAATTTTTCCCCATTAGTTTAGTATTTTTAGGTATTGTCTGAAGATTGCCTGATGATTTGGTTTGTTCAGTGGGTTATCTGTTCATCTGTGGGGTTCATTCTGAGGAATTTGTTGAAGGGCTTGTGTTGCCTTGAGGATATTGATGGGGAGCATCATGAAGAGGAGCTTGTAGATCAAGATGCAGAGACCCAGAGCTTGTCTCATCTCCTGTCTGTGAGGTTTGAGAGCCTGAAGTTTGAAGGAAGTTCATGGTACTTTCCTGAGGAAGGCACTATGAATGACTTTCATCCTTCCTTCTCACCTCTTTCTTAAGTATCCAATGATGTTGGAGCCAACTTGTGAGTTTAATTTCTCCTGAGGAGGAATGTAAACTGATCATATGTTGTTGAGCCACATGGGATACAACTCCTAAGTGGAAGCCTCCTAGTACTTTCCTGAGGAAGGTCCTATGAGTCTATCCACTTAGTTCCACTAGTTGATCTAGGATTTCTCAAGTATCCAATGATGTTGGAGCCAATTTGTGAGTTTAATTTCTCCTGAGGAGGAATGTAGACTGATCACATGTTGTTGAGCCACATGGGATGCAACTCCTAAGTGGAAGCCTCCTAGTACTTTCCTGAGGAAGGTCCTATGGGTCTATTCACTTAGCTCCACTAGTTCAAATAGGATTTCCTAAATATCCAGTGATGTTGGAGCCTGCTTGTGAGTTTAATCTCTCCTGAGGAGGGATGTAAACTGATCACAGTGGTTGAGCCACATAGGGTATGACTCCTGAGTATTCACCTCCTAGTGTTCTCCTGAGGAAGACACTATGAGCTTGCTTGCTTAGCTCCCTTTCTTTGGTAAGCTTGTTCTGAAGCTCGAAGGCTGGGAATGATTGCTCCTGTTTAGAGTTTTGCTTGAGAGCTTTGCTTAGGTTTGTTTAGATCCTGTGATTAGGGTTAGGATTAGAGAATAGATGATTCTTTCTCAAGTGTGTTGTTTGCCTGTTAGCACTTCATTTCTTTTACCTGTTTATTGCTTGATAGCACGTTGTTTATTTTCAGTATGATTACTGTTATTGCATGACTGGCTTGAGGTTGAGATGAGCTTGTGGAGGCTGAAGCCACACACACATTTCCTCCCTCACTTGCATTGCATGCATTTTACTGTTTAAAGCTGATGTTTTTGTCTGTTTCTGTGTATCATTGACATGATCCCTTAGGACTCTCATTTCCTCTGATGAGGATTTGATGATAGACTTTTAGGTTGAAACCTATGCATGACAACATCTAGGAGTTCCCTGTTCAAACCTCAACCATAGGATGAATCCATGGCATGATAACAGTAGGACTTGATAGTCTCCCTCCTAGTTGAGCCATTTTTTTTCCGTAGTTTCCCGAACTACGTTTGCTCTGATCTTTCATACCAGATGAAAGTACGTAGGCATAGGATGCGATGTCCTAGCGAGCAACCTTCCCCATCTTCACCCGTAGTTAGCCGAACTACGTTGACTCTGATTTCTCGTTCCAGACGGGAATACGTAGGCATAAAGTGCGACGCTTTGCCGAGTCATTTCCTTTTCTTTTTCAGCCAGCCTTGATAGGTAGATAGATTATAACCAACCCGTCCAAGTAAGCAAACAAGCGAGGATCCCGTCGAGTACGACGGACGTGAGGGGTGCTAATACCTTCCCCTTGCGTAACCGACTCCCGAACCCAGACAATGGTTGCGATGACCTTGTCTTACCCTTATTCGTCAGGTTTTTCCGATCGTTTCCTTTCCCGCTCCGAGGGATAAATAACGAAAGGTGGCGACTCTTCTGTCATGCCGGCACCTTATTTTCGCGCAAGCGACAATGTGCAATTGATTTGGAACAAAATTGAGGCTGGTGTAGTGGGTAGAACACGAGTATGGCAAGTAAAAAAGTGAAGAAAAATTGAATTGGCAATTGGGCTTTAGGGCATGAATTAAGGCTCAACTTTCATCTAAACCCAATACATAAAAGGTTAGGAAACTTCCCAAACCCTCAGAGCTCGAATTGGTGGTGAAATTGCAGAAATAGCAACTTGGAAAAGTGAGAGAAAAGTGAGATTCGGTTTTGGAGTTTTGGCCATTATCAAGTGAAATTGAGCATACTAAAAGCTTCATTCAAGTGTTTGGAACGATTCTGGGTGATTTGTTTGAAGGTTCAGCCAAAGACAAGACCCAGTGGAGGTTCTCCACTAGGTAATTTTGAAATCACCATATCTCTCTATTTATGCCACGATTCTGTGTCATTCTTGCATATTTGAGACATGGGAAACATGTAGACCATTAATATGTAAAATGAACTGGCATTTGAGTTGATTTTTGTTTGGAGCACAAAACTTGTTTGCATTTTGGCCTGTTCTTGAGGTTTTAGAGTAAATGGAATGTGGATTTGAACTATACATGAAGTGTAGATGAACTCTGGACACTTTTGTTGGTTGATTTTGAGTTTTACAGTTTATGCACATTTCCTATTTGTCTTTGATTCGCTTTGTATGTTGCTCAAACATGAAAACCAAGGTTGGATTTGAGTTCCTCGTGAGGAGAGGATGATTTTTGACTATTAGTTTGTTAATTTTGGTGGAGTTTTAATGCCTGTGCATTTCTTGGAACTATTCACGGTGGCTGGGCGGCCGGAGAAGATGACCGGAAGGGATCTCCGGCCACCCTCTGATTTCCATGGTTTTGTTTAACTTCTCGTTGGAGAAGATGACTCACACACCATATGATTGGATGGCTTTTGGTTTGGACGCTTGAGATTAAGACCCACGGTGTATCCCCTTTGACTACACGCACTCAATCACATTTGAATTCTTTATTATTGCGCTGGCACATCCATATCCACATGATTGAAATGCAAATTGATCAGATGGTCCACAATGCATTCCACGCTGGTCATCTTGTTGACCAGCCTCACTGGATAATGTTTGAAACCCTGATTTTGTTTGGGCGCCTTGGGCCTCAGCTACTAATGGCACCCCCCCTCTTGGCCCAATCTCTTGTTTTAACTGTTTTTTATTACTTTTTGCACCGTCTGCCTCTTTATTTTATTTTTATTTTCATTTTATTTTTGTTTATTATTTGTTTGCATTTAAATCATTTTTAATTAGTTCCAATTATACAAAATAATCACAAAAATACTTTTTAGACACTTTGAGATGTCTTTTAATTTTAGAAAATTTTTATTTTATTTTTTGGTTTATTTTTCAATTAAAATTGGATTTTAATATTGGAAGTGTATTAATTGATTTAAATTGTGACATTGTGTGATCTTTTATTTGTTTCTTCCATTTCCATTGGGTCCAATGATGAAAATTGGTCCTCATACACTTGATGAGTTGAACAATTTTTGAGGACCATTTTGCCCCTGATTGGTTGACTTTAGGGTTGACTTTGGTGGCTTTTCTTTTGACCCTCGATTCTCCCATTTCAAAGTGGTACATCTTGAATATTATTTTCTGTTGATGGTGCTTTGAGGGGATATTGGCCTTGTGCTTTTGGCTTCTGTTTTCCAACTTGTTTAGCTTTCTTGTGCATTTTATTTGGTAATTTTTGAACCATTTTCCTAATTTTGAGGTAACTTGCAAGTCAAGTTACCTCTAAGGGAAGTTCATACATGCACCTTGACCTAGTTTGATTTGAATATGACATTTTTGGATCCTTTGAGCTTTCAATCCCTTTTGTTTCATGTTGCTAACATGTTAAGGATGATTTTTGTTCAATTTTAGGTCATGATATTGTTTCTTCCTTATTCATTTGTTTGTTTGCTTTTGAGCTTTCAAGTAGGGTTTCATTGGGTTAGTTTGCTTGCATTTCTTTGTGTTCTAGCTTGCATTTCTTTTTGTTATGATTTGCTTTTGCTTTTGAGCTTTTCTCTTCATATTTACCTTTTGTCCAATGACCTTGGAGTGTCATTTAAGGTAGCTTGGTCCCTCCTTAGGAGGAACTTGAAGCTTACCTAAAGTGATGAATCCATGAGGTCTTTTCTTAGTGACCTTGTCACAGTTGTTTGTTTTCTTTTGATGCATCTCTTTCTCTTTTCTCTTTGCATTCTCATATGCATGCTTGGTTGAGATGAGCTTGTGGTGGCTACTTCCCCACACATGTTTTCCTTACACTTTCTTCCTACTTGTGCATTCCATGTATGAATTCTCTCATTTGCATGTTTCCATTGTTCTTTCTTCTTCTTCTTTTGTCTTCCTTCCCTTAGGATTTCTAATCTCTCTTGTTCAAGAGAGGTTATGATAGACATTATGGTTCTAACCATGCATGATAACATTAGGTAGATGTTTCCCTTTTGTGATCCCAACTTTAGGAGCACTCTGCATGACAACTTCTAGGGTTTGGTCTACTCCCCCTTTAGTTTGTCCTTTTCTCTTCTCATCTTCAAACAACTTCAATCCACTTAATAAAGATAATGAATGCTATGCCATGAGCCTTATACTTGGGAAATGGTGATTGAGTGGCTAACTCTCAATTTCCTAGAGTGTTTAGTATACGTCCTTAGGATGACATGCGACGCACTCGATCCTAGGTTTTAGACTTTAGTACAACGTACATTATGAACACTCAAATTCAAAACACTTCTTCCCTAAAAAACACAAAAATACTTCAAACCTTTTTCATCCTTTGGGATCTTAATCAGGAAAACCTTTTCATAAACAAGAGTGTTGTTAACTTTCAGTCCTATCGCAAACGGTAACGCCTAAGTCTCCAATGGTCGAGCTGCATACACCAAACTGCTAGAACTGTTTGTTAACCCTACTCGGGTAAAACTTTTGAACAACCTGTGTTCTCATAAGCCCGAACTACGTTTGCTCTGATCTTTCATACCAGATGAAAGTGCGTAGGCATAAGATGCGACGTCTTAGCGAGCAACCTTCCCCCTTCTTTAGCCGTAGTTAGCCGAACTACATTGACTCTGACTTTCCCATTGCACGAGGGAGTACGTAGGCACAGAGCAGCGATGCTCTGTTGAGTCAGTCCTTTTTCTTTTTCTTTTGTCCATAAGCCTTTAGCTTAGATAGTCTACACACCCTTTTAGGTAGACAACATATGCATGGATCTCGTCGAGTACGACGGACGTGAGGGGTGCTCATACCTTCCCCTTGCGTAACCGACTCTCGAACCTAGGACTTGGTTGCGACGACCTCGTCTTTTCCCGTTTTCGTCAGGTTTTTTTCTGATCGTTTCCTTTCCCCTCTTTGGGATAAATAACGATAGGTGGCGACTCTGTTAGTCATTGCCGACCTCTTTTTTTTTTGTAGTAACGACAAGGTGCACCGGGACTGTTAATCTTATTTCCATGGTCCGTTAGTTCGTTTCAGGATAGAACATCATACTACTCACCAGTACGCCACTAGAGGGAATCAACGCAGGGTCATAGAGCAAATGCAAGCTGAGATGCAGGAACTTCGGGACATGATGGCCCAATTTATGGATTTGATGCAGGGTGTGGCAAATGGTCAAGAGCATCTGAGGACTCTGGTGTAGCCAATTATTGCAAGGGTTGATGGTAATGGTGTACTTCACGGAGGAGCTGCTGCTAATCCTCCTCGTAATTATGGTGGCGCGCCACATGCTAATGTCATTCCTCCAGTTGTGATCCCTCCGGGCGGAGGTAATGTAGGTGGAATCCCTATGCCTGAAATGGCGTATACTGCGCATGGCAACAATATTCCTCAGCGGGATGAAGATCAGCAGGAAGATGCTTTCTCTATGCGAGATATTGGTGATGGGTTGCCATTTGAGGCTGATAAGAGGTTTAAGCTGATTGAAGAGAAGATGAAGTCTTTTGAAAATCAGAACTCCATGGGACTGGACATGGCTAATCTGGGGCTGATCCCAGACTTGAAAATACCTTTGAAATTCAAAGTCCCCGATTTTGAAAAATATAAAGGCACCGCTTGTCCTCGGGTTCATCTGCGCTCTTATTATCGCAAGATGTCTGCTTATTCAGATGATGAAAAATTGCTGATGCATTTTTTCTAAGACAGGCTTTTTGGGCCATCTCTTGAATGGTACATGAGCTTAGAACCAGTCAATATCCGATGTTGGGTTACGCCTAACAGGGTCCAATTGCAGAATCTGTCTCAGAAGAATGCTGAATGCTTTAAGGAGTACGCCCAGATGTGGCGTGAGCTGGCAACTAGGGTGCAGCCTCCCATGGTAGAAAGGGAGTTAATTGATATGTTTGTTGCCACGCTACCAAGCATATACTATGAGAAACTGATCGGTAATATGTCTTGAAGCTTTTCTGACCTGATCATTACCGGAGAGAGGGTCGAGAACGGAATTAAGCTAGGAAAGATTCAAGTTGGTAAAGAGTCCTCGGCAGGAGGAGGAAATAGAAAGGTTTTTGGTAATAAGAAGCGTGAAGGAGAAACCAACGCAGTGTCTAGTTCTAGGGGAAGGAATAGAAATCAACCTCAGCAATATCATCAGCAGCAGCAGGTTGCAAGTATCACAATACCTGCAGTACCACAGCAGCAGCAACAACAACAACAACCATAACAGAATCAGCAGAACTATGCTCCACGTCGTTTTTCATGATCGGGGCAGGGCGTTCAATAGACAATTTGACGTGCCTCCGATGCCGTATTCTCAATTACTCCAACACTTACTACATTTGTAGTTAATACAGAAGAGAACCTTGGCTCCATTGACAGGTGTGCCACCACCTGGTTACGATGCCAATGCTCGATGCGAGTTTCATTCTGGTGTTTCGGGGCACAATATTGACAATTGTAAGGCGTTTAAGCACAAAGTTCAGGATCTCATAGATAGTAAGGCTATAAACGTTTCTCATGACGCGCCCAATGTCATGCAGAATCCCATGCCTAACCATGGGGCAGCTGGGGTCAGTGCTATCCTTGAAGATGAGAGCTTGAATTTGGTGTCAAACATTGATGAGTTGAAGACGCCGATGAGCTTTGTAAAGAGCAAGTTGTTGAAGGGAGGAGTATTTCCAGGTTGTGATGAAGCTTGTCCTAAATGTTTGAGCCATCCCGAGGGATGTGAAAAGCTGAGAAACCATATTCAAAAGTTGATGAACAATGGTGTCTTGCAATTTGATAGGGTTGCTGAGATGGAGGCTGAGGAAGTAGTGGTTGAAGAGAGGAATGAGATTGCTACTATCTCGATTCCGTACAAGACTATTACTATTTCCGTGCCATCGAGGCCGCCAACCATCATCATTACCAAAACCGGTCCTGTGCCATATGAAAGTACCAGGTCGATTCCGTGGAACTACGAAGCCGAGGTATACTATAACGAGCATAAACATTTGTTTGAAGAATTTACCGGTGGATTCTGTGGATAATCTAGTTGGAGCTGGTGAAATTACTCGAAGCGGAAGAGTGTTTTTGTCACCTGAAGTAGCTGCTGAAAGAGCTGATAAGGGGAAGAAAGTAGTGGTTGAAGAAACTTCTGAAGCTGGTGAGAAGGACTCTTTAGAGAAGGAAGCGGAGGAGTTCATGCGCCTGATAAGAAAGAGTGATTACAAGATTGTCGATCACTTGCAATAGACTCCATCCAAGATATCTATTTTGTCCTTGTTGTTATGCTCGGAAGCACACCGGAACGCTTTATTGAGAATCCTGAATACGACTTATGTGCAATAGGAAATTTCTGTGAACCAACTCAAAGGGGTTGTAGCGCATGTAAATGCAGGCAATGGGCTGGGATTCACAGATTTGGACTTGACCACAAAGGGGAGGAACCATAACTGTGCGCCACACATATCTATTGAATGCCGAGGAGCCGTCTTGTCACACGTGCTTGTTGATATCGGGTCATCCTTGAATGTGCTCCCGAAAAAGGCATTGATGAAGTTAGATACCCGTTGTATACTGTGTACGCCAAGTGACTTGGTAGTACGAGCTTTTGATGGGACTCGCAGGTCCGTATTCGGGGAATTGACGTTTCCTATCCAAGTTGGTCCTGAGGTGTTTGATGCAATATTCTACATGATGGATATTCTTCCAGCTTACAGTTGTTTGTTGGGACGTCCCTGGATACATGCGGCAGGCACCGTAACATCCATGCTGCACCAAAAGTTGAAGTACATGGTGGGTGGCAGTGTCGTCACAGTTTGTGGAGAAGAAGATATAATGATTAGTCATATATCTTCATTCAAGTATGTTGAGGTTGATAGCGAAATCCATGAGACTCTGTGCCAGGCCTTTGAAACTGTGTAAATCAAGGATAAAGCACCTGTCGTGAACAAAGCGCATGAAGTAGCCATGTCATCCTTTAAGGAAGCCCAAGCAGTGGTGAAGGTTGGGGCATTGCAAGGTTGGGGTCAAGTGCTAAGTATCCCCAATAAGCAAGACAAATTTGGTTTGGGATATAGCCCATCTTCCTCTTCCCAGAGCGCACCACGCTATAAAGGGCCTGTCAAGTTTACCAGCGGGGGTGTAATCTTCAAGCAGATTAATGCCATATCTGATGAAGACGGTGACAGCGACTGCGACATGGATGCGTGGATTCGGCCCGACATTCCAGGACAAAGCCTAAATAACTGGTATGTCGAAGAAATCATCCAAGTGACAACATAAGAGTAATGACTTATTTTTCTGATTATTGTATAACCCTATGTTCTACCCGGAGCATAGCGGTATTTGTCTTCAGGGCCTAATTGCTTATGTTTGAACAATCTTTTTATCAATCGATCAATGGGAGTTTTCTGCATTCAAATATTGGGATCCTTGTTTTTCCTATTTTTATTTTAACAATAAAATGGTAATATGGTTTGTGCTTGTTTACATATCATTTTAAGCATTCAATCATCATCATTGCAGGTTTCACATTGCAGATGACACTGCTCTAGAGCCGTCTATGACTCGCTTTGACTTTGACAATCCGATATTTCAAGCTGAAGAAGAGATTGATGAAGATGAAGAATTGCCAAAAGAGCTAGCCATACTTTTGAAACAGGAAGAGAAAATCATTCTGCCTCATCAAGAGGAAAGCGAAGTCGTCAACTTGGGTACCGAGGAAGTCAAAAGAGATGTCAGGATAGGGGCTACGTTGTAGAGTGATATCAAGAAAAGATTTGTTGAAATGCTCCGTGAGTATAGTGATATCTTTGCTTGGTCATACGAAGACATGCCCGGTCTTGACACGGACATCGTAGTTCATCGCTTGTCGTTGCGTGAAGAGTGTCCGCCAGTTAAGCAAAAGCTCAGAAGGACTAGACCATATATGGTTGTGAAAATCAAGGAAGAAGTCCAGAAGCATTTGGACACAGGGTTTCTCGCCGTAACAACTTACCCTCCGTGGGTCGCTAATAGTGTACCAGTACCAAAGAAAGACGGTAAGGTACGGATGTGTGTTGATTACAGGGATTTGAATAAAGCGAGCCTGAAAGACGATTTCCCGCTCCCCCACGTTGACATATTGGTTGATAATACCGTGCAATATTACGTGTTTTCCTTCATGGACGATTTTTCTGGGTATAATCAGATTAAGATGGCACTGGAGGATATGGAGAAAACAATGTTCATTACACCGTGGGGGACTTTCTGTTATAAGGTAATGCCTTTTGGGTTGAAAAACGCAGGGGCAACCTATCAGCGGGCTATGGTCACTTTGTTTCATGATATGATTCATCACGAGATTGAAGTATATGTTGATGACATGATAGCAAAGTCGCAAACTGAGGAGGAACATCTGGTAAACCTTATGAAGTTGTTTGAAAGGCTAAGGAAATTCAGACTGAGGTTGAATCCAAATAAGTGCACCTTTGGTGTTAGGTACGGAAAGTTGCTGGGGTTCATTGTCAGTGAAAAGGGAATCAAGGTCGATCCTGCCAAGATAAAAGCTATTCAAGATATGTCAGCGCCAAAAACAGAGAAAGAGGTTCGTGGTTTCTTTGGTAGATTGAACTATATTGCTAGGTTCATATCTCATCTTACAGCCACGTGTGAACCCATGTTCAAATTGCTAAAGAAAGATCAGGCGGTTGTCTGGAACGAAAATTGCCAAAGGGCATTTGATAAAATAAAGGAATATTTGCAGGAACCTCCTATACTGATACCACTAGTAGCTGGAAGACCATTGATCATGTACTTAACGGTTCTTGAGAACAACATGGGTTGTGTTCTCGGTCAACATGACGAGACCGGAAGAAAAGAGCATGCAATATACTACTTGAGTAAAAAGTTCACAGACTGTGAGTACTCAATGTTGGAGAAAACATGTTGCGCACTCGCTTGGGCTGCCAAACGTCTGAGATAGTATATGCTGAATCATACAACCATGCTGATTTCAAAGATGGATCCGATTAAATACGTCTTTAAGAAACAAACACTCTCGGGGAGAATTTCCAGGTGGCAGATGGTTTTGATAGAGTATGATATTCAATACGTTTCCCAGAAGGTTATCAAGGGGAGTATCCTGTCAGAGTATCTTCCTGAATAGCTGATTGATGACTATCAACCTATGAAGTTTGAATTTCCCGACGAAGATATCGTGTTCCTAAAGATGAAGGACTGCGATGAGCCATTACCCGATGAAGGTCCAGAGAAGGGTTCCCAATGGCAAATGATATTTGACGGTGTTGTTAACTCATACGGCAGTGGAATTGAGGCAATTATCACGACTCCTCATGGTTCTCATATCCCCTTCATTGCCAGGTTAACATTTCCTTGCACCAATAATGAAGCCGAGTACGAGGCGTACATTATGGGGTTGGAAGAAGCCATTGATCTGAGGATCAAGAATGTAGATGTATACGACGATTCAGCGCTAGTTGTCAATCAGATCAAGGGAGAATGGGAGACCCGACAACCTAATATGATACCTTACATGAACTATGCATGGAGGCTGTTACCGTTCTTTGATCGAATAGAGTTCCATCATGTGCCTAGAGTAGAGAATCAGATGGCAGATGCCTTAGCCACTTTATCCTCGATGTATAAGGTGAATTTTTGGAATGATGCTCCAAGAATAGTCATCTCTCGCCTTGACAGGCCGACATTCGTATTCGCCATTGAAGAAGCTTCGGACGGCAAGTCGTGGTATTATGACATCTCGAATTTCCTCAAGAACCAAGATTATCCGCCAGGGGCATCGACCCGGGATAAGAAGGCTCTGAGGAGGTTGGCTGGGAATTTTTATCTGAACCAGGATGGAGTATTGTAAGAACAGAGTATGCCTAAGAGGGGGGGGGGGGGGGTGAATTAGGACTTTTGAAATTTTTCCGGTTTTATATGGTTCTTTGAAAATATACTGGATGGTGTTCTTGGTTATGGAAAGCAGTAAATCAACAGAAAGAAAGAAGACACAGGATTTATAGTGGTTCCCCTCACAATCCGAGAGTACTCCACTCCCCTTTCAACATGAAAGAGAGTTTTCACTATTGTTTAAAACAGTACAACCTATCACACCATCAACCGGTGAGGCCTACTATCAAACAATCAAAAACACAAGTGTACAAGAACAGTCCTCTTGTAAACACTCACCCTTGTGTCCAACAATCCTGGATCACAAGTCAAAAATAAAATAATTGTAATGAATTTGGTTTGAGTATAACTATCAAAGTGATCTTCTCCAATGAATCAAAATTCACTCTTTGTAATTTTTCAATACAAGTGTTCAATGAATATGAAATTTTCAATGCAAGTATGAACACTTTTTGAAAAATGAATTTGATTCTAAGATAATTTTAAAATGAGTATTGGAGGTTGAAAAGTTTTTGAGTTATGTTCTATTGGTTGTTTTTCAAAAATGAAAAACTCAGAATTTATATCAGTAAAATAACCTTTCAGAAAAGGTATGATTTTAAAAGATTCAAACCATGAAAAGGTATGTTTTTAAAATAATTTTTGAACTTGAAACAAAGCAATTTTTCACTGCACGTTCAGTGTTAATCGGTTAACCCATATGGTTAATCGGTTAACACTGGTACGTTAGCCCAGAAAATTCAAAATTCAAATTGGTTAACCGGTTAACCTATATGGTTAATCGGTTAACACTGCTAATTTTCAGAAAAATGCTTTTTAAAATTAATGTTATACCATTTTTAAGGTTTCAAAAACATGCTTATGTATTATGCACAAATGATTGATGTTTTTGAACACTTGTATATCAAATTATAAAGGTGGATTTGATATACCAGTAATGCAGCCAAGTCTGGAAGAATCATAGTTCCATATGTAGCTTGACTTGAAAGATAGCTTGATGACTTTATCTTGATGACTTTGAACGGCTTGTCTTTTTGCAATCAAGAGATGACTTTGAGTAGTATTGACATCATCAAAACTTGAGACTGAAGCATGCTTCTACATTCTCCCCCTTTTTGATGATGGCAATCAAAAATGTTGTGCAATATCTCTTGGTTCTTGATCTGGTTCTCCCCCTATGTCTAGCAACTCCCCCTATCTTAACAGAGGAAAAAATCTGCACACAGAGAGATATTAACAGAACCAAGCTCTTCTCCCCCTTTGACATCAGCAAAAAGGAAGAGCTTTCAAAGAAATCACAAGATAGCAGCATATATAGTAATAAGCACATGCAAAGCCAAGTAAACACAAAGCACAAACAGTAGTACATATAAAATGCAGCAAATAGAAATTGTACTTGTTACAATAAAACATAGTTCAACTGAAAGCATAAAAAGTTAAAACTAGAAAGCCAAGCAATAAAAACAACAGCAGAAGCATATTCTCTAAAAATCCTCATCCGCCATATCCTCCTCCTCTTCTTCTTCATCACTATCAACCTCTTCTTCAATCTCGTCGTCCACAACTCGGGTGCTGGAATATGGAGGGTTAAGAATGAGGTTTCTAAGGGAGGCAATTGCTCGGGAGGTCTCTCTATGCATATTCATGGATTCTCGATGCTGGTTCATCATGGTTGTGTAGAGAAACTCACTGGTAAGACCCCCTTCAGGCATTGGATAAGCGTGATGCACAGGACCGTCATCAGTATACCTGTAGGTACCGTCAGCCGCCTTGATGATTCCAGTATTCTTCACAATATTAATCTCATTAATCTCGTTGGTTGTAGGTTTCATCTTGGAGGATGGTTCTCTGTTGAGGTCAAGTTCAGTTAATTCCAGAATTCTAGAAACCAAGCGAGCATACGGCAGTCGGGTAATGCAATGAAGTTGTTGCTGCAGATGATACATAATAGTCAAAATCCAATTGACTATGATGCGATTCTTAATAGCAAAGATCAGTTGCATTTCCAAGTCGTTGATCTGAGAGTGATTTGAGTCCTTTGGAATGAGGACATAGCAGATAATGTAGTGAAGCATTCGATCAGATACTGTCAGATTCTTGGCATAGCATAGCATACGAGCAGTGCGAGAGTTTGCAATAACGGTTTCTTTTGGGAACCTGCAAATCTGATAGTAATATTCCATTTTATCATAGTTTGCCCAGGGTCCATCTACATGGTTTACACCTTTCCTCAGGAAGCATCCTTTTGATGGGATCTTAAGGTGTCTATCAAGGGTGGATAAATTCTCAACAAACTCATGATCTCTAATGGTGGACCGGATCATGTGGTTCTCATCCATGTCCAGATATATAGACATTTTATTCATAAAAGCTTTAACCAGATCAGGATAGATAATACCAGAGTCGGTGACGAACTTGTCGATACGCTGATATTCCAACAGAGTAGGAAAATCAAAAGATATTGCAGGAAAAGCTCGAAGATTCACATACTTTACCGGCATAAGTTGACGAACACGCACTTTGAAATCCATCCGTCTCTTTTTGGTGGTTTCCATTGGAATACTGTCGTCATCTGATTCTGATGCAGAATGGTGTTCTGGAAGTTTTCCCTTGCCGCGGTTTGATGCTGAAGCCATGGATGGAGGTTTGAGAGAACTGGGGTTGTGGGTTCTGAGGAAGTTAGGGTTAGAGAAGTTGTGGGGCGTTTTTCCAACTTTTAAGAGTGGGAGAGAGAAGTTAGGATTTTAAGAGGGAATGTGGATTTTGGATATGGATGTGGATATTTAAGAGAATATGGACCACACAAAATATATAAAGAAAAAAATAAAATTTTCAAAAATTTAATTCATTTTCGTTTCTGATTTTTTGAAAAATTAACAGTGTTAATCGGTTAACCCATTAAAAAATTTAATCAGAATTGAAAATTCAACAGTGTTAATTGGTTAACCCATATGGTTAATCGATTAACATGCTCGAATTTTTGAAAAAAACATAAAAAAAACAGAATGTATACCCATGAAAACAAAACACAAATAATGCATACACATAATAGAGAAAAAGTCAGATGTCACCTTCATCAAGAATTCCAAGTTCTCTCCGAATTTTGTAGAATGATTCTTTTGCCAAAGGCTTGGTGAAGATGTCAGCGAGTTGGTTGTGTGTGTCGACGAAAGTAACATCAACATCTCTGTTTAATACGTGATCTCGAAGGAAATGATGCCGGATATCGATGTGCTTTGTTCTGGAATGCATAACCGGATTCTTTGTGATATTTATGGCACTAGTATTGTCACATCGTAGAGGAATGCATCCGAGGTCAACACCATAATCCAGAAGTTGTTGTTTCAGCCATAAAATCTGTGCACAGCAACTTCCTGCGGCGATGTATTCTGCTTCGGCGGTGCTGAGTGCTACACAAGCTTGCTTCTTGCAGACCCATGATACTAGAGCATTTCCGAGAATATGACATGTACCACTTGTACTTTTTCTATCGGTTTTGCATCCTGCATAGTCAGCGTCAGAATAACCAACTAAAGAACAAGTACTACCTTTAGGATACCATAATCCGACGTTGGTCATTCCTTTGAGATACTTGATAATTCTCTTCACAGCAGTGAGATGCGATTCCTTCGAATTTGCTTGGAAGCGCGCACACAAACAAACACTAAACATAATGTCAGGACGGCTTGCCGTCAAATATAGTAATGAACCAATCATACCTCGATATTTAGTAATATCAATTGGAGTACCAGATTCATCTTGATCAACATACGTTCCGGATCCCATAGGAGTAGACATCATCTTGCAACTATCCATATCGAATTTCTTTATTAATTCCTTACAGTACTTGGATTGGTTGAGGAAGATTCCATCCTTGTTTTGCTTGATTTGTAGTCCAAGAAAATAATTTAACTTTCCCATCATGGACATCTCGAATTCTTCTCGCATCATGAGTGAGAATTCTTCGCACAGTTCTTTGTTTGTTGATCCAAATATGATGTCGTCGACGTAGACTTGTACTAACAAGGTGTTACCCTTGATCTTCTTTATAAACAGCGTCTTGTCAACCTTTCCTTTTGTAAATCCTTTCTCACATAAGAAGTTGCTAAGGCGATCATACCATGCTCGTGGTGCTTGTTTTAAACCGTAGAGAGCCTTCTTCAGTTTGAAAACATGTGAGGGATTTTTGAAGTCTTCAAAACCCGGAGGTTGTTTGACGTAGACTTCCTCATTAATGTACCCATTCAGGAAAGCGCTTTTGACATCCATCTGAAATAACTGAAAATTCATAGAACACGCGTAAGCAAGTAGTAATCTAATTGCTTCTAACCTTGCTACCGGAGCGAATGTTTCATCAAAATCAATTCCTTCCTCCTGGTTGTAGCCTTGTGCGACCAATCTTGCCTTGTTACGAACTATAATCCCATTCTTGTCAAGTTTGTTCTTGAACACCCATCTGGTTCCTATAATATGCTTATTGTCCGGTCTTGGTACAAGGGTCCAAACTTGATTTCTTTCAAATTGATTAAGTTCTTCTTGCATTACTGTAATCCATTGGTCGTCGCCTAAAGCTTCATCGATCTTTGATGGTTCAATTTGAGATACAAACGCCATGTTGAGACAAGCATCCTTTAAATTAAGTCGAGTTGCAACGCCTTGACTAATATCACCAATAACTTTATCAATTGGGTGATCTCTGTGTGTTCTCCATTCCTTCGGAAGATCTTGATTTTCTTGAGTAACATCTTGTAATATTGTTTGATCTTTTGAAACAATTTCTTCATTTTTTGAAGTATCTACAAAATCATCATCATCATCCAAAACAATATTATCCTCTTTCGAGGGGTTAGTCTCATCAAACAAAACATGAATGGACTCTTCAATGGTAAGAGTTCTTTTATTAAAAATTCTAAAAGCTTTACTATAAAGAGAGTAACCAAGAAATATACCTTCGTCAGACTTCTCATCAAACTTACCGAGATTGTCCTTATTGTTGTTGAGAACGAAGCATTTGCAGCCAAATATGTGGAAGAATGATATATTCGGTTTCCTTCCCTTGAACAACTCATACGGAGTCTTTTTGAGTAGCGGTCGAATATTCACGCGGTTGCTTACAAAGCATGCCGTGCTTACTGCTTCTGCCCAGAAATATTTTGGAAGATTTGTGTCGCTGAGCATTGTTCTAGCAAGTTCAACTAGTGAACGATTCTTTCGTTCTACGACGCCGTTTTGTTGAGGAGTTTTTGGTGCCGAAAAATTATGAGAAATTCCATGTTCTTCGCAAAATTCTTCAAAGTCTGAATTTTGAAATTCTCCACCGTGATCGCTTCTTATGGAGGCTATAGTGAGTGACTTCTCGTTTTGAATTTGTTTTGCATACTTTTTGAATGCTTTAAACGCATCATTTTTCTGCACTAAAAACATTGTCCAGGTATATCGAGAAAAATCATCAACAATAACTAAAGCATAAATACTACCTCCAAAGCTCTTCGTTCTTGATGGACCAAAAAGATCCATGTGCAACAATTGAAGTGGTCTTGATGTAGAAACCACTTGCTTGGATTTGAAAGTTGTCTTGGTCTGTTTTCCCTTTTGACATGCATCGCATAATTTATCCTTGATGAATTTTATCTTCGGAAGCCCAACAACCAGATCATGCTTGATTAATTTGTTTAAATGCTCCATGTGAATGTGAGCAAATCTTTTATGCCAAAGCCATGCCTCGTTGTTGTTCGCCATAAGACACTTTACCTTCAAGGAAGAGTCATCAAAAGAAATCATAAAAATATTATTATATCTTTTACCTTTTAGCAGAATCTCATGAGTGACTTCGTGTTCGATCAAGCATTCCTCCTTTGTGAAGTTGATTTTGAACCCTTTGTCACACAATTGACTGATGCTAAGCAGGTTATGCTTAAGGCCTTCAACAAAAAGAACGTCTTCGATGATTGTACATGGAGGTGCACCAATGGTTCCAACTCCAAGAATTTTTCCTTTATTATCATCACCGTAAGTGACGTATCCTTTGGCCTTTAATGATAGACTTGAAAATTTGTTTATATCTCCCGTCATATGCTTCGAGCAGCCACTATCAAGATACCATTGATTTGTGGTTGTCTTCAAGCATACCTACAAAACAAAATTAGGTAGTGTTAGGTACCCAAATTGCTTTGGGTCCTTGAAAGTTAGTACCTTTTTCAACCCACACATAATGCCCCTTTGCAACACCAATATTACGTACATAGCAGGCATTAGGTGTGTGCCCTTTAATACCACAATAAAAACATGTAGGTTGAAAATGACTTCTATATCTAGGAATATAATTCTTTTTCTTATTAATTTTTTTCTTGTTATGATTTTGATGCTGAGTTTTAGAAGTGCTTGTCTCTTTCTTCACAATTTGTTCACTTGCTCTTACGAAAATGGTCTTATTGGTGCTTGGTTTTGAAAATTTAGAATATCCCAATCCACTTTTATCATTAGGATACCTTTGATGTTTAAGAATCTCTTCCAAGCCAATTTGACCTTTTTCGTATCTTTCTAAAACTCTTTTAAGTTGAACAATTTGAAAAGACAAAGACTCACAATTCTTACATACAAGACTTTGTTTTTCATCCATCACTTTTTGTTTTTCATCTTCAATATTTTTCAAGAAATCAGAATTTTGTTTTTCTAAAAGTAAAATTCTTTTCTTTTGTGATGAGATGTCTTTATACAAAGTCTTGCACTCTTTTAGAAGTTCATCTATAACTTCTTGTGCATCATTATCATAGACAGAAAAATTACTACTAACCTCATTTTCGTCATCGGAATGGTGAGAGGCCATTAAGGCAATATTTGCGCATTCATCGCTATCTGATTCCGATGATGAACTCACTTCGTTGTCGTCCCATGTGACATAAGCCTTCTTTGTTTTGAAGTCCTTCTTGCCCTTGAATTTTCCTTTATTTGCGAGTTTTGGGCAGTCTGGCTTTATGTGACCTTGTTTTCCACATTCATAACATGTAATTTCTTGGTTTGATGTGGATGCCTCCTTTTTCCTGAAATGTCTATTCTTTTTAGAAAAAGAAGAAGTTTTATTATTATTGAAAAACTTACCAAGCTTCTTTACTAGAAGCATGAAATTTTCGTCTTCGGAAGATTCGTCAATTTTGTCATCCTTTGTGTCAGTCTTCAAGGCAATTCCTTTGGACTTCTTGTCTTGACTTTCATGTTTCTCAAGCCTTCCAAGTTCCAGTTCATGCTCTTGAAGTTTCCAGAATAATGAAGCGGATGTCATCGTTGAAAGACTTTTCTTTTCCGAAATGGCGGTCACCTTTGGTTGCCATTCTCTTGTCAAGGATCTTAGGACTTTTAAGTTGAGATCATCGTTGGTGAAGGTCTTCCCAAGAGCAATCAGGTGATTTGTTAGATGAACGAACCTCTTTTGCAAGGCAACAATAGATTCACCGGGCTGCATACGGAACATCTCATATTCTTGACTTAACGTGTTAAGTCTTGATCTTTTTACTTCTGTTGTTCCTTCATGCGTTTCTACCAAGGTATCCCAAATCTGTTTTGCCGATTTACACTGTGATATGCGAAAGAATTCATCCATACTGAGAGCGCTTTGAAGTATGTTGATTGCTTTCTTCTCATTCAAGATTCTCTTCTTGTCATCTTCATCATATGAGGATTTAATCTTTGGGGTTCCAACACCATTTACCACACTTGTAGGAACATGTGGACCAGTTTCAACGGTTTCCCATATACCATCTCCTTGAGCCTCAAGATGTGCCTTCATACGGATTTTCCAAAAATCAAAGTATTCTCCAGAAAAGAGTGGTGGTTTGTTACTACTTCCACCATCTTTGAAAACTGGGTTGGTACTTGCGGAAGCCATACTGAATCGTTAGGAACAGGTTACCTTAACCTGCTCTGATGCCAATTGTAAGAACAGAGTATGCCTAAGAGGGGGGGGGGGGGGTGAATTAGGACTTTTGAAATTTTTCCGGTTTTATATGGTTCTTTGAAAATATACTGGATGGTGTTTTTGGTTATGGAAAGCAGTAAATCAACAGAAAGAAAGAAGACACAGGATTTATAGTGGTTCCCCTCACAATCCGAGAGTACTCCACTCCCCTTTCAACATGAAAGAGAGTTTTGACTATTGTTTAAAACAGTACAACCTATCACACCATCAACCGGTGAGGCCTACTATCAAACAATCAAAAACACAAGTGTACAAGAACAGTCCTCTTGTAAACACTCACCCTTGTGTCCAACAATCCTGGATCACAAGTCAAAAATAAAATAATTGTAATGAATTTGGTTTGAGTATAACTATCAAAGTGATCTTCTCCAATGAATCAAAATTCACTCTTTGTAATTTTTCAATACAAGTGTTCAATGAATATGAAATTTTCAATGCAAGTATGAACACTTTTTGAAAAATGAATTTGATTCTAAGATAATTTTAAAATGAGTATTGGAGGTTGAAAAGTTTTTGAGTTATGTTCTATTGGTTGTTTTTCAAAAATGAAAAACTCAGAATTTATATCAGTAAAATAACCTTTCAGAAAAGGTATGATTTTAAAAGATTCAAACCATGAAAAGGTATGTTTTTAAAATAATTTTTGAACTTGAAACAAAGCAATTTTTCACTGCACGTTCAGTGTTAATCGGTTAACCCATATGGTTAATCGGTTAACACTGGTACGTTAGCCCAGAAAATTCAAAATTCAAATTGGTTAACCGGTTAACCTATATGGTTAATCGGTTAACACTGCTAATTTTCAGAAAAATGCTTTTTAAAATTAATGTTATACCATTTTTAAGGTTTCAAAAACATGCTTATGTATTATGCACAAATGATTGATGTTTTTGAACACTTGTATATCAAATTATAAAGGTGGATTTGATATACCAGTAATGCAGCCAAGTCTGGAAGAATCATAGTTCCATATGTAGCTTGACTTGAAAGATAGCTTGATGACTTTATCTTGATGACTTTGAACGGCTTGTCTTTTTGCAATCAAGAGATGACTTTGAGTAGTATTGACATCATCAAAACTTGAGACTGAAGCATGCTTCTACATACTCTACAGGAGAAACTATGACTTGGTGCTTTTAAGATGCGTGGACGAAAAAGAAGCTAGCTTGCTTATGGAAGAGGTCCACGAAGGTGCCTTTGGTACACATGTCGGTGGGCATGCCATGTCTCAAAAGTTTTTACGAGCAGGGTATTACTGGTTGACTATGGAGTTAGATTGCTTCAAGCATGCAAAGAAGTGTCATAAATGCCAAATTTATGCTGACAAGATTCATGTGCCGCCGAGTTCGTTGAATGTCATGGCGTCGCCTTGGACCTTTTCCATGTGGGGAATTGACATGATTGGCAAGATTGAGCCCACCGCATCTAATGGGCATCGCTTCATCCTAGTAGCCATTGATTACTTCACCAAGTGGGTGGAAGCAGCTTCTTATACTAATGTTACTAAGCAAGTGGTAGCCCGGTTTATCAAGAGGGACATCATCTGTCGCTGTGGAGTGCCTGAGAGAATAATTACTGATAATGGTTCAAACTTGAAGAACAAGATGATGAAGGAATTGTGCCAGAATTTCAAAATTGAGCATCACAACTCATCTCCCTATCAGCCGAAGATGAATGGCGTTGTCGAAGCGGCCAACAAGAATATCAAGAAGGTATGGCAGAAGCTGGTTGTAACTTATAAAGATTGGCATGAGATGTTGCCCTTTTCTTTACATGGATATCGTACTTCAGTACGTACTTCAATTGGGGCAACTCCTTTCTCGCTGGTGTATGGCATGGAGGTTGTCCTGCCATTAGAAGTTGAGATTCCTTCTTTGAGAGTCCTGGTCAACGTCAAGCTTGATGAGGCAGAATGGATGAGAAACAGATTGAATCAGCTTAGCCTGATGGATGAGAAAAAGCTGGCATCTATTGCATATGGTTGGTTGTATCAGAGTCGGATGAAGAAAGCTTTCGACAAGAAGGTGCACCCTCGAAGCTTTCAGACGAGTGAGTTAGTATTGAAGAGGATTCTCCCTCCACAAACAGATCACAGGGGCAAATGAACTCCCAAATATGAAGGTCCATATGTCGTGCGAAAGGTTTTCTTCGGAGGAGCCTTGCTGTTATCAACCATGGATGGCGAAGATTTCACATCCCCTGTGAACGCAGACGCAGTTAAAAAATACTTTGCTTAAATTGACTCGCTGGAGTGAAAAAAGAATATCTAGGCAAAAATAGGGCATCCCGGCTGTCGCTTGCGCGAAAATAAGGTGCCGGCATGACAGAAGAGTCGCCACCTTTCGTTATTTATCCCTCAGAGCGGGAAAGGAAACGATCGGAAAAACCTGTCGAATAAGGGTAAGACAAGGTCGTCGCAACCATTGTCTGGGTTCGGGAGTCGGTTACGCAAGGGGAAGGTATTAGCACCCCTCACGTCCGTCGTACTCGACGGGATCCTCGCTTATTTGTTTACTTGGACGGGTTGGTTATAATCTATCTACCTATCAAGGCTGGCTGAAAAAGAAAAGAAAAATGACTCGGCAAAGCGTCGCACTTTATGCCTACGTATTCCCGTCTGGAACGAGAAATCAGAGTCAACGTAGTTCGGCTAACTACGGGTGAAGGTGGGGAAGGTTGCTCGCTAGGATATCGCATCCTATGCCTACGTACTTTCATCTGGTATGAAAGATCAGAGCAAACGTAGTTCGGGAAACTACGGGTTATCTCCTGAAAGAAGTGTTTTTTATTACATTTGCGATTTCAACCGCACTAGAGACTATGACCTGAGAGTGAATGCGTCGCATGTCACCCAAAGGGTACCATACTAAACATCCCACCTCAGATAGCTTAAGGCTCGTAGCGTACGAAAGAAATCATTCATGATTACTGTATCTTAAACTGCTTGAGATGAGAAGAGAACAGGCCCAACTAGGAGGGAGACTATCAAGTCCTACTGTTGTCATGCCATGGATTCATCCTATGGTTGAGGTTTGAACAGGGAACTCCTAGATGTTGTCATGCATAGGTTTCAACCTAAAAGTCTATCATCAAATCCTTATCAAAGGAAATGAGAGTCCTAAGGGACCATGTCAATGATACACCCAAACAGACAAAAGCATCAGCTTTAACAGTAAAGTGCATGCAATGCAAGTGAGGGAGGAAATGTGTGTGGGGCTTCAGCCTCCACAAGCTCGTCTCGACCTCAAGCCAGTCATGAAATAACAGTAATCATACTGAAAATAAACAACATGCTATCAAGCAATGAACAGATAAAAGAAATGAAGTGCCATCAGGCAAACACAACACACTTGAGAAAGAAAGAATCTACTCTCTAATCCTAACCCTAACACAGAATCTAATCAGATCTAAGCAAAGCTCTAAAGCAAAACCTAACCAAAGGAAATCAATCCCAGTCTTCAAGCTTCAGAACAAGCTTACCAAAGAAAGGGAGCTAAGTAAGCAGACTCATAGTGTCTTCCTCAGGAAAGCACTAGGAGGTGTATACTCAGGAGTCATACCCTATGTGGCTCAACCACTGTGATCAGTTTACATTCCTCCTCAGGAGAAATTAAACTCACAAGCAGGCTCCAACATCACTGGATACTTAGGATATCCTATCTGAACTAGTGGAACTAAGTGAATAGACTCATAGGACCTTCCTCAGGAAAGTACTAGGAGGCTTCCACTTAGGAGTTGTATCCTATGTGGCTCAACAACTGTGATCAGTTTTCATTCCTCCTCAGGAGAAATTAAACTCACAAGTTGGCTCCAACATCATTGGATACTTGAGAACTCCTAGATACTAAGGGAACTAAGTGAATAGACCCATAGGACCTTCCTCAGGAAAGTACTAGGAGGCTTCCACTTAGGAGTTGCATCCCATGTGGCTCAACAACAGGTGATCAGTTTACATTCCTCCTCAGGAGAAATTAAACTCACAAGTTGGCTCCAACATCATTGGATACTTAAGAAAGAGGTGAGAAGAAAGAATGAAAGTCATTCATAGTGCCTTCCTCAGGAAAGTACCATGAACTTCCTTCAAACTTCAGGATCTCAAACCTCACAGACAAGGAATAAGCCAAGCTCTGGGTCTCTGAGTCTTGATCTACAATCTTCTCTTCATCATGCTCTCCAACAAGATCTTCAAGACAACACAAGCCCCACAACAAATCCCCCAAAATAAACCCCATAGATGAACAGATAACCACAGAACAGACAAAATCATCAGGCAACTTCAGAAAATACCTAAAAATACTAAACCAAGGGGGAAAAATCTGACAATTATTCACAAGGGTCTACAACATCTACCCATAACATCCACATATGCCCCTACCCAAAAAATCAAGACAAAACTATCTAAAGAAATGAATTTCCTTACTTATGCACAATCTAAACCCTAATTAGGATACCCTAATGCTAACCTAATTAAACTAATCAAATTTTAATCTAAAAATCAAGAATTAAATCCTATGGGGAACTATGATTCAATATCTAATCACACAAAAAAGAATGAGTTAAAAATCCTAAGGGAAAGCCCTAAAAGAAATTCTACAAAATCATGTACAAAATTAATCCTATTTTAAAAGCTATTTAAAAGAAAAATCTATTAAAAATATGAAAATAAAATAAAATGGACATTTTATTTATTTAGAATTTTCTAGACAAATTTATGAACACATGAAAAAAACAAGAATTAAAAAATACCAAATTTTGGATTTTATATGAATTTTATAAAAGACAAACAATAAAAGAAAATAAAAAAGAATTAAAGGGGATGGGGGGTGAAAATAGCAAGGCAGATTAGTTGAATTTCAAGTGGGCCAGAATATGGGGGGTGCGGATAGATGCGAAACTTAAGCCCAGACGCGCCTCACTAATTGAAACGGCAGCGTTTCAGTTTTTTGAATTTTCCCTCCGTTTTTGTTGATTGATCTGGGCCGTAGATTGAGGTGAACGAGTCAAAACTTCAAAACGAATCAAAGGTGAGGATTATGTCTCCTACCTTGAGCCTGCTAGGGTTTCACAGAACCACCTCCACACGCGAATCTTCCATCTTCCATAGCTCTCTCATCTCGTCATCATTTCCCTCGATACAAAAACCAAACTTAACCTACTCATTGCCCTCTACACAGCCATGGTCCTAGATTCCTATAAAACTCAACCTAAAAAGAAATACACACGATGGAAGTTATGGGCACACTCTAATGGCACTGATATGCATGGAAATGGTATGGGCTCATATTATGCAAGAATATTCTCCATCTCATGGGGAGTACACTGAGCTAAAGAACTAAGATTATAGTGTACTAAATGGTAAGTTCTTGGTCCTAAAACAGAAATGGCCATAAAGCAAACCTCCATGTAATGCTCTAAAACTCATCATGATTCATCCCCTAATGGTCTCTACCACATTTCACCTAACCACATGATCTAACTATGCATAAATAATGAGATTCGAAGGAAAGTGCATACCTTGCAAGTGGTGATGGCTATGGTGTTTCTCTTCCAATTCAAGCCTTGGTGCTCTCTTGGAATGATCTTTAATGGCTCTATGTGCTTCTGTTTGCAGTAGTTTTGGCTCACACTTCTTGAATCAACCTAGCCAATCCTTCATGCAAGTTGGAGTGATCACTTGGAATACATGAGCCAGCCACGAATTCTCCTCAATCTTTCTTGCCAAATACTCAATGTTGCTTGCAGATGATGATGATAATCAGAATTGTAGTGATTGATGAAGTTTCAATGGGGTTTGGAATGAAAATGCAATTTTGGAGTGAAGGAATCAAAGTGTAGTATGCAAGCTCTAAGAATCTCTAACCAATGCATGGAGCCACTCTAGGGCTTATATAGATGAGAATAGAAGTGTCTAGAACTTTGGGGAACCTTCCATGAAGTTTCTAGAATGTATCACGCAATGAGAATTTGAATTTGTCATCTTGAGTGAATCTCATGCAATCTCATGATACATCATGCAATCTCACTTAATTTCTCCTCAAATGATATGGTAAAATGAAAACAAAGCCTTACAAGTCCTTATGTAGCATTTTCCCATCTTTCCTTTTGATGCCTTAAAGTGCAAGTAACAAATTTACAAAGCAACTCCAATTTGTAAGCCTAAACTCAAAAATATGGCTAAACCATTGTTTTTAAAATGATGTTTCCAATCAAAATGATATATTGGATGACCCATTTTGGATTCATAGATCTCCCAAACCAATTTTCAAATTCAACTTTTTCAACTTATAAGCCATTTACAAGCCATTTGAACCACTTTTAAAAATCCATGCTCTAGGCCTTTTCAATAACTCATGACCACTTTTCTAGGCTTAAAATCCCATTTTGAACAACTTTCATGTTTTGAGTTTTTCCATTTGAGGCTTGGAAATAGGAGATATGGCCTTTGCTTAAAATGACCTATAACTGACAAATGACCAAAATACCCCTGTCTTGTTCAAACCATAAGTTGAGTTCTACAAATCCTATCAAGGACTTCTACCACTCAAATTAAAGCTAAGAAGATGCCCTTCAACATTCATGTTGACCAAGAGATCATAGGAATCATCCTACTAGGGCAAAAGTTGTCTGCAAGTTGGGTGACTTTCAAGGATCCAGATTCACACACCTCAGCTGACCTGTAATTTGTCAAAACCATAACTTGAGCTCTGCAACTCCTATCAAGGACTTCCACCACTCAAATTAAATCTAAGAACAAGCTCTACAACATTCATGTTGTGGGGAAGATGAGATATCAATCACATCTAGAGCTAAAATTGCATGGAAGATAAGGATCAAATTAGGTTTTTTCACTGACAATCCTCAGAAACCCTAACTTGAAACTTCTCAAACTCCTCAATCATGATGAGTTGGTTTAGGAATCATCTTTATAACATCTATATGCATCATTCCATGATCTCATGGCCCTTGGATTGGGTCTCAACCTTCTCCAAATTTTCAGTTATCCTAGGGTTGACCCAGTCAAAACCCTAATTCTACCATTCATGGTTGAATCTTCTGAATTCTTGCATAATGACCTCTCTGGGCTTCATGATGGCTTTCAAGACCTCTCATACACTTTCTCAAAACATCAAGTTCATTCTCAAAGTCTCAGAATCATCTGAGGAGCACCCACAACTCTCAAGCTATGAAGCACACAACCCTGGTTTCAATCTACTTCCTCTGAGGATCTCTTGAACTTTCTGATGAAGGTATCCATTTTCAAACACTCAATGAATAAGTAATTGTTGGTCAAATTTTGGGGTGCAACACCGGCGAACAATAAAAGAATAGGTTCGGGCAAAAGTTAGGGATATAAAAAGGAAAAAATGTAAACCCGCAAAGTTGAAAACCTGAAAAGGCGACTTTGGCAAAAATGGGTATCCCGGTGAATTGAAAACTCGAAAGGGCGATTTAGGCAAAAGTTAGGGATTTGAAAAGCAAATGACTGCGGTCTGTGTTTTGATCTTCAGAGTATGGTGGATTGAGGGAGGACCTGAGGGCCATTTATCCGAATCAATCTCTTCAGAGGACGAATCTTCGGGGAATCATCGAAGTCAGGAGAGTCATAGATGGATCAACTCATGGTGCTTGTTTGTACCACATTGCTGACATTTTGTATATTTTTGTGCATTTCTGTAAATTTTCGCGCATCTTCCTCTTTTCAGGGGTTGCATCTGTTGTAAAATCTGCCTATTTACAAGGCATTTGTTAATAAAATATATATTATTCAGTAATTGTTTGCCTTGCTTTAATCTTTATTGTTTTGTTTGCAAAAAACGCCCGATGTTTTGATAAAAGTGCGCATACATAAACTTGCAGGCTTTGGCCAATAATCATTAAAATTTTGATTTATTTGAACAATGTCACAGATGATGACCAAGATAGTTCCCGTTGTGTAGGATATCGTGTTTGTTTGTTTATTTTTTTGCAGGGTTGTTACCCTTGGGGAAATCTTCAGAGGTGTATTTTTGGTAAGATCACCATTCCCCAGCAAGTGGAGATTATGCTCTCCATCCCCAGCAAGGGTCTGTTTGTACAGCAGAGGGTATGCAGGTAGAGGGTATACATTTCTCCTCAGCAGATTGTCTGTATACGTTCATTCCTCGGCAGTTTAGGTTGAATTCTCCAGCAGGTTAGAATCATCCCTAGAGAGTTGAGATTGATATCCCTCGGAAAGTCAGGCATGTGTCTGTATCCTCAGTAGATTGCAGGTACTCATTTACTCCTCAACAAAGTCGGTAGAGTTTTCTCTATCCTCAGTAGATTGCAGGTACTCATTTACTCCTCAACAAAGTCGGCAAAGTTTTCTCTATCCTCAGTAGAGGCTGGTTTCCCCACGGAATCTGAACATATGATCTGGTATCCCCTCAGAGTCTGAAGTGGTGATTCTTTCCCCAAGAAGAGGTCGAAGAGGTTCCCTCTCATTGTTCTATCCCCATCGGAGTCAGCAGAGCAGTTTTCTTCCCCGCAGAGTGAGGTTACTCCCTAAGAATTGTTATCCTCAGCAGGGAGAGTGTGGTTGGTTATCCCCAGCTGAGTAATCCTTGGTAGGGTGGATTTTTATCTTCAGCGGAGCAGAATATCCGGCAGGATGGAGCTATTCCTCAGCAGTAATTTTGACTCCCCGATAGAGTCGTCTGTTCTCCAGAGAAGTATTTTAGGAGGCCATCTAGGGTTGATTCCTCTGGTATTGTGAAGTTAATCTCAGTGGTTGATTGTTATCCCCTGCAGAGTCGTTGATTTTCCCCAATAGGTTAGACTTATGGGTTGTCTTTCCACGGGCGGGTTGTGTTTTCTCCAAGGGAGTTGTATATTGGAAGGCCGTTCAGGGCATTTGCTCTCAGTAGGATTTGATTCGATCTTCGACAGAGTATTGTTGTTGTTTAGCATGTTGTGTTATCTCCCCAGTAGAGTGGATTTGTTCTCCCCAGCCGAGTTGGGAGAACCCCATAAGAGTTGTGTTCTGGTTGGCCCTTCAGGGCACTTTTCCTCAGTAGAGTTTGCGTTGATCCCCAACAGGGTGGATTTTGGATTTTTATTCTCGTCAGAGCAATATTATTCAGGGAATCTCTTCTTTAGAAAGCCATCTAGGGCTTGTTTTTCCCAGTATAAGTCCAATCGTAATCGGCATGTTCCGTCCCCAGCAGGGTGGCCTTTGTCTCTTCAACATTTATTTTGCTGATTCGGTTCCGGTGCATTTGCATTTGTGCATAACATTTTCCGAAATGCGTGGCATTTCCATTTTGTATGGAGCATTACGACATATTCAAACATACGCATTTGAAATATAAGCCAGGTTGTTACCTCTTTGCTTTCAGGTGTATCTCCAGCAGATGGTTGACTTACTTTACCTTTGTGGTATCCGGATCCATGGCAGCTTATAATGTGTTCTTGGTGGTATCCAGACCATGGCAGATCATGCCGGATTATAATTTCTTTTGATCGTGCGGTATCCAGACCCTAGAAAATGTTGATATTTCTTTATTCCCCGTGGTGACCAAACCATGGCAATTTGTGACGAGTTTCTTTAGCCCGTATAGGTATCCAGACCTCGGTAAAAGATTTCTGATGGATGCGCTTCATCTTATCAAGTGTTTCCCCAACAGAGTTACTTGGCTAAGTTTCTCTTCATTCCCTAGTGGAGTCGCCACCTGAGTTGCTTGGTTAAGTTTCTCTCTTTGCTCTCCCCACCAGAGTTGCTTGTTTAAGTTTCTCTTTCCCCAGCGGAGTTCTTTTGTGACTTGTTAGAAGAAGTTTATCAATTGCGTGTTGATCCGGCCTCCGGGTTCGATGCTCGCTTTTATTTAGCGAATGTTTGTTGGTTAGAAGAATAATTTTATCAACTGCGTGTTGATCCGGCCTCCGAGTTCGATGCTCGTTTTTATTTAGTGAATGCCTGCTGGTTAGCAGATGTTTCTTATCAACTGCTTGTTGATCTGGCCCCCGGGTTCGATGCTCGCCTTTATTTAGCGAATGTCTGCTGGTTAGTAAAAGAAGTTTATCAACTGCATGTTGATCCGGCCTCCGGGTTCGATGCTCGCTTTTATTTAGCGAATGTCTGCTGGTTAGCAGAAGAAGTTTATCAACTGCGTGTTGATCCGGCCTCCGGGTTCGATGCTCGCTTTTATTTAGCAAATGCCTACTGGTTAGCAGATGTTTCTTATCAACTGCGTATTGATCCGACCTCTGGGTTCGATGCTCGCTTTTATTTAGCGAATGTCTGCTGGTTAGCAGAAGAAGTTTATCAACTGCGTGTTGATCCAGCCTCCGGGTTCGATGCTCGCTTTTGTTATATACTGCAACACTAGCTGCTCGACAGCTAGCTGGAGAGATACTGAACTGACATCGCCGTCAGTCATCCACATTAACTTCTTCTGATATTGCCTTCAGACAATCACAACACCCAACATCGCCGCTGGAAGACTAAACCTGATATTGCCGTCGAACAATCAAAATACTCCGCATCGCCGCTGGAGAAAATACAACACCGAACAAAATACCCCGCATCGCCGCTGGAGAACTACATCTGACAAAATACTCCGCATCGCTGCTGGAGAACTAAATCTGACAAAATACCCCGCATCGCCGCTGGAGAACTAAAGGATCTGCATCACCTAACATCGCCGTCAGAAGACTGGATTAACCTGACATGTCCAACATCGCCGCTGGAAAACTGAATCTGACATCGCCGTCGGAAACAAACATCCTCTTAGAGACACTCGACATCGCCGCCGTACAAACATCATCTCTACTGGGGATTTAAAGAATCTGACCTCGCCGTCAAACAAACATTCAACCTCGCCGTCAAACAAACCTGATCTGACCTCGCCGTCACATCAAAACGTTCAACCTCGCCGTCGAACAAACATCCAACCTCGCCGCTGGACAAATGATGATCTGACCTCGCCGTCAAATCCAAACGTTCAACCTCGCCGTCGAACAAACATCCAACCTCGCCGCTGGACAAATGATGATCTGACCTCGCCGTCAAATCCAAACGTTTAACCTCGCCGTCGAACAAACATCCAACCTCGCCGCTGGACAAATGATGATCAGACCTCGCCGTCAAATCCAAACGTTCAACCTCGCCGTCGAACAAACATCCAACCTCGCCGCTGGACAAATGATGATCTGACCTCGCCGTCAAATCCAAACGTTCAACCTCGCCGTCGAACAAACATCCAACCTCGCCGCTGGACAAATGATGATCTGACCTCGCCGTCAAATCCAAACGTTCAACCTCTCCGTCGAACAAACATCCAACCTCGCCGCTGGACAAATGATGATCTAACCTCGCCGTCAAATCCAAACGTTCAACCTCGCCGTCGAACAAACATCTAACCTCGCCGCTGGACAAATGATGATCTGACCTCGCCGTCAAATCCAAACGTTCAACCTCGCCGTCGAACAAACATCCAACCTCGCCGCTGGACAAATGATGATCTGACTTCGCCGTCAAATCCAAACGTTCAACCTCGCCGTCGAACAAACATCCAACCTCGCCGCTGGACAAATGATGATCTGACCTCGCCGTCAAATCCAAACGTTCAACCTCGCCGTCGAACAAACATCCAACCTCGCCGCTGGACAAATGATGATCTGACCTCGCCGTCAAATCCAAACGTTCAACCTCGCCGTCGAACAAACATCCAACCTCGCCGCTGGACAAATGATGATCTGACCTCGCCGTCAAATCCAAACGTTCAACCTCGCCGTCAAACAAACATCCAACCTCGCCGCTGGACAAATGATGATCTGACCTCGCCGTCAAATCCAAACGTTCAACCTTGCCGTCAAACAAACATCCAACCTCGCCGCTGGACAAATGATGATCTGACCTCGCCGTCAAATCCAAACGTTCAACCTCGCCGTCGAACAAACATCCAACCTCGCCGCTGGACAAATGATGATCTGACCTCGCCGTCAAATCCAAACGTTCAACCTCGCCGTCGAACAAACATCCAACCTCACCGCCGGACACATTCAACATCTGTCCTGGGGTTCACCCATGGTAAATGGAACAAAAGGTACACTTGCGTATTTGAAACTACTCCGCTGGGAATGAGAGGCTTAACCGAGCACACTCTGATCTGGGGTTCACCCTCAGAACCATAACGAACATTGGAATACTGCTGCACACTGCCCGCCGTAGAACTTCAACATTGAAGATATATGAAACCCTGGCCCCTGGCCACTTCCAGCTTCAGCTAGAAAATATCTTTAAGTATTTCTGAATATGAATGAAACCCTGGCCCCTGGCCACTCCAGATCCGTTGGAGAACCTTCAAGTTCTTCTGAAGAAAGATGAAACCCTGCCCGTCGGCTATTCCAGCTTCAGCTAGAAACAACATCCTTGGCCTTCAAGGATGTAAACTTTGCCCGTCGGCAACTCTGCAGGAGGTATCTTCGACTTCAGTCTGAAGAAATGGTCCTTGGCCTTCAAGGATACATGGATCTGCCTTCAGGCAACTCCGCCTCTGCTATAGAGCATCCGTGACTTCAGTCAGGGATATATTTCGGCCTTCAGTCCGAAAAATGAATCCTAGGTCATTCATGACCTTGGGGATAACCTTGCCCTTAGGCACCTTCGCTTCAGCTTAGGAAATCTGTGACTTCAGTCAAAGAAATGGTATCCTGAGCCATTCATGACTCTACGGGGATTCAAACACTTTGCCTTCAGGCAAAACTCCGCTTCAGCTGGAGAAACATCTTCGACTTCAGTCAGAAGAAAAACTATCCACTTGATCGCCATCAATCATCACCTCAGGACAACTGACTTGGTCTTCAGACCAACATGGATCATCTTGAATACAAAATTTGGAACCTTGTCTTCAGCCACACGTTGATTCATCAACAAGGAAATCTGAATTCACAGGACCATTCTGGTATCGCCTTCAGGCGTTTACAGAGTCAATCTTCAGATTAGACGTCACTGTTGGAGCAGACATATCACGCTGCGAAGGACTTCAAGACTCATCTTGAACAAACAACTCCGTCGGACACCTTCAAGAATCATCCTGAACTGATAACCTTTCTGGAGACTTTTATTCTGCTAGGGATCCCTGGAATCATCCTGGGCAAACCTTGCTGGGGACGCTATTGGTGAGTTCAGGAATCATCCTAAGCAACCAATTCGGGAAACTGCGCTGAGGTCTTAAGAATCACCTTAAGCAAACGGCTCTGCTGAAGAATCCGAGAATCATCTCGAACTGAAGACTTCGCTGGGGATCTCAAAAATCATCTTGAGTGAGCGACTGTGGGGATTACACCGGGGTCTTTAAGAATCATCTTAAGAAAGCGACCTTGTTGGAGAGAATGTCAGGAATCATCCTGAGCGATCGATCCTTCGGCCGAACACCTGTAAGGTAAGAATGATAATGACCTAGATCATGCTTATGATGCATATGCTTCTGCGCTATGCCCCACACGGTGGGAATGCTATGCGTTTATGCTAAATGCTATGCAATGTTAAATGCTATGCAGTGTTGAATGCTATGCAGTGTTGAATGCTATGCAGTGTTAAATGCTATGCAGTCATGCACAATGATGCGATCCCGTCCGCAAAATAAACGCTGGGGGGAGGAAATCCTTCTGTCAAGGAGACAAGAACTACTCAGGTAGAGGAATCATCCTGCTGAGGAGAATGTGGACACGCCAATATCAATGATCTTCCGCGGACTGTTGCAGGGGAACACAACTTCAGTTGATCTGCTGCGGGGGGACAAAGCTCTACGAGAACTCGGACCTGCGGATATCCATCGCGAGAATAAACTGCGCGGCCGTCTCGGATACTCTTCTGGGGGGATAACTCTGTGGGGAAACAACTTCAGCTGCTCAACACTCCACTGGGGAAAAACCAATCATGATCTGATCAACTTCCAAGGACTCGGCTCTCTTGGACATCTGCAAACTCGACTGAGGAAGGAGAAGTCATTCTGCTTCGCTGGAGAGAGCGCGACTCTGGGGAAATACAGCATCAGCTGCCCCACGCTCTGCTAGGGAACATCCACTCAAGGTCTCAACCGCTTCCAAGGATTCTGCTTTTCTGCGGACTCAGTCGGGGAGAGAAATCATTCTACTTCACTGGAGAGCACGACTCTGGTGCGGAACTTCAATTTCGCTGGGGAAGAAAGAATCATCTGACTTCGGGGGAGAGTGCAACTCTGCCGGGGAATACAACATCAGCTGTTCCAACACTCTGCTGGGGAAGAGGGAATCATCCAACTTCGGGAGGGAATACGGCTCTGGCGGGGAATCTCGATTCCGCTGGAGACTTCAGTCTGGCGCCATTATTTACTGCATCCTCCGGCATACGAACAGCTTCCTACAAGACTTGCACTTGTGACCCGGTGCTGGGGGAACACCTGTTGCGGCGACTTTACTGGGGAAAACACGAGCTTCGGCACCCGAACATTTCTGTGAGACCTACACTTGTGACCCGGTGCTGGGGAAAGACGACATCATTCTTCGGTGCTTGGCTCAGCTGACGAGGTGACGCTCCTTCAGGATGCGTCTGCTTGGGGAAGAGAATTGTCTCTGCCCGGGGAGACATATCAATGCTCACTATTTGCGTTCAGATTCTGCGGAGGAGAGACTACTGAACTCTGCTGGAGAAGGAGGGCTCGCCCTGCTTCGGGGATGCGCACGACACATCTTCTGGAAGGTGCTACACCTGCAACAACACAAACAAACAGACAAGATACCCTTCTCAAAGGGGCCTATCCAGGTTATTATCTCGTGACAATATTCCGTTAATTAATTGTTTCAACAATCAATGGGCCTAGGCCCGTGAGTTTATGTATGCGCATTTTATTAAAAAACATCGGCGTTTTCATTCGCAAACAAAACAGATAAATGCTAAACAGGCAAGCAGAATTGCTGAATAATGTGCATTTTATTGATGATGAACCCCTGAATGGGCAAAAATGTTTTACAACAGAGGCAAGCTCCTGGAATGAGGAAGCCGCGCAAAAAGAAAACATAAATATACATCAGTATATACAAATGTCGGCAACGAGGCGTAGACGAACACCATGAGTTGATCCCTCTAAGACCCACTCGACTTCGATACCTCTCCGACGCTTCAGCTTCGGAAGAGATTGATTCAGATAAAAGGCCCTCAGGTCTTCCGAACCACTAAACAATGAAAGTCCACACGCGGAACGCAGTCATTTGCTTATTCAAATCCCTAACTTTTGCGTGAACCGCCCTTTACGGGTTTTCAGTTCACCGGGATACCCTTTTTTGCCGAAGCTGCCCAGTGTAGGTTTTCGACTTCGCGGGTGTACATGTTTTCAATATATCCCTAATTTTTGCCCGAACCTTTTATTCTGTTTTTGGTTCGCCGGGATGCCCCTTTTTTGCCTGGACTCTTTCTTTTTTGTCCAGCGGGTCTCTTTCAAGCAAAGTATTTTTTAACTGCGTCCGCGTTCACCGGGGATGCAAAATCTTCACCATCCATCGTGGATAACAACAAAGCTCCTCCTGAGAAGACCTTGCTGACGACATACGGCCCTTCGTAATTCGGAGTCCATTTGCCCCGGTGATCGGAGTGTGGCGGAAGAATTTTCTTCAGGACGAGATCACCCGTCTGAAAGCTTCTAGGATGCACCTTCTTATCATAAGCTTTCTTCATTCGGCTTTGGTACAGGCGACCAAATGCAATCGATGCTAACCTCTTCTCGTCCATCAGGCTGAGTTGGTTCAAACGATTCGTAATCCATTCTGCCTCGTCGAGTTTCACATCAACCAAAACTCGCAAAGAGGGAATCTCCACTTCTAACGGTAGGACAGCTTCCATACCGTACACCAAGGAGAAAGGAGTTGCCCCGGTCGACGTACGCACCGTCGTACGATAACCGTGCAAGGCAAACGGCAGCATCTCGTGCCAATCTTTATACGTCACAACCATCTTCTGAACAATCTTCTTGATGTTCTTGTTGGCCGCTTCAACAGCGCCATTCATCTTCGGCCGGTAAGGAGATGAGTTGTGGTGTTCAATCTTGAAGCTCTGGCACAGCTCCTTCATCATCTTGTTATTCAAATTCGAACCATTATCAGTAATGATTCGCTCGGGAATTCCATAGCGACAGATGATGTCCCTCTTTATGAATTTAGCTACCACCTGCTTGGTCACATTAGCGTACGAGGCTGCCTCCACCCATTTGGTGAAGTAGTCGATAGCTACCAGAATGAAACGATGACCATTGGATGCAGTGGGCTCGATCTTGCCTATCATGTCGATGCCCCACATGGAGAACGGCCAAGGGGAGGACATGACATTCAATGGGCACGGTGGCACATGAACTTTATCAGCATAAATCTGGCATTTATGACATTTCTTCGCGAATCTGAAGCAATCCGACTCCATCGCCAGCCAGTAATATCCTGCTCTCAGGATCTTTCTCGTCATGGCATGCCCGCCGGCGTGCGTACCAAATGTGCCCTCATGGACTTCTTCCATGAGCATACTTGCTTCTTTCTCATCTACACATCTGAGTAGCACGAGATCGTGGTTTCTCTTATACAACACTCCATCAGGATTGAGATAAAAGTTTCCAGATAGCCTCCTCAGAGTCTTCTTATCCTGGGTTGACGCACCCGCAGGATACTCCTTGGTCATAAGGAAGGTCTGGATATCGTGGAACCATGGCTTGCCGTCAGTGGCATCATCGATTGCAAACACAAACGCTGGTCTATCAAGACGCGAAAGCACAATTCTTGGAGCCTCATTCCAATAATTGACTTTATACATTGAAGCCAGCGTGGCTAAGGCATCAGCCATCTGATTTTCAGCCCTGGGTACATGATGAAGTTCCACCCGATCGAAGAACGGAAGCAGCCTCCTGGCATAATTCATGTACGGCACTAAATTCGCTTGACGAGTTTCCCACTCCCCTTTAATCTGATTGATTACAAGCGCTGAGTCACCATATATGTCTAGATTCTTGATTCTCAAATCAATTGCCTCTTCTAGACCCATAATACATGCTTCATACTCGGCTTCATTGTTGGTAACTGGAAACGTCAGTCTCGCAGTAAACGGGATGTGGGATCCGTGAGGAGTCGTGATGATAGCCCCGATGCCACTTCCGTAGGAATTAACCGCTCCGTCGAATATCAACTTCCACTGAGACTTCCTATCTGGCCCCTCATCGGGCAATGGCTCATCGCAATCCTTCGCTTTGAGAAACATAATATCCTCGTCAGGGAATTCGAACTTCATTGGCTGGTAGTCTTCGATTGGCTGTTCGGCAAGATAATCAGACAGTACGCTTCCCTTGATGGCTTTCTGAGAAACGTACTGAATATCATATTCTGTTAACACCATTTGCCATCTGGCAATCCTGCCCGAAAGAGCCTGTTTCTCGAAGACGTACTTGATCGGATCCATCTTCGAAATTAGCATAGTGGTGTGATTGAGCATATACTGTCGTAGACGTTTGGCGGCCCAAGCTAATGCACAACACGTCTTCTCCAGCATCGAGTATCGAGATTCACACTCAGTGAACTTTTTACTCAAATAACAAATGGCATGCTCTTTTCTGCCCGTCTCGTCGTGCTGACCGAGAACACACCCCATACTATTCTCCAGAACCGTCAGGTACATGATTAATGGCCGTCCAGCCACTGGGGGTATCAAGATTGGAGGTTCTTGAAGATACTGCTTTATTTTGTCGAATGCCTTCTGGCAATCCTCATTCCAAGTAATCGCCTGATTCTTCTTTAAAAGCTTGAACATCGGTTCACAAGTAGCCGTGAGCTGAGAGATAAACCTTGCAATGTATTTTATTCGGCCCAGGAAACCATGAACTTCTCTTTCTGTTTTCGGCGCTGGCATTTCTTGGATAGCTTTTATCTTCGCAGGATCAACTTCAATACCTCGTTCACTAACGATAAACCCCAATAACTTTCCGGACCGCACTCCGAAAGTGCACTTGTTAGGATTCAGCCTCAGCCTGAACTTCCTAAGCCTTTCAAACAGCTTCAACAAATTGACCAGATGCTCTTCCTCCGTTTGGGACTTTGCAATCATGTCATCAACATAGACCTCGATCTCATGATGAATCATATCATGAAACAAAGTTACCATTGCTCGCTGGTAAGTGGCCCCTGCGTTCTTCAGACCGAAGGGACCTTGTAGCAGAATGTTCCCCAGGGGGTAATAAACGTCGTTTTCTCCATGTCCTCCGGTGCCATCTTAATCTGATTGTAACCGGAGAAGCCATCCATGAACGAAAACACGGAAAACTGGGCTGTATTGTCGACCAACACGTCGATATGAGGCAACGGGAAATCATCCTTAGGGCTCTCCCTATTCAAATCTCGATAATCGACGCACATGTGTACCTTACCGTCCTTCTTCGGTACAGGCACTATGTTGGCGACCCACGGCGGGTAGGTGGTAACGGCTAGAAACCCTGCGTCTAACTGCTTCTGGACTTCTTCTTTGATTTTTACAGCCATGTCTGGTCTCGTCCTCCTAAGCTTCTGCTTGACTGGAGGGCAATCTTCTCGCAACGGCAAGCGATGTACCACGATGTCAGTGTCAAGTCCGGGCATATCCTCATATGACCAAGCAAAGACGTCACTATACTCTCGAAGCATCTCGACCAGTCTATGCTTGACATCATTCTGCAGCGCAGCCCCTACTCTGACATTTCTGATGAGCTCCTCGGAACCCAGATTTACAATCTCAATATCCTCCTCGTGAGGCAGAATAACCTTCTCCTCTTGTCTCAACAAGCGGGCCAACTCTTCCGGAAGGTCTTCGTCTTCATCAATCTCATCCTCGGCTTGATAGATCGGGCAATCAAAGTCGTAGTGAGCCGTAGAGGGTCCAGAGTCGATGTCATCCGTTACGTGGATCCTGCAATAACAAGGGTTAAGTTTAAAGCAAGAATATGCAGGTTAGCACAAACCTCGTTGCCATTTTGCTGTTTTTTGGAATAAACATAAAACAGGAATAACAGAGAACACAATATTTGATTACGAAGAAAACGCCTTTTATTTATTAACAAAATGCATACACATAATCCAACAAGGCCCTGACAGTAAAACCACTATGCCCGGGGCAGGACATAGGGTTGTACAAAGATTGTAAAAAGCAAATCATTACTCTTCACTTGTCAGCTTGATAATCTCCTTGATGGTCCAATTGTGGAGGTGCTCGCCCGGCTTGCTCGGTTGAATCCAGGCGTCAAGATCGCAATCACTATCCCCGCTGTCCTCGGACGCAGCGTTGATACTCTCGAAAATTACTCCCCCCTTGGTGAATAGGATCGGCCCTTTCCCACGAGACGAGCTGCCAGAAGAAGATGAAGCTTCAGCTTCAGGAGAATATCCCAATCCAAACTTATCCTGCTTGATTGGTATATCCAAGACATGCCCCCAGCCTGGGGTGGAACCGGCTTCGACAGCGGCCCGAGCTTCCTTAAACGAGGAGAGGTTCAACTCTTGCTTCTCTGCGACGACGGGAGCTACCTCCTTCACCCTGACGGTTTCAAAAGCTTGGCAGAGGGTTTCATGGATCTCGCCATCCATTTCAACGTATTTAAAGGACGACAGGTGACTCACCATGATGTCCTCCTCACCACAGACGGTTACTATGCTGCCCCCGACAGCATATTTGAGCTTCTGATGCAGCGTGGACGTCACGACACCAGCGGAATGGATCCATGGCCGACCTAAGAGGCAACTATAGGCGGGCATGATATCCATGATATAGAAAACCGTATTGAACGTCTCTGGACCGACTTGAATTGGCAGGGTCAATTCTCTGAAGACGTGGCGCTTGGTCCCATCAAAGGCTTTTACGACCAGATCACTAGGTGTGCACAGCAATCCACGGGTATCCAACTTCATCAGTGCCTTCTTCGGGAGCACATTAAGCGAGGAACCCGTGTCCACCAGGACATGTGACATAATCGTGCCTCTGCACTCTATCGAGACGTGCAAGGCGTTATTGTGATCTCTTCCTTTAGGAGTCAGCTCTAGATCTGTAAATCCCAGCCCATTACCAGCATTGACATGGGCCACCACCTCCTCCAGCTGATTTACTGATATCTCCTGCGGCACGTATGCAGCATTCAATACCTTCAGTAATGCGTTGCGGTGCGCTTCAGAACACAGCAACAAGTTAAGAATCGAGATCTTTGACGGAGTCTGATGAAGATGATCTACAATTTTGTAGTCACTTTTCTTGATTAGTCGCATGAACTCTTCAGCATCTTTAACTAGCAAGTCTTTTTCTGCCTCTGTAGGGCTCTCTTCGACAGCTTTACCTTTACCCTTATCCACAGCGTCAGCCCGGACCACCTTCTCTGCTGCAACCTCTGCTGGCGCAAACACTCTACCGCTTCTAGTGATACCACTGACTTCGATAAGATTCTGCACAGTCGATCCGAATGGCTCTAGCTCTATCTTCTGACCATTACAATAAACTTCGGCGCCGTAATGCCATGGGACGGCATTAGTGCTCTCGAATGGGATTGGTCCGGCCCTGGTGATGGTAATAGTAGGCGGACAGGGCGCGGAAATAATGATAGGGTAACGAGGAATAGTAATGGTAGCAACTTCATCTGCCTGCTTTAGCACGACCTCCCCTGATGCACTCTCAATGCTCCGGCTGAACTGTAAAATACCCTCAGACATCAGACTCTGGATACCTTCGATCAGCTGCTCACACCCATCAGGAAGTGTAGCACAAGCCATACATAACTCTCTGCATCCAGGAAAGAAGCCCTTCTTCAGCAACTTAGCCTTGACAAAACTCAACGGCGTCTTCAACTCTTTGACATCAGTCAGCAAGTTCGCACTCCCCTCAGTGATAACAGCATTCACTCCGCCCCCCTTATGATGAGGCATCGGGTTTTTGGTGACGTTGGGCACGTTGTCAGAAAAGTTGATAATCTTGGCGTCCACCAAGTCCTGGACTTTGTGCTTAAAAGCTTTACAATTCTCAATTGTATGGCCAGGTGCCCCAGTGTGAAATTCACAAGTAGCATTGGCATCATACCCCGGTGGTGGTGCCCCCGTTAAGGGAGCCAACGTCCTCTTTTGAACCAATTGGAGATGAAGCAACGTTTGCAAAAGCTGCGCATATGACATAGGAGGAGTATCAAAATGACGGCTTGCCATGGGAGCCCGATTCTGATATCTTTTATACCCCTGCTGATTCTGCTGCTGAGGCTGCTGCTGCTGCTGCTGCGGTGGAGCAGCTGGGATATTTATGCTAGCAATCTGAGACTGAGGACCCTTGCCCTTTCTCCGAGCATTAGTGACGGCACTGGCATCTCCTTCTCGACGCTTGCCAGTATAGGGTTTCTTGCTACCTCCTCCAGCTGAGGATGATTCGCCCTGAATTTTTCCAATCTTTATACCGTTCTCAACATGCTCGCCCAGAGTGATGAGAGCCGAGAATGTTCCAGTCATGCCACTGACCAGCTTTTCATAATAGATTCCAGGAAGGGTAGCCACGAACATTTGTACTAGCTCACGCTCAACCATCGGCGGTTGAACCCGAGCAGCCAATTCACGCCACCGCTGGGCGTACTCTTTGAAGCTTTCATGGTTCCGCTGTGAGAGATTCTGAAGCTGAACTCGGTTGGGAGCCAAGTCGCTATTGTATTGATAGTGGAGAACAAACGCTTCTGCAAGATCTTTCCAGGTGCGCACAGTAGCGGGCTCCAAACCCATATACCATTCGAGCGATGGACCAGAAAGACTATCCTGAAAGAAGTGCATCAGCAGCTTCTCATCGTCAGAATAGGTGGACATCTTTCTATAATAAGATCGGAGGTGAACACGGGGGCAGGTAGTACCCTTATACTTCTCGAAGGTAGGCACCTTGAATTTATGAGGTACCTTAAAGTCAGCAATCAGCCCGAGCTTGGACATTTCAACGCCCAATGTGTTCTGATTTTCTATGTCTCTCATCTTGTCTTCCAGCGGCTTGAACCTGAGTCGAGCTTCGGCATTCAACTCTGCCTCTACACCTCTCTGAGAGAATATGTCATCCTGATGGTCCTCCAGCCACGGTTGAGGCACCAACAGATTTCCTGCACCAGCATTGCCGTTGACCGGCCCCATGTTAACATTGGCTCCCAGACTACCATTGCCGACGCCTGCCGCATTGAGTCCGAGATTAGTTATCAGATTGCCGTTAGCGCTGCCGTTGCCCCCGGCAACAGGAACAACATTCTGTGGAGCGTCCACTGGAGGAGGAGTGGGCACGGCCCCTCCATGCAGTATGCCATTACTGTCAACCCTGGAGATCAGCGGTTGAACCAGAGTACGAAGCTGATCTTGACCATTCGCGACTACCTGCATCAGCTCCATAAAACGATCCATCCGTTCACGAAGCTCTTGAACATCTGACTGCACCTGGTCCATGATTCTTGTCTGATTAGCGCGAGTTGAGTAGCGGTGGATGAGTCTTTGATCAATCCTGGAGATCGAAAGCAGCTCGGAACCCGTGTACCTGAAAAACCTGTCAAGATTAAAGGTTAGGGAAAGCAACAGAATGTATATCATGTAAGAATGCTTTATGCAGATGCAGGCGTGCGTCTGTGTGCATGAGAGATTTCCTCTGATCCTGGCGCCGTAGTACCAGTGCTGACAATAATAAGGAGGGGAATCTGGGCCCCATCATAGAAACAGCAATCTCACATATACATAGTACCAGTGATAGTCAGATTCGACACATCAAGGACTGAGAACTCGTACGCAATAGTCTTGCTGCAATAACACAATAAGAGGCGAGAGATCCTGGATCGGGGAAACGGTACCTGTCACAGACACACGCCAATGGAATGCGAATGATTATGCAAACTAATGCAAAATGCAGGTATGCAACAATATATCCAGGTGGCTGCTGTGGAGATTCGGTATCAACAGTCATTGATGAGAAGGAAACCCCGGTGTAAACCCACTGATCTGATCTGCTGAGAATAACCATCTGATAGGATCGAGATCAAAATTCTGCTCTATCAAAAGTAAGTGCCTGATAATAAGGATCCCGGATGTATGATCAGAAAACGTCCGCTGATGAAGTCTTCAGACCCCAAATCAAAAATCTGCCCTATCAAGAACAAACACACAGCTGCTGACGAGATCTTCAGACCCCGCTCAAAATCTGCCCTATCAAGAACAAATAACATCTGCTGACGAGATCTTCAGACCTCACTCAAAATCTGCTCCCTCCAGAACAAACCACTGATAACAGTATCCTGCCCTATCAAGAACAGACAAACACCCGATGATAAGATCCTCTGATCAAACCCTTGCTCTATCAAGAACATATCTGCAACTGAGAACCCAATCATAACTGATTCACTGTCAAGAAAACCAGGTAGTCTGGAGGTATAAGTTTCCTGCAATATCCCGACCCCACTCACAGGTATGGACCTAATCCACGGACAAAGGTACGGCATCCTATGCGGTCATCAGCGTCACAGACTTTCACGAGTGATGATACGATTCCCAGAAGGAGTGGCATCATCAAGTCATGAAGAGGCCTCTCTTAGCTGACTTCCAAATGATCGGTCCCCAGAGTCGACAACCCTCACGTCTGGACTCCCCTCAGATCCTCAGGACCGGAAAGGAGCACCTCTGCAAGAATCTCGTCTGAGCGCAAATTTTCGTAGGGAACTGTGCCTGCTCAGCAGACAGGTTCGTCTACTACTTCTCCGCAACTATATCTAGGTGTGTACTCAAGCCCAGGTCCGGCTTTTCACTCACAGTAACATCCCTCTCCCACAGCAGCACAGATAATCATATCAAACTGGAAATAAAATGCGGGAAATAAAATGCGGGAAGTAAAGTGCGGGAAGTAGAAATGCGATAAATAAACGCAACCCAGCAAGCAAACATACAGACGATAGGATTGACTCACGTAGGGGATGGGAAACGGTCCCAGCATAAGGGATGGGAAAAGTCCCTAGATGCTACAGTCCCCAGCAGAGTCGCCAGCTGTCGCTTGCGCGAAAATAAGGTGCCGGCATGACAGAAGAGTCGCCACCTTTCGTTATTTATCCCTCAGAGCGGGAAAGGAAACGATCGGAAAAACCTGTCGAATAAGGGTAAGACAAGGTCGTCGCAACCATTGTCTGGGTTCGGGAGTCGGTTACGCAAGGGGAAGGTATTAGCACCCCTCACGTCCGTCGTACTCGACGGGATCCTCGCTTATTTGTTTACTTGGACGGGTTGGTTATAATTTATCTACCTATCAAGGCTGGCTGAAAAAGAAAAGAAAAATGACTCGGCAAAGCGTCGCACTTTATGCCTACGTATTCCCGTCTGGAACGAGAAATCAGAGTCAACGTAGTTCGGCTAACTACGGGTGAAGGTGGGGAAGGTTGCTCGCTAGGATATCGCATCCTATGCCTACGTACTTTCATCTGGTATGAAAGATCAGAGCAAACGTAGTTCGGGAAACTACGGGTTATCTCCTGAAAGAAGTGTTTTTTATTACATTTGCGATTTCAACCGCACTAGAGACTATGACCTGAGAGTGAATGCGTCGCATGTCACCCAAAGGGTACCATACTAAACATCCCACCTCAGATAGCTTAAGGCTCGTAGCGTACGAAAGAAATCATTCATGATTACTGTATCTTAAACTGCTTGAGATGAGAAGAGAACAGGCCCAACTAGGAGGGAGACTATCAAGTCCTACTGTTGTCATGCCATGGATTCATCCTATGGTTGAGGTTTGAACAGGGAACTCCTAGATGTTGTCATGCATAGGTTTCAACCTAAAAGTCTATCATCAAATCCTTATCAAAGGAAATGAGAGTCCTAAGGGACCATGTCAATGATACACCCAAACAAACAAAAGCATCAGCTTTAACAGTAAAGTGCATGCAATGCAAGTGAGGGAGGAAATGTGTGTGGGGCTTCAGCCTCCACAAGCTCGTCTCGACCTCAAGCCAGTCATGAAATAACAGTAATCATACTGAAAATAAACAACATGCTATCAAGCAATGAACAGATAAAAGAAATGAAGTGCCATCAGGCAAACACAACACACTTGAGAAAGAAAGAATCTACTCTCTAATCCTAACCCTAACACAGAATCTAATCAGATCTAAGCAAAGCTCTAAAGCAAAACCTAACCAAAGGAAATCAATCCCAGTCTTCAAGCTTCAGAACAAGCTTACCAAAGAAAGGGAGCTAAGTAAGCAGACTCATAGTGTCTTCCTCGGGAAAGCACTAGGAGGTGTATACTCAGGAGTCATACCCTATGTGGCTCAACCACTGTGATCAGTTTACATTCCTCCTCAGGAGAAATTAAACTCACAAGCAGGCTCCAACATCACTGGATACTTAGGATATCCTATCTGAACTAGTGGAACTAAGTGAATAGACTCATAGGACCTTCCTCAGGAAAGTACTAGGAGGCTTCCACTTAGGAGTTGTATCCTATGTGGCTCAACAACTATGATCAGTTTACATTCCTCCTCATGAGAAATTAAACTCACAAGTTGGCTCCAACATCATTGGATACTTGAGAACTCCTAGATACTAAGGGAACTAAGTGAATAGACCCATAGGACCTTCCTCAGGAAAGTACTAGGAGGCTTCCACTTAGGAGTTGCATCCCATGTGGCTCAACAACAGGTGATCAGTTTACATTCCTCCTCAGGAGAAATTAAACTCACAAGTTGGCTCCAACATCATTGGATACTTAAGAAAGAGGTGAGAAGAAAGAATGAAAGTCATTCATAGTGCCTTCCTCAGGAAAGTACCATGAACTTCCTTCAAACTTCAGGATCTCAAACCTCACAGACAAGGAATAAGCCAAGCTCTGGGTCTCTGAGTCTTGATCTACAATCTTCTCTTCATCATGCTCTCCAACAAGATCTTCAAGACAACACAAGCCCCACAACAAATCCCCCAAAATAAACCCCATAGATGAACAGATAACCACAGAACAGACAAAATCATCAGGCAACTTCAGAAAATACCTAAAAATACTAAACCAAGGGGGAAAAATCTGACAATTATTCACAAGGGTCTACAACATCTACCCATAACATCCACATATGCCCCTACCCAAAAAATCAAGACAAAACTATCTAAAGAAATGAATTTTCTTACTTATGCACAATCTAAACCCTAATTAGGATACCCTAATGCTAACCTAATTAAACTAATCAAATTTTAATCTAAAAATCAAGAATTAAATCCTATGGGGAACTATGATTCAATATCTAATCACACAAAAAAGAATGAGTTAAAAATCCTAAGGGAAAGCCCTAAAAGAAATTCTACAAAATCATGTACAAAATTAATCCTATTTTAAAAGCTATTTAAAAGAAAAATCTATTAAAAATATGAAAAGAAAATAAAATGGACATTTTATTTATTTAGAATTTTCTAGACAAATTTATGAACACATGAAAAAAACAAGAATTAAAAAATACCAAATTTTGGATTTTATATGAATTTTATAAAAGACAAACAATAAAAGAAAATAAAAAAGAATTAAAGGGGATGGGGGGTGAAAATAGCAAGGCAGATTAGTTGAATTTCAAGTGGGCCAGAATATGGGGGGTGCGGATAGATGCGAAACTTAAGCCCAGACGCGCCTCACTAATTGAAACGGCAGCGTTTCAGTTTTTTGAATTTTCCCTCCGTTTTTGTTGATTGATCTGGGCCGTAGATTGAGGTGAACGAGTCAAAACTTCAAAACGAATCAAAGGTGAGGATTATGTCTCCTACCTTGAGCCTGCTAGGGTTTCACAGAACCACCTCCACACGCGAATCTTCCATCTTCCATAGCTCTCTCATCTCGTCATCATTTCCCTCGATACAAAAACCAAACTTAACCTACTCATTGCCCTCTACACAGCCATGGTCCTAGATTCCTATAAAACTCAACCTAAAAAGAAATACACACGATGGAAGTTCTGGGCACACTCTAATGGCACTGATATGCATGGAAATGGTATGGGCTCATATTATGCAAGAATATTCTCCATCTCATGGGGAGTACACTGAGCTAAAGAACTAAGATTAGAGTGTACTAAATGGTAAGTTCTTGGTCCTAAAACAGAAATGGCCATAAAGCAAACCTCCATGTAATGCTCTAAAACTCATCATGATTCATCCCCTAATGGTCTCTACCACATTTCACCTAACCACATGATCTAACTATGCATAAATAATGAGATTCGAAGGAAAGTGCATACCTTACAAGTGGTGATGGCTATGGTGTTTCTCTTCCAATTCAAGCCTTGGTGCTCTCTTGGAATGATCTTTAATGGCTCTATGTGCTTCTGTTTGCAGTAGTTTTGACTCACACTTCTTGAATCAACCTAGCCAATCCTTCATGCAAGTTGGAGTGATCACTTGGAATACATGAGCCAGCCACGAATTCTCCTCAATCTTTCTTGCCAAATACTCAATGTTGCTTGCAGATGATGATGATAATCAGAATTGTAGTGATTGATGAAGTTTCAATGGGGTTTGGAATGAAAATGCAATTTTGGAGTGAAGGAATCAAAGTGTAGTATGCAAGCTCTAAGAATCTCTAACCAATGCATGGAGCCACTCTAGGGCTTATATAGATGAGAATAGAAGTGTCTAGAACTTTGGGGAACCTTCCATGAAGTTTCTAGAATGTATCACGCAATGAGAATTTGAATTTGTCATCTTGAGTGAATCTCATGCAATCTCATGATACATCATGCAATCTCACTTAATTTCTCCTCAAATGATATGGTAAAATGAAAACAAAGCCTTACAAGTCCTTATGTAGCATTTTCCCATCTTTCCTTTTGATGCCTTAAAGTGCAAGTAACAAATTTACAAAGCAACTCCAATTTTTAAGCCTAAACTAAAAAATGTGGCTAAACCATTGTTTTTAAAATGATGTTTCCAATCAAAATGATATATTGGATGACCCATTTTGGATTCATAGATCTCCCAAACCAATTTTCAAATTCAACTTTTTCAACTTATAAGCCATTTACAAGCCATTTGAACCACTTTTAAAAATCCATGCTCTAGGCCTTTTCAATAACTCATGACCACTTTTCTAGGCTTAAAATCCCATTTTGAACAACTTTCATGTTTTGAGTTTTTCCATTTGAGGCTTGGAAATAGGAGATATGGCCTTTGCTTAAAATGACCTATAACTGACAAATGACCAAAATACCCCTGTCTTGTTCAAACCATAAGTTGAGTTCTACAAATCCTATCAAGGACTTCTACCACTCAAATTAAAGCTAAGAAGATGCCCTTCAACATTCATGTTGACCAAGAGATCATAGGAATCATCCTACTAGGGAAAAAGTTGTCTGCAAGTTGGGTGACTTTCAAGGATCCAGATTCACACACCTCAGCTGACCTGTAATTTGTCAAAACCATAACTTGAGCTCTGCAACTCCTATCAAGGACTTCCACCACTCAAATTAAATCTAAGAACAAGCTCTACAACATTCATTTTGTGGGGAAGATGATATATCAATCACATCTAGAGCTAAAACTGCATGGAAGATAAGGATCAAATTAGGTTTTTTCACTGACAATCCTCAGAAACCCTAACTTGAAACTTCTCAAACTCCTCAATCATGATGAGTTGGTTTAGGAATCATCTTTATAACATCTCTATGCATCATTCCATGATCTCATGGCCCTTGGATTGGGTCTCAACCTTCTCCAAATTTTCAGTTATCCTAGGGTTGACCCAGTCAAAACCCTAATTCTACCATTCATGGTTGAATCTTCTGAATTCTTGCATAATGACCTCTCTGGGCTTCATGATGGCTTTCAAGACCTCTCATACACTTCCTCAAAACATCAAGTTCATTCTCAAAGTCTCAGAATCATCTGAGGAGCACCCACAACTCTCAAGCTATGAAGCACACAACCCTGGTTTCAATCTACTTCCTCTGAGGATCTCTTGAACTTTCTGATGAAGGTATCCATTTTCAAACACTCAATGAATAAGTAATTGTTGGTCAAATTTTGGGGTGCAACACCGGCGAACAATAAAAGAATAGGTTCGGGCAAAAGTTAGGGATATAAAAAGGAAAAAATGTAAACCCGCAAAGTTGAAAACCTGAAAAGGCGACTTTGGCAAAAATGGGTATCCCGGTGAATTGAAAACTCGAAAGGGCGATTTAGGCAAAAGTTAGGGATTTGAAAAGCAAATGACTGCGGTCTGTGTTTTGATCTTCAGAGTATGGTGGATTGAGGGAGGACCTGAGGGCCATTTATCCGAATCAATCTCTTCAGAGGACGAATCTTCGGGGAATCATCGAAGTCAGGAGAGTCATAGATGGATCAACTCATGGTGCTTGTTTGTACCACATTGCTGACATTTTGTATATTTCTGTGCATTTCTGTAAATTTTCGCGCATCTTCCTCTTTTCAGGGGTTGCATCTGTTGTAAAATCTGCCTATTTACAAGGCATTTGTTAATAAAATATATATTATTCAGTAATTGTTTGCCTTGCTTTAATCTTTATTGTTTTGTTTGCAAAAAACGCCCGATGTTTTGATAAAAGTGCGCATACATAAACTTGCAGGCTTTGGCCAATAATCATTAAAATTTTGATTTATTTGAACAATGTCACAGATGATGACCAAGATAGTTCCCGTTGTGTAGGATATCGTGTTTGTTTGTTTATTTTTTTGCAGGGTTGTTACCCTTGGGGAAATCTTCAGAGGTGTATTTTTGGTAAGATCACCATTCCCCAGCAAGTGGAGATTATGCTCTCCATCCCCAGCAAGGGTCTGTTTGTACAGCAGAGGGTATGCAGGTAGAGGGTATACATTTCTCCTCAGCAGATTGTCTGTATACGTTCATTCCTCGGCAGTTTAGGTTGAATTCTCCAGCAGGTTAGAATCATCCCTAGAGAGTTGAGATTGATATCCCTCGGAAAGTCAGGCATGTGTCTGTATCCTCAGTAGATTGCAGGTACTCATTTACTCCTCAACAAAGTCGGTAGAGTTTTCTCTATCCTCAGTAGATTGCAGGTACTCATTTACTCCTCAACAAAGTCGGCAAAGTTTTCTCTATCCTCAGTAGAGGCTGGTTTCCCCACGGAATCTGAACATATGATCTGGTATCCCCTCAGAGTCTGAAGTGGTGATTCTTTCCCCAAGAAGAGGTCGAAGAGGTTCCCTCTCATTGTTCTATCCCCATCGGAGTCAGCAGAGCAGTTTTCTTCCCCGCAGAGTGAGGTTACTCCCTAAGAATTGTTATCCTCAGCAGGGAGAGTGTGGTTGGTTATCCCCAGCTGAGTAATCCTTGGTAGGGTGGATTTTTATCTTCAGCGGAGCAGAATATCCGGCAGGATGGAGCTATTCCTCAGCAGTAATTTTGACTCCCCGATAGAGTCGTCTGTTCTCCAGAGAAGTATTTTAGGAGGCCATCTAGGGTTGATTCCTCTGGTATTGTGAAGTTAATCTCAGTGGTTGATTGTTATCCCCTGCAGAGTCGTTGATTTTCCCCAATAGGTTAGACTTATGGGTTGTCTTTCCACGGGCGGGTTGTGTTTTCTCCAAGGGAGTTGTATATTGGAAGGCCGTTCAGGGCATTTGCTCTCAGTAGGATTTGATTCGATCTTCGACAGAGTATTGTTGTTGTTTAGCATGTTGTGTTATCTCCCCAGTAGAGTGGATTTGTTCTCCCCAGCCGAGTTGGGAGAACCCCATAAGAGTTGTGTTCTGGTTGGCCCTTCAGGGCACTTTTCCTCAGTAGAGTTTGCGTTGATCCCCAACAGGGTGGATTTTGGATTTTTATTCTCGTCAGAGCAATATTATTCAGGGAATCTCTTCTTTAGAAAGCCATCTAGGGCTTGTTTTTCCTAGTATAAGTCCAATCGTAATCGGCATGTTCCGTCCCCAGCAGGGTGGCCTTTGTCTCTTCAACATTTATTTTGCTGATTCGGTTCCGGTGCATTTGCATTTGTGCATAACATTTTCCGAAATGCGTGGCATTTCCATTTTGTATGGAGCATTACGACATATTCAAACATACGCATTTGAAATATAAGCCAGGTTGTTACCTCTTTGCTTTCAGGTGTATCTCCAGCAGATGGTTGACTTACTTTACCTTTGTGGTATCCGGATCCATGGCAGCTTATAATGTGTTCTTGGTGGTATCCAGACCATGGCAGATCATGCCGGATTATAATTTCTTTTGATTGTGCGGTATCCAGACCCTAGAAAATGTTGATATTTCTTTATTCCCCGTGGTGACCAAACCATGGCAATTTGTGACGAGTTTCTTTAGCCCGTATAGGTATCCAGACCTCGGTAAAAGATTTCTGATGGATGCGCTTCATCTTATCAAGTGTTTCCCCAACAGAGTTACTTGGCTAAGTTTCTCTTCATTCCCTAGTGGAGTCGCCACCTGAGTTGCTTGGTTAAGTTTCTCTCTTTGCTCTCCCCACCAGAGTTGCTTGTTTAAGTTTCTCTTTCCCCAGCGGAGTTCTTTTGTGACTTGTTAGAAGAAGTTTATCAACTGCGTGTTGATCCGGCCTCCGGGTTCGATGCTCGCTTTTATTTAGCGAATGTTTGTTGGTTAGAAGAATAATTTTATCAACTGCGTGTTGATCCGGCCTCCGAGTTCGATGCTCGTTTTTATTTAGTGAATGCCTGCTGGTTAGCAGATGTTTCTTATCAACTGCTTGTTGATCTGGCCCCCGGGTTCGATGCTCGCCTTTATTTAGCGAATGTCTGCTGGTTAGTAAAAGAAGTTTATCAACTGCATGTTGATCCGGCCTCCGGGTTCGATGCTCGCTTTTATTTAGCGAATGTCTGCTGGTTAGCAGAAGAAGTTTATCAACTGCGTGTTGATCCGGCCTCCGGGTTCGATGCTCGCTTTTATTTAGCAAATGCCTACTGGTTAGCAGATGTTTCTTATCAACTGCGTGTTGATCCGACCTCTGGGTTCGATGCTCGCTTTTATTTAGCGAATGTCTGCTGGTTAGCAGAAGAAGTTTATCAACTGCGTGTTGATCCAGCCTCCGGGTTCGATGCTCGCTTTTGTTTAGCGAATGCCTGCTGGTTGTTGCACCCCAAAATTTGCCCTCTTTCAAGGTTTGACTCATTTCTTCATTTCTTTCAAATTCAATGACATAAGGGAGGCCCATCATTCCAAATTCAAGGCTCATGAATTTGAGGCTAGATTCAAGAATATTACAAAGAAAAATTTCATGACATTTGCAAGAATGTCGCATTTGTTACAAAATCCAAACTCTTGGTAATGCTTAGGAAATTAAGTTATTTCTAGTCTTAATTCAAGTTTCTAAAAATAACTTCATACCATGGTATCCCCCATGCCTCATCAAGTCCACATGGTCCTCTTTGTGCTTACAAACATGCAAGGAAAATATTTAAGAGCTAATTCAATGTTGGAATATCTCAAGATCAAGGCTATGCATACATTCATGGGCAATTTGAATATGGTCCAAACCAGCCCCGTGCAAGAAGTGGCAATGTGTATCATATCACAAAATCATTTTATGTCACAAAACCAAGGCTATAAGCTTATTTGATACATCTACACATCAAAAAATCAGAATTTGAAAATGATGTCCAAAAGGTAGTGTATTGACTACATGAGTATGTCCAAACAAATCAACCTACCAATGGGTACAAGGGTGAATAGAGAGGTAGAGTGCTGCAGAAGAAAATACAGCAAAAACATACTAGAAATGGAAGGAAAGTGGGGCTGCACCAAAAGGTGGTAAAAGATATTGCCAAGAATGGAAATTCTGAAAATGGAGAAGTGTGCAAGAGTTGTGGTTTTGGTACAGCAGAAAATGCAGCAGAAAAAGTGAGATAAGGAGGCTTGGAGGCTGCACAAAAGTATCATTCACTATCATTCACTATCATTCACACATTTTAGAGATAGAGATATTGAGAGCAAAGAGTAAGAGAAAAAAACCAGAAAAAATAGAGAGAGCAAAAAACCAGCAAAAGATTTAGAGAGTGAAAGAGAAATACAAGGGAGCCATTGAGAAGGAGAGCCATCAAAGCATAGAGTGAAGAGAAGTGAACACCTAGCCAAAATCAGTGGAGGCTTTGCAAGGAGGGAAACAACTCTTGGGTATCCATTTCTTCAAACTCTTCTCTTCTTTTATATTGTGCATTTATCATTTGTTCTCTTGGTTTGAGTGTTGTTGTGTTGAGTCTAACATGTAAGATTCCAAAGGGACCAAGAAACCATTTTTTAGAACCACAAAAAGAAGCAAAAAACAAGAGAAAAGTTTGGATTTTTCATCTGGTAGCCCAACACGGGCTGTGTCACACGACACGGCCGGCCGTGTTGCATCTCTGTGTGGCTTTTCAAAGTGCAAAATGCCCAGGACTCACAACACGGGCCGTGTCACACAACACGGGCACCCGTGTTGTACCTCTGTTTGAGATTTTAACTTGTTTTTGGCCTACACCTTGTGACACGGGCCGTGTCACACAACACGGCCACCCGTGTCACGCCGCTGTTTGCCTCAAAAACCCTAAGTTTCCTGGAACTGTGACACGGGCCGTGTCACACAACACGGCCGCCCATTTTTTTTTTGTTTCGTTTTTTTTAGCCGATTAACCCGTCGTGTTTGGTATGGTTTTTGTGCATATTTATTGTTGGTCATTGTTTTTATCTTTGTTTCTAAAAAACTATTCTCAAGAAAACAAACTCTCAATTCTCATCGAGCCATTTTTGACCTTGTAAGCCAATTGCCTTGTGCGTCGCCATCGACCTTGCTCGCTTCGCCTCAAATCTTTTTAAGCAACTAAAGCCCTTGACCCAATGTCAAGCGGATTTTCTCAAATGATGGTTAAACCAACTCACCATATTTAACAAAACGATAAAGTTCACTTTGTATTGAACTAAAGAGAGGGGATTGATTGTAGACTTCTTCCTCTCCGAGTGTTGAGATGCTCACTGTAGTGTGGGTGGTTTTGACACTCGTCTTTCAATACGAAGATGTTTTCATCCACACCTTTCTCACCTAAAACCTCGGTCCCGTACCGAGTGCATTTTCAAACTCTTTTCGTAACAAAAACTTGAATGGTCGTGGAGTGGTTAGGTGTAGGCCTTCTCCTATCCTGAGTGCTGACGTTTACCGTAGGGTTCTCTGTCGCAAAAGCACTTACCATTCAAAACCAAAAACACTTTAATAAGAGAATGAAGTTCTCTTTGTATTGAACTAAAAGAGAGGATTAAGTGTAGACTTCTTCCTCTCCTAGTGTCGAGATGCTCACTGTAGTGTGTGTGGTTTTGATACTCGTCTTTCAATACGAAGACGCTATGTTCGCCACACCCTTTCATAACAAAAACTTTGAGATAAAGAATTGGGTACTACCCGTAGGGGTTACTATTCGTGGACCTATCTCGCCCCTTAAAAAAAACAATTCAACAAATCAAATGTGACATCTTGCCTCGCATGGCGAAAACTTATCTTTCGAAAAGGATATGATACGTCCGTTCTACCGCAAACAGGTAATGCCTAAGTATCCAACGAGCGAGCAGCAATACACCTAACTGCTAGAATGCGTACGGTAGCATCATCCATAAAAACATCAACAAATCGTAGGCCGAACTACGGCTGCTCTGATTCTTTACTTTTTCAAGTAAAGATACGTAGGCACAAGGGCCACAATCCTTGTCGAGCACAAACCCTCATATCAGTAGTTTCCCGAACTACGTCGACTCTGACTTTCTCATATCCGTTGAGAATACGTAGACCTAGGACTGCGAAGTCCTACCGAGTCCGACCTTTCTCTCTTCTTCCCTGTTGCCTCCTTTCTTAGTTTCTAACCTTTCCCTCTATCCTTTGGAACACTCTTTTATAGCATAATTTTTAAGAAAATAAATCACACACGACAAACAAATGGTTCCCATCGAGTACGATGGATGCGAGGGGTGCTAATACCTTCCCTTCGCATAACCGACTTCCGAACCTGTTCTTGGTTGCGAGACCATCTTATCCGTTCTTTTCTTGAGGTTTTCTCAATATTTTCCTTTCCCCTCATGGGATAAATAAAATTCGATGGCGACTCTTCTGTCCTTTTTCTTTTCGCCTTCCCCGTCATTGCGCGTATTTTTCGAGTAGCGACACTGGTTAGCAAATGTTTCTTATCAACTACGTGTTGATCCGGCCTTCGGGTTTGATGCTAGCTTTATTTAGTGAATGCCTGCTGGTTAGCAGATGTTTCTTATCAACTGCGTGTTAATCCGGCCTTCGAGTTCAATGCATGTTTTTATTTAACAGATGCCTGACAGCGATGTCAGATGTTCTTCTCAGCTGCGTGTTGAGCCGGCCTTCGGATTTGATGCCTATTGTTTCAATAGATGACTGATGGTGATATCAGATGATCTTTCCGATTTAGTGTCGTTGCCTGCGTGTTAGCAGATGTTCTTCTAACTGCGTGTCAATGCTTTTTGAATGGTAATTAGTTTGTTTGTTGCTGTTGCAACTACCAGATTCAACTATTTTCGGAGATTTTGTCCCCAATCAGAGTTCGCAGTTCTATTTCTGCGGTTGGCAAATTTTCGGGTTCTTCGGTATTCAATCGTCTTTTACCTTGATTTTTTGAAAGTCGTTCGCTTCTCACTTATTCAGGTCCAAGTCACTTGAATAGGGGCAGTTGTTGTACCCCAAAATTTGCCCAACCTTTTTCTTTGCTTGGCTTGTGTTTCATTTCATTTTCATTAGCATCGTGCATGTGCATAACATTGTGCTTAATAGGGGATCAAGGAAGGTGTGTATCCAAGAGAAGAGTATCAAGGGGTCCAAGCTCAAGCAAGAGTGTTTACTCAAGTCATCAAGTGCTTATGGCCACCAAGAATTGGTCAGACTTCATTGAGAGAAAATTGACAAGGATTGCTTACCTCTTATCTGGGAGGTCAACTGAGGTTCATCAAAGGTTCATAACCTCATGGATATGGATATTAGATGTTTAAGGAGCTCATTGAGTGCTTTTGATGCCATTGTGGAGCTCATTTAAGTTGTTGTATCATGTGCAAGAGGTTGCAGTCAAGGATTGTACTCCTAGGGTTTCATCTGCTTAGTGCAAAGTCAACTGAGGATTTGAAGGAGATTGAGACTTGGTTTTAAGTTATCGGAGTCATGGGAAGTCATGTTGAGGCATCTATAATGTTATTCCAAGATCAAATCAAGGAGAATCAAGAGTGTGAGAAGTTACCAAATTAGGGTTTCAAAGGATTGTTAGTGTAAAATCCCATGTTTAGTGCCTAACTTCAAGACCACATATCTCAAGATACAAGTTGTGTCTCATTTTCTTAGAAATATGAGACCTTTAGGGAATGGTCTAAGATTTATTTTGAGTACTAGAACTCATCCATTGAGTTTGTAGAACTCAAGTTATGATGCCATCAAGTTATAGGTCTCAGGTGAACATTATTTTTAGTCAACAAAAGTCAACCAACTTCCAAGGCACTTTTGACCTAGAATCATATTTCTCCTCAACTTTTGATGAACATGAAAGTTGGTGCTTATGATCTTAGCTTTCCAAAAAGTACTATAAGTCCTTCTTATCATTTGTAGAACTCAAGTTATGAAGCTTGCAACGCAGGGGTATTTTGGGAAACTTTGATTATAGGCCACTTTCATTATAGGTCATGTTCATGCCTTTGTGTACTTCAAATGGAACTTTCACCAACATGAAAGTTGCGCCAAATGACTTCAATTTCACCCTAGAACTCAAGGAGGGCATGGATTATGTATGGTTGGAGGCATTGGTGAAGAAATTTCAAAGGAAAATGGACTTTTTAAGGTGATTTCAATTGATCTAGGTATAGGTCTTTTCCATGCCTTCTTTCAATCCAATTTGGTTCATAAGGTTCAAACAAACTAAATGCACAAATTTCCTTTGGTGTATGGTAGCAAAAACACGTGAATTGGAGGCTTACTTCTAGAAAAAGTTTCACTTCCAATCTTCATAATTGAACCACAACAAGGCCCAAATTAAATCCACATGAGCAATGCAAGTTCTCAACTACAATTTCAAATGAAATTCAGGTGTATTGCATGCTGAATTCACGTGTGCATGAATTTATTTGCCAAATTGGGCATTTTCAAAATTCAAAGGAACCAAGCCATATTGGGCCTTGATCACACTAAAATTCATCGTATTTCTGACTCCGATTTCGCATGCATTCTTAGCTTTTATTGTTGTTTTGCTTTGTTATTGCTTTGTTTTCTTATGTTTTCAGGTTTTTATAATAATCGGAGCTTGAATCGGGAAAAGGAGCGAAAAAGGAGTGAAAACGGACGAAAACCTAGAAATTCAGCATTTTGCACTTACGGCACCCACCATGGCGGGCGCCATGGGGTTAGCCATGACGTGGCCACGTCTCAAGACCACTCCTCAACCTCCAAGACCCACGATCCCCACTCCATCATCCCCTGTAGGGACCATGGCGGGCGCCATGACCTTGTGGCGGGCGCCACAAGGCAAAATTTCATAACCTCCACTTTTTAGTGGAGGGGCGTCCCGGTCATTTCATGCTTTCAGTTTTTACTATAAATAGGACCTTAGATTTTCGTTTTTCTTCATCCAGAATTAGAATTCTCTAGGCATATATCAGTTATAAAGCAGTTGCCATTCCACATCGGGGTGCCTCTGCAATCGAGTGATCGAGTCTGTAATCTGTCTGTGGTTCGAGTTTTGGAGCACTCTGGAGGAAGTTAATCCTGCCGCCATTTTAATTCCAGTTAGTATTTTATTTTTCCGCATTGCTTTACTTTTATTTATTTTCTCGCACTTTACTTTGTTTATTTCCCGCACTCGCACATTTACTTTGTTTATTTCCCGCACTCGCACATTTACTTTGTTTATTTCCCGCACTCGCACATTTACTTTGTTTACTTCCCGCACTCGCACATTTACTTTGTTTACTTCCCGCACTCGCTTTAAATTACTCATATGAAAAACTATAAAAAGAATATTTACTTTATCATGTCTAACTAATCCCATAAAGGTTAGAATGTAAGGATCGTAATTAAACCAGTAATCAGTATAATTGTTCGTGGAAACACCTAAGGGCTATTTTATCTTTCAATTCAAGTAATTGTTTTTAACTATTTCAAAAACAGCCAAAAGCGCTTTGTATAGTTCATTAGGAGTTTTTAGATTAAAAAGAAAAGAGATTCTAAAACGATTTTCGGACGCGTTATGAGATTTAGAGTCTGGTTCATAAGAACCTCTTTTTGCTAAGAAGTCCAGGTTAAAATACTTTTCCACTTTGTTAAGAAACTATATTTCTTAAAAATAGGTTTACCACTCTAACGCAGTACGCACCTTTTTATCCGTGACAATAGGAGGGGTTGATTAGAGAGTACAACTCGGTTCTGAATACGCGAAAGCGACAGTTCCTGTTAAATTAGTTCTTTTCAAAGGAGAAAACATTGCCCATAAGTAGTTCCATTAACAAGTACTGGATTATCATTGATTACGTGAATTACATTCGAGCCTGTCTTTTATTTATTATTTAAAATTATAATTTTATTTACCATTGCACCCTTACTAAAACCCTTAAAAATAGTTGCCTTAGATAAACACCATAACAACAGGTACGATAGATTGACACTTGGTCTCTGTGGATTCGATAATCTTTTATATTACTTTGACGTGATTCGTACACTTGCGAAAAACACGCATCAAGTTTTTGGCGCCGTTGCCGGGGACCAATATCGTCAAATTTCATTACCCTGTAGTTATACCGTTTAGACTAAGGTTGTTACCCACCGGTCAATGCGAAAGACTCGCAGTGCCGGAAGTTTAGTAGACCCTCTAGCTGAACCTGAACGTTACGCTCGCGCACGTTTATTTTTCCATAGGAATAGGAGAGCTATGGCCGAAGATCAAAATCGAAGACCTCTTAAGGACTTCTCCCAACCATCAAACGAGGAACCTAGTTCCAGTATAGTAAACCCCGCTATCCCAGCCAATAGTTTTGAACTTAAGCCATCCCTGCTGCAATTAGTGCAACAGAGACAATTCGCAGGTCTCGCTACTGATAACCCGAACCAACATTTAAAAAACTTTCTTCAATTAGCAGACACCTTTAAAACCAATGGAGTTTCTCCTGAGGCAATACGCTTAAGATTATTTCCCTTTTCCCTCAGAGATAAAGCTCTATCATGGTTAGATTCCCTTCCACCCAATTCAATAACAACTTGGGATGACCTTAGAAAAGTTTTCCTTGCTAGATATTTTCCCCCAAGTAAGACCGCTCTTCTTCGAAACCTAATAACTAGATTTACCCAACACCAAGGAGAGTCGTTGTTCGAAGCCTGGGAGAGATATAAAGAACTATTAAGAGCATGCCCACACCATGGCCTAGAGAATTGGCTAATCATCCAAACCTTCTATAATGGACTTCTTTATAACACTAAAATGACCATCGACGCTGCCGCTGGTGGCGCACTGATGAACAAACCTTACCCTGAAGCTAGTGCCCTTATCGAGGATATGGCCCAAAACCATCAATCATGGGGAGTAGAACGAGCGACAGTGGAAAAGAAGGAAGCCCAAGGAGGAATACATGAGCTAAGCTCTATAGACATGATGCAGGCTAAAATGGACGCGTTGGCCCTTAGAGTCGAACATATGTGTACAACTCCGAATACTGTTGCCGCAGTTTCGCCGAATTGTGAGATATGTGGAACGCAAGGACACCAATCCGCCGAATGCAATCTGTTGAATGAAACCAACACTGAGCAAGTGAACTATACCCAAGGGAACCCATTTTCAAACACATATAACCCTGGATGGAGGAATCACCCAAACTTCTCCTACAAAAATAATAACCCTATCCAAAATACCGCACCTCCGAGACAACAAGGTTACCAAGCCCCTAGAACAAATCAACCTATGCAACCTGTACCACCTAGCCCGAGCTTTGAGGAAGTTGTAAAAGATTTTATCGTTGCTCAAAAACAACAAAACAAAGAGTTCATGAACCATAACGTCCATGTTAACGAACTAATTACCAAGTTAGGAACCAAGGTTGATCAAATTATTACTCATAATAAGATGCTTGAAACCCAGATCTCTCAGGTAGCGTTAAACCAAGCCCCACAGACTACACCTGGAGGACAGTTCCCTGGACAACCTCAACAAAACCCGAAAGGGCAAGCTAATGCCATTACTCTACGAAGTGGAACCGCTTATAAGGAACCTTTAAACCCTAGATTAAGTGAGCCCGAAACTTCTGAGAGGAATGAGGAAAAGGAACCAGAGAAGCCTGAAACCCCGGAAAGTCAAGAAAAAGAAGAAGAACCTAAAAATAAAACCTATGTACCGCCACCGCCATACAAACCACCAATACCTTACCCTCAAAGATTAAAGAAAACCCAAATCAATAATCAATATCAAAAATTCGTTAAGGTTATAGAAAAACTTCACGTAGAAATCCCCTTTACAGAAGCCATCACCCAAATACCTTCTTATGCTAAGTTTCTCAAAGACATACTTACAAATAAACGTAGACTCGAAGATCCGAAACCCGTGGAATGTAATTCTATTTCCGAAAATAGGTTAGCAAAGAAAGATAAAGATCCCGGAAATTTTTCCATTCCTTGTGTTTTGGGGAATCATGTCATCGAAAAAGCTTTTCTAGACTTAGGAGCTAGTGTGAGCTTAATGCCTTTAGCAGTTTGTGAGAGATTAAACTTAGGAGAATTACAACCTACTAAGATGTCACTTCAATTAGCCGATAGATCCGTTAAATACCCTATAGGCATACTTGAAGACGTCCCTGTTAGGATAGGTCAGCTGTTTATACCTACTGATTTTGTTGTCATGGACATTAAAGAAGATGACGACATACCAATCCTCCTAGGTAGACCGTTCTTATCGACTGCTGGAGCCGTAATAGATGTTAAAAAGGGAAAACTAACTTTTGAGGTAGGTGGCCAGAAGATAGAATTTATATTGTCAAAATTTCTTATGGCACCTGTGATAGGAGATTCTTGTTATGCCTTAGATATCATCGAAGAATGTATTAGGGAATTAGAACAAGAAGAAGAAACTGAATCTATAAAATTGCCATCAACCCTTATTTTGGAAGATGACAATTATAAAACACCCTACATTGATGATAACCTTCACGAATGTTTATCTCTAACCCCAGATCCTATGCCTTGCCCTATAAAACCGACCGTAAAACTTAAGGAACTGCCTAAAAACCTGAGATATGAATTTCTTGATGAAGATATGAACCGTCCAGTTATAGTCAGTGCTACCTTAAACCAAGAAGAAACCGATCAATTATTAGAAGTTTTACGTAGGTACCCCTCAGCCTTAGGATATAAGATCTCTGATCTAAAAGGAATAAGCCCATCCGTATGCATGCATCGGATTTTGCTTGAAGAAGATTCAAAACCTTCTAGAGAACACCAACGTAGAATAAATCCTATAATGAGTACTGTAGTTAAGACTGAAGTTCTTAAGTTACTAGAGGCAGGTATAATATATCAGATCTCGGACAGTAAATGGGTGAGTCCTGTGCATGTAGTACCTAAAAAGGGAGGCATCACAGTCGTGCAAAACGAGAAGGGCGAACCTGTAGCAAAAAGAATTGATGGAGGTTGGCGTATGTGCATAGATTATAGAAAATTAAATAAAGCAACTAGGAAGGACCATTTCCCATTACCATTCATAGACCAAATGTTGGAGCGCCTAGCCAGACACTCTTACTTTTGTTATTTAGATGGATATTCAGGATTCTTCCAAATACCTATTCACCCCGAAGATCAAGAAAAAACTACCTTTACATGCCCAGTTGGAACCTTTGCCTATAGAAGAATGCCTTTTGGACTTTGTAATGCTCCTGCAACTTTCCAACGCTGCATGATGTCTATCTTTGCTGATTATTTGGATGGAATCATGGAAGTATTTATGGACGATTTCTCAGTTTGTGGGTCAGATTTCAAAAATTGTCTTGTCAACCTTGAGAAAATCCTGGAGAGATGTGTGGAGGTAAACCTTGTGCTAAATTGGGAAAAATGTCATTTCATGGTCACCGAAGGGATTGTTTTAGGACATATAGTTTCCGAAAAAGGTATAGAGGTAGATAAAGCAAAAATAGAAGTCATAGAGAATCTAAAACCGCCGAAGACTATCAGGGAGATAAGAAGTTTTCTTGGACATGCCGGATTTTACCGACGTTTTATCAAGGATTTCTCCAAAATAACAAAGCCCTTAACTGGTCTTTTAATGAAAGATGCTAAGTTCATCTTCGATGAAAAATGTACTGAAGCATTTAATCTTCTGAAGCAAGCTCTGATTTCAGCACCTATAATGAAACCCACTGATTGGTCGGAACCGTTTGAGATAATGTGTGACGCCAGTGATTATGCTGTTGGAGCCGTTCTAGGTCAGAGAAAAGATAAGAAGTTACATGTGATTTATTATGCCAGTAGAACCCTAGACGCTGCACAGCTCAACTACGCAACAACCGAAAAAGAGCTCCTAGCTGTAGTTTTTGCAATAGACAAATTTAGATCTTATCTAGTAGGAGCCAAGATTATAGTTTACACCGACCATGCTGCCATTCGTTACTTACTAAGCAAAAAGGATGCCAAGCCTAGGTTACTTCGATGGATTCTATTATTACAAGAGTTTGATTTGGATATCCGTGACAAGAAAGGCACTGATAATGTGGTAGCTGATCACCTATCTAGGCTAGAATACCTGAAACCTGATCCAGTACCCATAAATGACGATTTTGCCTACGATAGACTGATAGCCCAACTAGAAACCATTGAAGATGATAACCCAGACCCTCATGAGCAATTTCATAAATCCTTAGCTATAAGCAATGTACCTTGGTATGCAGATTTTGTTAATTACCTAGCCGCTGACATCATACCCCTTGATCTAAACTACCACCAGAAGAAGAAGTTCTATAGTGATGTGAGAAACTTCTATTGGGACGATCCATTTCTTTTCAAGAGAGGTAAAGATGGCATTTTCCGCCGTTGTGTTCCAGAAGAAGAGGTAAATAATATAATTGAGCATTGTCACTCTGCACCCTATGGTGGACATGCAAGCACATCTAAGACCTACGCCAAGATTCTTCAAGCTGGCCTATTCTGGCCTACTATGTGGCGTGATGTCCGTGCTTTCATTGTCAAGTGTGACAGATGCCAACGCACAGGAAATATTTCAAGACGTAATGAAATGCCGTTAAGAAATATCCAAGAAGTAGAACTCTTCGACGTATGGGGTATGGACTTTATGGGACCGTTCCCACCATCTTTTGGAAATCAGTACATATTAGTAGCTGTTGACTACGTGTCTAAATGGATTGAAGCTGTCGCCGCACCCACAAACGACACCAGAGTAGTCATCAAATTATTCAAGAATTATATATTTCCCAGGTTTGGAACACCCCGTTTAGTCATAAGTGATGGAGGATCACACTTCATATCGAGAATATTTGATAAACTTTTAAGCAAGTATGGAGTTAAGCATAGAGTAGCAACACCATACCACCCACAGACCAATGGACAAGTGGAAGTATCTAATAGAGAGATAAAACAAATCCTCGAGAAGACTGTCTCTATATCTAGAAAAGATTGGTCGCAGAAACTTCAAGAAGCATTATGGGCCTATAGAACCGCTTTCAAAACTCCTATAGGAACAACCCCTTATCAACTGGTCTATGGAAAATCATGTCACTTACCATTTGAGTTGGAGCATAAGGCCTATTGGGCCATCAAAACTTTGAATTTGGATTACTTGACAGCTGGTGAGAAATGTATCCTTGATATCCACAAATTAGAAGAGCTCAGACAATCTGCCTACGAAAATGCCATCATATACAAAGAAAGAACAAAAGCTTGGCATGACAAAAGAATCATAAGAAGAGACTTCAAAATAGGCGATCCTGTTCTCCTGTTCGATTCTAGGTTACGACTATTTCCAGGTAAACTCCGTTCGAGATGGACTGGCCCTTTCGAAGTATCTAAGATCCTGAGATCCGGTGCTATTGAAATCAAGAACCAAACATGTAAATCGTTCATAGTCAATGGACAGAGGTTGAAGCCCTACGAAGGAGGTGACATTCCAACAACATACACCTGTCATACTCTGAGTGATCCACCATATCCTTCCAATGATGTTTAAATATCGGTCGTCGAGCTAATGACGTTAAACAAGCGCTGCCTGGGAGGCAGCCCATGGTTTTTCTTATTTTTGTACCTTTTTACTTTATTTTAATTTGTTTATTTTATGTCAGGACTCACGATTGAATGTTTTATGTGCTTTCAGGACTTGTTTGCTAACCTTGTACAGAATGCAGAACCCTGATGACATGCACGTGGCCTTTAGAGATGATGCACAGAGAGAGCGTTACTATGTTCACATGAGACGCCCTATGGCTCCTACCAGGTACCCTGACCATGACTGCATGGATGCCTTGGGGATAGAGCCAAGCGTCAGATTTTTATGCCATCAACTCCAGTGGGACCAGTTTGACGACAGGAACAACACTTATAGGAACTTGACTCTTGAGTTCCTCAGCTCGTTTCATCATGACCCTTGGGCTGGACCCGATGGACTCGCTGTTTTCAGGTTGTTCGGGATTGACTACTCATTCTCTCACAAAGAGTTTGGTGATTTACTAGGTTTCCAGACTACTCCTGATGCTATTCCAGAGACTCCGATGGGGTATTTTATGAGCAGAGAAGTGGAAAAGTTTTGGACTAAAATATCAGGCGGAGGGAGCCAAGATCCTTCTACCCAGTTTTCTCAGGTAATCCACAACCCTGCATTGAGGTACTTCCAGACGATTCTAGCACATTCTTTCCTAGGTTTTCCAGATACAGAGACACTGCTAAGTGAAGAGGAGATTTTCCTACTGTTTTGTGCGACTCAGTCTCGCCCTGTTGCTTGTGGCAACTTTCTACTGAAGGGCCTTGCTAGTGTTGCCAGATCATCAGTAGGAATCATCCATGTCGGTGGGATTGTTACACAGATTGCTACTGCATTGGGTTTGTCTCGCAAGCTATTGCACCTCAGGACCTTCTGCTGCTACACCACCCTGGATATTGATTTTTGTCTTGATAGAGGACTGATGAGGAGGGCTTCTTTTGAGCCCAACATGTTTAGATTGCTGATCGACGGTGAAGCGATACACTACTTTACATTACCAGATCCGCTGATGACCAGTGTCCATGATCCTGCCAATTGGAGTTATGCTCTAGAGGGTTATGGAGAGACTGTCGAAGAGTCGAAATCGCCTCCCGCCGCTGAGTACACTCCTACACCTCTTACTCCCCGAATCACTGTTATGTCTAACAATATGTCTCTGCAGCCACCTGACCTACAAACACAGATTTATGAGCTCCGCAAGGAGACTGCCCTGCTCAAGCAGGAAGTGGCAGACTTAGAGTTACAAATGCAGGTTTCTGATCTCGCTCATGCCTCGGAGACCGATGCTCTACATCAGGCGATCGACGAGCTTCGGAGGGAGATAGCTGAGATTCGTGGATCAAGCCAGGATAAGAAACCTACCACATGACTCATTCCACCCTGACAGCACTACCCTAGTATTTAACTTCGTTTTATTTATCGCATTTCCAGACATATTTTACTTTATTGCAGCTTTTATATTTTCATGCACTTCGAATTCCTTATATATATACATATTATGCACTAATTGTTATTTTTCTTTTTCTTTTTTGATTTTTAATTATTTCATTTTTGTCGTGCAAAGAAAAAAAATATATAAGACAAAAATATGCAAGCCAATGCCTTGAAAAGAAGAAGAAAACGCTATTCAGACCCCCCGGAAGACAAAGGTGCAAGGAAGGCCCAAAGGAGGATCCAAAACCACAAAGCCCAGGAATTGGCCTTGTGGCGGGCGCCATAGGCCCTGTGGCGGGCGCCATAGGCCCTGTGGCGGGCGCCACACCGTATCATCAACAAATATGGGATTCAATCCCCATTTCCACCATTTTCATCCCTTTCTTCACCAAAAACCCATTTTTCCAACCTTCCAAATCCTCCTTGAACCCCATTAAAGCTCCCCCATTTCCAAAATACCCTCCATCCATAAAACATATCCAACATCCATTTCCATTTTCATCCATCAAAAACCAAAAAAATCAAAACTTTATCATTCCCCTCATAAACCACTTTTCTACTATTTTCACTACCTAAGGAGCTTTTCAACAATGGAGTTCAACGGATTTATTCTTCGTGATGGAAGACCGGGCAAAAGGCAACGGAAAATTATTCAGAGGCTTCAAAGTCGAGAAATCCTCTCGACTAGGTACGTCGACGATAACTGTCTGTATGCTTTGGGTATTTATCATAGTGTTTTTAATTTATTAGAATTTCTAGGCTTGCATAATATTTTCATTAACCAGGAACCTACCTATGAGAGGCTGACAACCGAGTTTTTGAGTTCTTTGATATACACTGTCAGTCCTAACACTGCTAGCACTGTCGGTACTGTTATTTTTAGACTGTTTGGAATTGAATATGAATTCAGTACCAATGAGCTAGCAGATTTGTTAGGAATCCCTCATAGGGAAGGTTCGATTTGTGAGGCACCTTTGGATGCTGAATGGTCGGCCGAGGTATTTACCTTCTGGCTAAGGCTTTCAAGTACTTCAATTAATTCTTTTGAAGGGATACTTGCGTCGACCATTCACAACCCGGCCATAAGAGTTTTTAGACTTCTTTTGGCATGTACTATTTTTGGCCGGGAAAGTCCAAACAAGGTTAATGCTCGTGAACTCCTATTTTTGCAAGGATGCCTCACTAGAACCCACATCAATCCGGTCCCGTTTATGCTTGCCCACATGACTTTATTTACTAATAAAACAGGACCGATTGTTTTTGGAGGGCTTGTTACGTCTATTGCTCGGGCTCTTGGCCTGAATGATGAGATAGCTACACTTGAACCACTACCTCCTCGCACAATTAATTTAAAATTTCTGAAAGACATGAAATTGTGCCGAACAAGGAGAGAAGGTGGTTATGAGTTGATGGTTCATGGGGTAGCTATCCCATCTGTTGCTTTACCATGCAGTAGACGTACTGATGTACGTGATGAAAGGAACTGGACCAATGATCTTAATGCTCCACGTGTTTTGGGTCCACTTCCTCCTAATATTCCCGATGGGGAGGCACATGACACTGATGATGAGTATGATCGGAGAGAGCAGTCTCCCATCCCTCACATGTCCCCCCATCGTCCTTCACAATCACACACTGCACCATCTTCCTCTAACCCTGTTGCAGGTACTGCCCCTGGATTCTTTGTCACCGAGGAGATGTGGCGTGATATGACAGCTAGAGAAGAAAGGCGTGATGGCCTTCTCTCTACTATTTCACAGCAGCTGACGAACAATATGAGCTTCATGCAACAATCGCGATTGGTTTCGGATCGTGCTTATAGCAACGTTTGCCGTACCTTGAACGATATTTCATTAGAGCAGAACCGTCAGAGAGAGTTCAACAGCCGACACTACCAGCTTGTAGAGGCTACTCAGGGTTCCATCTTGGGTAACCTTTGAGAGGTCCGGAGTGCTCAGGCTGCTTTATCAGCACGACTCGACCGGAGGGACCAGCATCGTAGTAGATCTCGTCGTTCCAGACCATCACATCAGGACGGCGAAGGCACCAGTGCCCCTCCTCAGTAGTCTTTTTCCAGGTTACCCCCCTTATCTTATTTCGAAACATTGGGGACAATGTTCGATTTAAGTGTGGGAGGGGATTTTATTGCTTTCTGTTATTTCCCTTTTTAGTTAATTTCCTTTCAGTTATTTCCCTTTTCAGTAATTTATTTTTCTTAGATAATGCATGAGTCTGACGAGTCACCAGTATAGTGTCTTTTGAGTTCATCTTCATTTTTTCCCATTTCCTTAGCCTTACCAGAAAATTTTTAAAAAAAAGAAAACAATGTTGTTTCACATGTTTTTTGGGCTTTGAGACAGATTTAGATTAGGATGTGGTGACTTAGGTCAACTTTTTGAAACATCAGAACCATTTTAGCACCATAGACCTCTTGAATATAAGAATCACTCCTAAACCCCACCACCATGGCCTTTACTATCATTCAAAAAATTGTCCTAAGTAGTTTATTTTAGCAGTCAGCTCCGGCCTAAGCATACTCTACGTAGGGGGCCGATGAATATAAGTGAATGATCCAGTGCTAATAAAAAAAAAAAAGAAAAAAAGGCAAACTCTGGTATAGGTGACCCTCACAAAGTCATTTAAACCGAAAAAAGAGAAGAAAAAATTTTTTTTGCCACAAAAAGAAAAAAAAATTGCAAGTCACCTATTGTTAGTTGGTTCAGAGGTATCTGGCACTGAACTTGGTAGGGCGGATTACGATCCGATCCCCCGCAGCTACATTTAGGCGAAATAAAAACAGGTTTACACATGCTTATGTGCCAGAAACCTTATGTTATGGATCAGAATCACTAACCGGTCACTCTACTATGAAGCATGTACGGATAACGGGCTTAATGTGATTGCGCCTGAATGAAAAGGACACAAAAAGATGAGAAGATAGGCCTAGGTATCGTGGGATGACATGGAGTGGTTAATATAGGATTGAAGTTTGTGTTTGTGTTACTATGGTACCCTTGGTTCACTTAGTTAGTATCTGTCACTGCATCCTGACTTGAACTTAGAATCCCTTTAGCCCAAAGACAAGTGTTGACACCATATTTTCTTAAGCTTTAATGTTTGCTTGAGGACAAGCAAAGGTTTAAGTGTGGGAGAATTTGATCACACTAAAATTCACCGTATTTCTGACTCCGATTTCGCATGCATTCTTAGCTTTTATTGTTGTTTTGCTTTGTTATTGCTTTGTTTTCTTATGTTTTCAGGTTTTTATAATAATCGGAGCTTGAATCGGGAAAAGGAGCGAAAAAGGAGTGAAAACGGACGAAAACCTAGAAATTCAGCATTTTGCACTTACGGCACCCACCATGGCGGGCGCCATGGGGTTAGCCATGACGTGGCCACGTCTCAAGACCACTCCTCAACCTCCAAGACCCACGATCCCCACTCCATCATCCCCTGTAGGGACCATGGCGGGCGCCATGACCTTGTGGCGGGCGCCACAAGGCAAAATTTCATAACCTCCACTTTTTAGTGGAGGGGCGTCCCGGTCATTTCATGCTTTCAGTTTTTACTATAAATAGGACCTTAGATTTTCGTTTTTCTTCATCCAGAATTAGAATTCTCTAGGCATATATCAGTTATAAAGCAGTTGCCATTCCACATCGGGGTGCCTCTGCAATCGAGTGATCGAGTCTGTAATCTGTCTGTGGTTCGAGTTTTGGAGCACTCTGGAGGAAGTTAATCCTGCCGCCATTTTAATTCCAGTTAGTATTTTATTTTTCCGCATTGCTTTACTTTTATTTATTTTCTCGCACTTTACTTTGTTTATTTCCCGCACTCGCACATTTACTTTGTTTATTTCCCGCACTCGCACATTTACTTTGTTTATTTCCCGCACTCGCACATTTACTTTGTTTACTTCCCGCACTCGCACATTTACTTTGTTTACTTCCCGCACTCGCTTTAAATTACTCATATGAAAAACTATAAAAAGAATATTTACTTTATCATGTCTAACTAATCCCATAAAGGTTAGAATGTAAGGATCGTAATTAAACCAGTAATCAGTATAATTGTTCGTGGAAACACCTAAGGGATATTTTATCTTTCAATTCAAGTAATTGTTTTTAACTATTTCAAAAACAGCCAAAAGCGCTTTGTATAGTTCATTAGGAGTTTTTAGATTAAAAAGAAAAGAGATTCTAAAACGATTTTCGGACGCGTTATGAGATTTAGAGTCTGGTTCATAAGAACCTCTTTTTGCTAAGAAGTCCAGGTTAAAATACTTTTCCACTTTGTTAAGAAACTATATTTCTTAAAAATAGGTTTACCACTCTAACGCAGTACGCACCTTTTTATCCGTGACAATAGGAGGGGTTGATTAGAGAGTACAACTCGGTTCTGAATACGCGAAAGCGACAGTTCCTGTTAAATTAGTTCTTTTCAAAGGAGAAAACATTGCCCATAAGTAGTTCCATTAACAAGTACTGAATTATCATTGATTACATGAATTACATTCGAGCCTGTCTTTTATTTATTATTTAAAATTATAATTTTATTTACCATTGCACCCTTACTAAAACCCTTAAAAATAGTTGCCTTAGATAAACACCATAACAACAGGTACGATAGATTGACACTTGGTCTCTGTGGATTCGATAATCTTTTATATTACTTTGACGTGATTCGTACACTTGCGAAAAACACGCATCAGGCCTCCATTGCATCAAATATCCATAATATAAAAGCTCTAGATAAAACTTGAGAGCTCATTCTTGAAAATTGGTGGAGAGAGCTCTGAATTCGAATTTGGAAAGTGAAGAGAAATTTGAAAATCTCAAATACAGATCTAGCACAATTCAAGGCAAATTGAAGTGATCCTCTTCTTCCTCAAGTTCAGTGGAGTGATTCTGCATAGTTTGAAGCAAGCTCAAGCTCATTAGAAGCTTCAACAGAGAGACTCAATTGGGTAATCTTCAAATCCATTTATCTCTCATGTTAAAGCTTAAATCCATGCCATTGTTGTTGCATTTGAAGCCCTACACCTGGTAGGCAAATTCTGGTAGCTTAATTGTGTTGTTTGATGCCATTTCAGTTTTGTGCTCAAATTTTCCATCGTTCGATTCTCCTTGTTTGCGCATGATAAATGAAGTTGGACCTTGGATTGGATTGCATCTGACATGCCTGCGTGTAGAATTGACTGCCACATCAATTATTTAAGCGCTACGTTTTAATGCTTGGCTATTTGTTTTGGTTTTGAGCTAGATGCGCTATCTGCACCCCCCTCTTGTGCAAGCCCAATTTTTTCAACTGTTTTAGTTGCTATTTACACCATTTCCTCTTTTTGTTTTATTTTATTTTGTTTTTAATTTTTGTTTTGATTTAATTCAATTAAAAATACCTCCAAGTTTGATAAACTCCACCAAAAAATATTTTCTGATACTCTAATGTGTCATTTAATTTTTCATAATTTTTATTTTTATTTTCCAATTATTTTTCAATTAAAATGGGATTTTATATTTGTAGTTATTTTTAAAATGAACTTTTCACTTGTCATTTTTGTTACTTGCTTGTTTCTTGACCAATTTAAATCTCCTATGAATGAGACTTCTTCCTCATGTTGTTGATGAGTTGAAGTGTCTCTGAGGATGATTTTGGTCAAGGTTTGACCATTTTTGGTTAGACTTTTAAGTCATTTAGTTTGACCCTCGACAACCCTCCTTCAAAATGGTACACCCTTGTGAATCAAATTCTTTGGTGATGTTTTGAATGGAAATTGGTTGTGTGTTCTTGGCCTTTGGTTGCCAACTATCTTATGTGCTTTTGAGATTTTATTTGGATTTATTTGAGCCATTTTCCTATTTTTAGAGTAGCTTGCAAGTCAAGTTACCCCTAAGGGTTGTTCATACACATACTTGACCTAGTTTGGATGGGAAATGATTCTTATGCACTTCAAATGCTCCCAATTATTTTTGATTCACTCTCATAACATGTTGAAGTTGTTGAATGCAAATTTTTAGGTCATAAAGTGTTTTGATTTTGGTTTTGAGTTGCATTCTTTTTAGGCTTTCCATTTGAAGTTAAATGTTGAAGGTGTTTAGGACTTAGGTCCTTTACCATGCCTAATCTTGCAATCTGTTTTGGTGTGATTTCTTCTTTGCTTTGTGCACTCTCTTACTTTGTTCTTACCTCTGTCTAAGGACCATTGAATCCCATTTGAGATGGGTTGATCCCTCCTTTGGAGGAACTTTGAACATATCATGAATGGTGATTCATTTTGAGGACTTTTGGTGTGTTTTCTCTTGTTTGATCTTGATAATGATTGTGGTTGAGACTCTTTGAGTTACTTGCTGCCCAAGTTTGATATCCCATCTCTCATATTGATCTTGCTTGGCCTTTTCGATTTCTTGCTTATGATTGTTGTTGAGCTTGTGATTGATATGTAAGTGATTGTAAGGATTCCATTCTTCTCACTTTATCTAACTTTGGTTTGAACTTGTTTAAGTTCTTGTGTGTGCTTTTCCTTTTGGTTCTTGCATCTCTCATTTGCATGCTTGAGGTTGATATGTGCTTGTGGTGGCTACTTCCCCACACTTTGTCCCTCCCTCTTATCTTCATCCTTGTTTGTGCATTACATGTTTGCATTCTTTCTTCTTTCACTTATGCTTTCTTCTTCTTCATCTTTTGTCTTCCTTTGCCATGTTCCCTTAGGACCTCTAATCTCTCTTGTTCAAGAGAGATTATGATATAAATTAGGATTGGAACCATGCATGATAACATTAGGTAGCATTCCATTTTCATCCCAACCATATGTGCACTTTGTATGAGAACATTAGGTTGAGTCTTAGTCTCCCTTTAGAGTTGTGTCTCTCTTCTCATGTTCAAACTTCTTCAAGACACTTAATAATGGATAATGAATGTTATACGCTACGAGCCTTAAGCATTTGGGAAATGATGATTGGGGGGCCTCCTCTCAATTGTCCAAAGTGTTTAGCGTATTTCCTTTGGACGATATGCGACACATTCGCTCCTAGGTCATAGTCTTTAGTGCAACATGAATTACAAATCAAATTCAATTCATTTCTTTCTTAAAAAACAAAAAAACAAACATCAAATCATTTTATCCTTTGGGATTTAATTGGAAAACTTTTTCATAAGGAGAGTTTTGTTAAATCTTGGTTCTACCGCAAACAGGTAACGCCTAAGTCTCCAATGGTCGAGCTGCATACACCTAACTGCTAGAGTTAAGTTTTAACCCTACTGGGGTAAAACATTTGAACCAACCCGTGGTCTTGTTAGCCCATACTACGTTTGCTCTGATTTCTTATACCAGATGAGGATACGTAGGCACGAGACGGTGATGTCTTGGCGAGCAACCTTCCCCACCTTCACCGTAGTTTTCCAACCTACGTTGACTCTGAATTTCCCATTGCACGAGGGAGTACGTAAGCATAGAGCGGCAATTCTCTATCAAGTCTCTTTCCTTTTGTCCCTGTGGCCTGTAGCTTAGATAGATAAACACCTTTTAGATAGATAACAAGCGTGGATCCCGTCGAGTACGACGGACGTGAGGGGTGCTAATACCTTTCCCTTCCGTAACCGACTCCCGAACCCAAGATTTGGTTGCGATGTCCTGTCTTCTCCTTTTTCCGTAGGTTTTCTCTGATAGTTTCCTTTCCCTCTCTTTGGAATAAATAACGAACGGTGGTGACTCTTCTGTCTTTGCCAGCCCCTCTTCGCAGCGATGCGACACTCGATGCAGTAATTGGTAAGCAGTGATTAACCGAAGAAAAATAAGAGTAAAACTTGTGGGGAAAGCGAAAAAGGTTGGTGTCAACTGAAGGACTGTGATGAAACAGGATAAAGAGAGTACTGAACTAAAGGGAGGTGTTTGATTCGTAGGGGAAATTGATATATTAACTGATAAATAGTGGTTAACCGGAAAGAGAAAGGAACTGGTTTTTACCGATAAACGGTGATCAACCAAGAGACGGGTATGGAACCAAGCAAAGGTTATGACTCAAAGAATGGTACATTGACTGAATAAACAACACTTGGCCGAAGGGAAGGGCTATTTGAACCAAACAAAGGTTACTAACCCAAAGCTGACAGTATTTAAACCAAAGAAAGGTTGTTAACTGCGGGGGTTCGGTGTTTAACAGACAAACTGTGATTAACCAAAAAGAATGAGTGATTAACCAAAAGAAGGTGATTAACTCAAAAGAAACTCAATATCTTAACAGACGGGTTGTGGTTAACTGAGAAAAAGGGTGATTGGTTCAAACAGGCGGACTGTGATTGACCAAAAGGCGGGTCATGAGCTGAGATAAGGTGATTAACCCGATGAAAAAGCTAGTTTTAACGGGAAGAGCATGATTAACCAAAGATTGAGTGATTAGCCGGGAGAAGGTGATTAACCCAAAGAAAAAGTTGGTTTTAACGGGGGGACCGTGATCAACCAAAGACCGAGTGATTAGCCGGGAGAAGGCGATTAACCCAAAGAAAAATTCAGTATTAACAGACGGACTGTGATTAACTGAGGAAAAGAGAAAATTGGTGTTTAACTGTTAGAAAGTGATTAACCAAACACGAAGGGGAGAGAACCAAGAGAAAGTTGTGAACTCTGACAGGGATTAGGTTTTAACAGGGGGATTGGGTAAGCCAAAGAAGAAAGACTGACTTTGCTGGGGAAGAAGATAATTGGCTTTATCCAAAGAACGATTTGAATAGCCAAGGAAAGAAGTGATTACAAATATCTGGGGAATCAAGAATGGATTGGCCTCAAGAGAAAAGAGTGTTGAATTGAAAGAAGGAAGTTACTTCCAAAGAGGAGATAAGGGTGAAAGTGATCAAGGATCGACTTGAATAGAGAAAGCAGGGATACCACAATAAGGAGATAGAGGAGACTATCCCAGGCACAGGGTCATTCGTCCCATACCCAAAATAGTCAAAATGAGTGTAGGAATTCTCCATTCTCATTTCTTCTCTAACACCAAAGTGCAGTGCGAGAAACGAAACGGGCAGCACAACAGCGCCAGGTTTGTACAGTGTTCCAATGGGTTGCTAATCTTCAACTCCACGGAGGAACATAGAGGACAAATTTCTAGAAGATGTAAAGGAGAAGGAAAAAGGAAGGATCGGCTAATCGAAACGAAGTTTCAATTAATCAATCCAAAGGGGAAGATGCTAACAATTTTCCAAAGGGATGAAAAACCGTTGAGGCAAAGGGTGAATTATTGATAGTACAAGATTAGGTTCATTCCCATGAGGAATAAAATTAATGCAAACATGAATAGGAGTGTAAAACAGTACCAAATGTAATTAGTATGCATCACAAATCATGTAGCATGTGATCATGATCATACAATGTCAAAAAATGAAAATAATCGAGGATCGACTAATCGAACATTGAAACTTTGCATACATGCTTTAAACAAAAGGTAAATAGCTCATAAAACATCCACGACTATCAAGTATATCAAGCCATGGAAGTTATATGAGGAAAGGATAGCAAACAAGCTTGAAAACGGGCAAAAAATGACATTCTGCCACTGGGTAACCGGTTACTTTATGCAGGTAACTAATTACTTGCTTAAAATTGGAAAAAATATGATAAAATTGTGCAGAGTAACCGGTTACCCTATATAGAGTAACCGGTTACCACCGTGACAGTGGCAAAAATCAGCTTTTGAAAAATCACTTTTTTCAACCAAAAGATTTCCCCAATCATCCATATGTTATGCTTAACATTTGTGCACGAAAAATGAAGTTTAAAATCACTTAAACATAAATTAATCATCAATTTAAAGCATTAAACATGGAGATTAAAGATCAAGAATTCACATGATTAAGCAGCACCGAAAAAACAATCGAACTACATCGTAAATGCACGGATGAGATCGAAACGGTAAATCAAGTGAAAGATAACCAAACTACAAGGTTGAAATTTGCCTTGGATGTTGTTGCTATTGATATATGATGAGAAGAAGCAAAGAAAACCATAGAATTCCAAGCTTGAGATTAGATCATAGCGAAACCGTTGAAAATACGATAAATGCTCCAAATACCGATCGGCACCGAATAAGCTTGGCGTAATCACTTGAGATGAATCAAAAGCCAATAAAACTCCAGAAAATAAGGTAGAATCTCAAGATGATTATTGATAAGCTCAAGAGGAAGCACTTCCAATGAAGAAGTTGCTACTCTTTAATGGAGGATTTAAGCTTTAGTGAGGTTTTGGGAAGATAACGGAGGTGAATGTGAAAATGTTGTAGAAAATTCAGAGAGAATGTGAGAGAATTGAGAGAGATCAATGAAGAATTTGGAAAAATGATTAAGCCCCCTTGTGAAATGGTGGTGATTTGCTTATATAGAGTTTTGCTTTGGAGTTGCTAGGTTTGGAGTGAGCTTTGGATGCAGCCTTGGAACTAGCCTGGGAGTTAGTTAGCCTCAACTCACTGAGTTTGAGGTTAACTCAGTTAGTTAGGTAGTTGACTCAGTAACCATCTCAATGCATGTTGAAAATCCAATGGTTCTCATGCTTGGAAACAAAGATGTATGGTGGTCTTGATTGGAAATGATGTATTGGAGCAAATGGTTCTGAATAAGATTTTTATTCCATCTCCATTTCTCTTATGCATTTGTCGATGACATCTAGCAGACAAACGGTATCGTGTATAGTTGGTGCTTGTAAGAATTGTGTCAAAATAAATTTTACTTTTTCTTCACCCACTTCAAAAGTTAGCTTACCTTTCTTTACATCTATAATGGCTCCGACTGTAGCTAAAAATGGCCTTCCTAGTATGATAGGAGTATTGACATCCTCTTTTATGTCCATGATTATGAAATAAGTAGGGATATGGAATTGACCTATACGTACCAGAATGTTTTCTAGTATTCCTATCGGAAACTTTTAATAGAACGATCGGCAAGTTGTACATACATCATAGTTGGTATTAATTCTCCCATACAAAGCCTTTTGCATATGGTCAAAGGCATTAAACTAATACTGGCTCCTAAGTCACATAGAGCTTTGTCTATGAAATTTTTTCCAATTACGCAAGGTATGGAAAAACTACCTGGGTCTTTCAGCTTAGGAGGCATTTTGTTTTGGAGTATTGCGCTACACTCAGCAGTAAGTGTAACGATTTCATTATCCTCGATCTTTTTCTTATTTGTTAAGATTTCTTTAAGAAACTTAGCATATGAGGGCATTTGAGTGATAGCTTCTATAAAAGGTATTGTGATATTCAATTGTTTCAGAAGTTCAACAAATTTCTTGAATTGCCCTACGTTTTTAGTTTTAGCAAATCTTTGAGGATAAGGAATAAGAGGTTTGTAAGGTGGTGGAGGCACATACGGTTCTCCTTTTTCTTCGGCCTTTTGGTCACTACCTTCTTTCTCCTTTATGTTTTGGTCGATTTCCTTTTCAGTTTCCTTCTCAGTTACTTTTCTAGGATTTTGGTACATTGCTGGATTCTCAAGCCTCGGGTCAGTTGGTTTGTCCAATTTCGTACCACTTCGTAGTATGATAGCATTTGCATGTCCTTTAGGATTAGGTTGCGGCTGTCCAGAAAATGTGCCTGCAGGAGCAGCAGTAGGTGCTTGTTGTTGTGCCACTTGTGAAATTTAGGTTTCAAGCATTTTATTGTGAGTGGCTAAAGCGACTACTTTGTTTGCTAATTGCTTAATTTTCTCACTAGTGTGTATGTTTTGATTCAGGACGTCTTTATTTTTCTGAGCCTGGGCAGCTATGAAGTTCTCCATCATCAACTCAAGGTTAGATTTCCTAGGAGAGTTTTGAGCAGCTACTGCAGGTTTCTGATATCCTGGTGGTACACCAGGTGTTTGCCCAGGTGCATACAATGCACTATTATTTTTGTATGAAACGTTCGGATGGTTTTTCCAACCTGGGTTATAGGTTTTTGAGTAAGGGTTTCCTTGAGCATAATTCACTTGGTATGTGGAAACTCTTGTTAAAAGTTGACATTCAGGGGCAGCATGCCCAGAAACTCCGCATAACTTGCAGTTTGGAGCTACAACAACCATGGTGGTTGTAGTGGTTATAGTCAGACTTTCAATCTTTTGTGTGAGAGCATCTACCTTTACATTGACTTGGTCGAGACTGCTTATCTCGTACATACCACTTTTCGTTGGAGGTTTCTCTACTAAGGCTCTTTCACTTCCCCACTGATAGTGGTTTTGATCCATACTTTCAATAAGTGCATAAGCCTCATTGTAGGGTTTATCCATTAGTGCGTCACCTGCGGCGGCGTCTATTCTCAATCTTGTGTTGTACAATAGACCATTGTAAAAGGTATGGATGATCAGCCATTCTTCTAGACCGTGATGTGGACAAATGCTCATCATGTCCTTGTATCTTTCCCATGCTTTGAAAAGAGATTCATTGTCCTTCTGTTTGAATCTGTTAATTTGGGCTCTTAGCATAGCCGTTTTGCTAGGTGGGAAATATCGTGCTAAAAACACTTTCTTCAACTCATTCCACACAGTGACAGATGCGGAAGGTAGAGACTAGAGCCAAGCTCTAGCTCTATCTCTTAATGAGAAAGGGAAAAGACGTAGTCTTATTGCTTCGGGGTTGACACCATTCGCTTTTATTGTATTTGCATATTGAAAGAATACTAACAAATATAAGTTCGGATCCTCCGTGGGATTTCCTGAAAATTGATTTTGTTGTACAACAGACAACAATGAAGGTTTTAGCTCGAAGGTATTTGCCTCGATGGGAGGAGCAGCAATACTGTTATGTGGCTCATCCTGTGAAGGGATGGCATAATACTTAAGGGGTCGATTTTGAGGTTCTTCAGCCATAGTTATCGGTAATTCTGGAAAAGGAACTTCCGATGGTGGAAGGTTATACTAAATTCGGAGTTCGTTAATTCGGCGTCTTAAAGTAATAAAACGCTCGATGTCGTCAATCAGTTGCACAAGCTTCTCACCTTTAGAGCGAGTGTTTGGCATACAATCGACGATTAAAATAGGGAAATAGTTGCCTTAGTCTATACTACACAACACTAAAGTTACGATATCGACTTAATTGGTCCCGGGCAACGGCGCCAAAAACTTGATCGGCTATTTAGTAGTCTAAATGCTTCGCGACTGCAAGTGCACAGTCTGATCGTGTAGTTTTAAAAGATTATCGAACCCAAAGGACCAAGAGTCAATCTACCGCTATCTAATGCTACTATGTAAAGCTAAGGCTAATGAATTTCTAATTTTTGGGGTGCGAAAAATAAAATAAGTGCCGAATTAAAATTCTAATTAAAATAAGATATTTCTAAATATCGGTATATAATCCTATCAATCATCGGGGGTTCGGTAATTCATGGACGTTTTAGTTTTAAAAAGAATGAATCGTTATTCTATAGAAAATACCCATTTAAAAGTGAAGGTGATAAAAAATACTTAGAAGGGGGGGGGGGTTGAATAAGGGTTTTTAAAACACTTTGGAAGATGAAAAATAACACAGATATTTTTATCCTGGTTCGTTTGAACTCAAACAAATCCAGTCCACCCTACCCAGGTGATTTGCCTTTCTCAACAAGGACTTAATCCACTATATTAAACTTGATTACGGTGTAAACCACTAAGACAACTGCCTTAGTCTTCTCAAGAAAATATGACCACAACTTGGTCTTCTCAAGGAAATCTTTTACAAAGATAAACTAACAATTTGTGTTTAATGTATTGCTTCTAATAAGCTATATCACAATAGTGATGTTTACACAAGATTAAGAACAAATATGAAAACTGTAAGCTTTGAAGAATATTTGAATGAGAGCTTGTAAGTTGATTTTCTTTCAAATGATTTTTGCAATGTGTGTCAACGTTGGAAAGATGTTGAAGCTTGTATAAATACTACTTCAAGTCTTTATCTCAAAGACTGTACATGCTGCATGTTCTGCTGCTTCTATTGCATTTTTGTCCTCTAATGACTTTTCCTTTCAAGGAAGAGGAATGTTCAGACAAGTGCTTTGTGTCTGAATTCTTGTGTCATGCATAAATGAGGAATAGTGCCGTTGGAGCAGACGTTGGGATTAGCAACTGATCTTTTCTTTGAGTTGGCATCTTTTCAACTGAATAAACTAACATCAGATCCTCTGATGTAGTTCTTTATTCTTCAGATCAGAGTCTTGCAGCAATAGTGCTTTAAGCGTGAATGTTACAAACAGTGCAGAGTTGAATATCAGATCCTTTGTACTTGCAGCGTGAAGTACTTCCAGAGTCTTCTGAAACAATGTTTGACGCTCTTTACTCAAATTCTTCTTAGTATCACTCAGAGTCATCTGTAGCAGATCAGAGTCTCTTCAAGCAGCGCTCAGAGTCTTCTGAAATGCTGCTTCTGACGCTCAGAGTCTAAACGTTCTTTTCACTTGTAGATGTAATTTTTGCTTCCAGATGAATATATAATTTAAGATCTGAAACAAAATTACTTAAACACAATTAGAGTTTATATTTCCTTTATGCAAAATTTCATTTATGTTATCATCAAAACAATGAGATATATTAAACACCAATCTGTGTTCTAACAATCTCCCCCTTTTTTATGATGACAAAAACATAGGAAATTTTGTTCAATAATAAGATAAATAAATATAACTCCCTATGAGATTGTGAGTCTCCCCCTGAATTGAATACCATAAAAAAAAAATACTTCCCTTTTTGATTGAGTATTCTTTTCAGAATCAGAGCCTGGTTAAGTTTTCTCAGAATCATAGCCTGGATCCTGAAGCCTAATTTATTCTTTTCAGAATCAGAACCTGGTTTATTTTTCTTCAGAATTAGAACTTGGTTTGTACTTTTCAGAAACAGATCCTGGTTTGGATCTTTTCAAAAACAGAGCCTGGTTTAAATCCTGATTTGGATCAGAGCCTGATTTATCTGATTTAGGAGCTCTCAGAGTAACTTTTATGAATTAAGTCAGATGCAACGTTATAGTTCTGAAAGACTAAAATTCAATGTTAGTTAAAATTTATTATGTCTGAATTCCATTCTGGTAACTGTTTATTTGAACAATTTTATTTTCCATTTTCTCTCCCTTTTTGTCATATCAAAAAGAAAAAACTTTTTAAGACACAAAAGAATAACAGAGAAAAACGAATAAGATAAAGACAAATAGAAACAGAAACCAAACAGATGCATTGATCAATAAAATATTCACAGACATAAGCATAACAAACATAAGCAGAACAAACAAAATGTGCACAAACAACATAAAAACAACTAAGGTTGGCGAGAGGCTATCATCTTCAGAAGGTTTGTGATCTTAGAAGTGGATTCTTCTTGCCTAGCCATCCATGTCTTGATTTCATCTGTTGTCTATTCTTGCTTGATCATCCAAGATCTGATCTTTGTGTTGCTGGCTTCAAGCTTAGCAAACTTCTCTTCAAGATCTGGATTCTCTTTCTTGATTTCAGAAGATGGAGGAGCAGATGCAGATGCAGACTCAACAACCATAACAGATGCAGTCTCTTGAATCACTGAGTTAGAAGCTTGATTCAGAACCATTAGAGCAGGCTGGTTTGGCACAAAAGTTACTTCAACAACAACCGCTTCTAGAGGAGCATCTTCAGACTTAGGTTCTTCAGCAGGTGCATTGTCCAGAGGAAGAACTCGAGATCTACATATTCAGAAGAGTCTGTCTGATAACTTCAGCAAATCTCACTTTTGCATCATCAGAGCAAATGGTGCGAAGGTTTGAAGCTACAGAGTTGAATCTTGACATGAATCTATTCCAAGTGGCTTCAGAAGCATCTGGATTCACACTAGACAAGCACTCCTTCTTGACAGTAGACAACCATATATTCAATTCTTTCTTGAAACCATCAAATAACGTACTAACATCCATTCTAGGTTTTGGTTTCAGAAAGTTTTCTAGAGAGGGTATTTTGGTGGTTTCAGATGATGATGGTATGGAAAAGGAAGGAATGATGAAAAGAGGACGAGGGTATGGTGTAGAAGGTTTAGTAACAGTCTTTGGTTCAGATGGAATGACATCAGAAGGCATGGGACAGAATGGAACAAAAGTTGTTGTAGGTTTTGGAGTTGGTTGAGAGAGGATAGGATCAGATGAAATGGATACATCTGGTTGTTTTGGTTCATAGCCACGGAGTGAGGGGGTGAGTTTACTTCTGGGGGTAAATCAGATTCAGTAGAATCAGATGAAGCAGAAGAGTGACAAGATGTTGAAGAGACGTCAAAAAGAATTTTTAAGGGTTGTACATCAAGAACATCAGAATCAGGTATAAATGATTCAGAAGTTTGAGATTGTTCTGGTTGAGGATCAGAGGGAATGGGTTGTTCTTGTTGTGGTTCAGAGTTTTGTGTTTTTGATGGGGGGATTTCAAAAGGTTATTTTTCATATGGGTGTGGTTGAGGTACAGAAGGTTGTTTTGGTTTAGCAGTAGGAGGAATAGGTTCAGATGTTTCTGGTTCAGAAGGGATGGTTTGAGGTTCATGAGGAGGAGAGGGTGAAGGTGAAGGTATGGGTTCATAGATAGGGGGATCAGATGTTAGTACCTCTTTGACAGTTTCTACGATGGAATCTAAACTAGCCTCGGGAGGATTACCTTTTTGCTTCTTGACCCTCTTTGGTTTAACAGAAGCTGCTTCGCCAGAAGCTTTCCTCTTTGGTTTTGAAGATCCTTCTTCAGAAACTTTCCTCTTCTTTCTGTGTCTACCTCCATAAAAATTCGGTTCAGGTTCGCCTGCTTTCTGAATCAGATGTTCTGGTAGAGGAGTTCCATCTGCTAGACATGTTGCTATATATTTTAGAATAATTTCCCTTGGTTCATTAGAATAGAACAGAGGAAAATCATCCATGGGTATCCTTGTTTTGCTGACCTCTTCAGAGTTTATCTGTTTTGGTGCAGAAGTGAGTTCTTCTACAATCTCCATCCTCTGAAGACTTTTCCCATTTAGAGGTTTGCCTACCACAGAAGCTAATTCTTCCTGCATTCCAGCTTCTATCAGATGTCCAACCAAACCATTCTCAATTAGAATGTCTGAAATGAGTCTTCCCATTAGAATCCAATTCCTCATCTTCTGATGCTTGGTTCTGACTTCTTCCCTTGATTGTTTCACGTGAGTCCATAGATGATTGAAAAGCAGATAAGGCAGATCCACTGTTATGCTCTGACTCAGACAGTACATCATGTACATCTGATCAGTATTTACATAATCAAGAGAGTTTGAAGACTTCCTGTGATGTATGCATCCCATAAAGATCTTAGCCCAGATCCTGTAGTTTGGCTTCAGATCTTTCACTTTGTTAGAAGCTTCTCCAGATGAGCAAACTTCACTATAAACCTCTGTCATATCAACACGCCCAGCTGGCAGATTTGTAACACCATCAGTTTCTTCATAACCAATGAGCTTCCTGATCAGATCCTCAGTTATGATGATTTCCTTACCCAGAACAGATGAAACAATGAACTTAGGGTATGTGGTTGCATGGATCCAAAATTCCTTCACCAAACATGGATAAACTGGTCCCATCAGCCTATCAAAGAACTTTGTCCAACTTTGAGCATCAACAATGGGACGAAGATCAAACCCATTTTCAGCAATTGATTCAAAGTTCACGATAGATTCACACAAAACTTCAAGTTTGTCAACTGGTGTGAGAAGGGTTCTAACTGGTTCCTTGAAAGCAACAGTTCCCAGATTTGCAGAAGAGACAACAGCCATTGTTGATTGAAGTTGTTGAGAGGTTGATGAAGATGTTGCCATTGATGAAGTAGAGAAGGTTTTAGGGTTACGGAGAGATTTTTCTTTTGAGGAGAAGATGAAAGAATGCAATAAGTAGAAATGCATAAGAGAGTGAACGAGAGTGAAAAGTGTGAGAAGTGAAGTGGTCTGGAATTTATAGAGAAATTTAGGGCACACAAGAGTCACACGTTCAGCAAATAGCATTTAATTAAACATTAAATCACATCAAACATAATCATGACAAGAATAAGCATTTAATGATACTGACAACGCATGGGGGGAAAAAGAGAATTAAAATTAATTCAAACAGTACATATGAACAGCGTTTCAGTGCTGGACACTTAATCGTTTCAGATTCAGATGACACGTGTTTGCTTGCATGTGCTTCTGAAACTCTTTGAGAAATGAAACATTAGCCAACGTTCAGATCCTCTGAGGCTTGTCAGTTCAGATTTGCACACAATAAATAGAATAATAAACAATAAATAAATAGATGAAATACTTCAGAGTTAAAACATTTTCCATCTGAGGAAATTTGCTTCTAATAAACATTTTATTCTGGACAGAAGTCCATACTTATATTTTTCAGAATAAATTTAAATATATCTTCAGCAAGGGGTTTTGTAAAGATATCAGCCCACTGATGGTCTGTATCAACAAAGTTTAAACTTATAATTCCCTTCTGAACATAGTCTCTGATGAAATGATGTTTTATCTCTATATGCTTTGCCTTATAGTGTAAAATAGGATTTTTAGACAAGCATATAGCAGAAGTATTATCACAAAAGATGGAAATGTTACTCTCATGAATTTGATAGTCTTCTAGTTGACTTTTCATCCAGAGCATCTGAGTGCTACAACCAGCAGCAGCAATGTATTCTGCTTCTGTTGTTGAAAGCGCAATTGTGGGTTGCTTCTTGCTGAACCAAGAGATCAGATGACTTCCCAGAAACTGGCAGCTTCCAGAAGTACTCTTATGTTCTACTCTGTCTCCAGCATAGTCAGCATCACAGAATCCAACTAATTTATAATCATCAGATTTTCTATAACACAAACCCACATTAGTAGTACCTTTTAAATACCTCAGAATCCTCTTAATAGCTGTTAAGTGAGATTCTCTAGGATCTTATTGGAATCTAGCACATAGACAAACACTAAATAGAATATCAGGTCTAGAAGCAGTCAAATACAAAAGAGATCCAATCATACCTCTGTAGAGCTTTTGATCTACCTTCTTACTTACCTTTTCTTTTCCAAGAGTGCTTGTAGGATGCATTGGAGTTTTAGCCAACTTGCTTTCAGTCATATTAAACTTCTTTAGAAGCTCCTTCACATACTTAGTCTGATGTATGTAGGTGCCTTTTGGAGTTTTATTGACTTGGATTCCCAGAAAGAATCTGAGTTCTCCCATCATGCTCATCTCGAATTCTGCCTGCATAGACTAAGCAAACTCCTTTCCAAGCGTAATATTGGTAGTTCCAAATATAATATCATCAACATAAATATGACAGACTAAAATGTCTTTCTTAATTGATTTATGAAAGAGATTAGTGTCCACTTTTCCTCTGACAAAATAGTTTTCCAGAAGGAAATTACTCAACCTCTCATACCAAGCTCTAGGAGCTTGTTTTAAGCCATAGAGTGATTTCTTAAGTTTGAAAACATGTTCTGGAAATTTTTCATTTTCAAAACTAGGAGGTTGATGAACATAAACTTCCTCTTCTATAAAACCATTTAAGAAGGCACTTTTAACATCCATCTGATACAGAGTGATGTTATTCTGTGCATCAAAAGAAATAAGCAAGCGAATAGATTCTAACCTTGCCACATGAGCATAAGTCTCTGTGTAATCTATACTTTCTTACTAATTGTATCCTTCAGCCACCGACCTAGCCTTATTTCTGATCACTTCTCCTTGCTCATTCAGCTTGTTTCTGAAGACCCATTTAGTTCCAATGATGTTGAAACCTTATGGTCTTGGAACCAGATCCCAGACGTCATTTATGGTGAATTGATTAAGCTCTTCTTGCATAGCAAGTATCTAATCATTATCGTTTAGAGCCTCATCCACAGAAGTTTGTTCAATAATAGACACCAACCCAAACAGTGACGTTCTAGATGATCTGAGAAATGACCTTGTTCTGATAGGGTCATCCTTCTTTCCAATTATCATTTCCTCTGGATGAGAGGCTTTGATTCTGGATGATCCTTTAACATTTGGTTCTTCAAAAATGTTCAAGTTGTTCATCTGAGCAGCCAAGGGAGTAGCTTCTGGCGTTGCTTCTGGTGCTTTTGCTTGAGCTTTATCTGCCTCTGAGTCTTCAGAGTCTGTGAGAAGAACTTCTCTATATGTAGAAATTTCAAGCTGCTTTGGCTTTTGATTGCCAAGCTTATCATCAAATCTAACATGAATTGATTCCTCTACAAACTGTGTCTCAGTATTGTATACTTTGGAGCCTTTAGAGTGTTCAGAATATCCAAGCATGAAACACTTATGTGCTTTAGAATCAAACTTGTTCAGATTCTCTTTAGTGTTTAACATAAAACATACACATCCAAAAGGATGGAAATAAGAAATGTTGGGATTTCTATTCCTCCAAAGTTCATAAGGAATCTTCTTCAGAAGAGGTCTAACTGACACTCTGTTCTGAATATAACAAGTTGTATTCACTGCTTCTGCCCAGAAATGTTTTGCCAGATTAGTCTCGTTGATCATGGTTCTGGCCATTTCTTGCAATGTTCTATTTTTCCTCTCTACAACTCCATTCTGTTGAGGAGTTCTAGGGTAGGAGAAATCATGTGCAATGCCATTTTCTTTAAAATATTTTTCAAAATATTTGTTTTCAAATTAACCACCATGATCACTTCTGACTTTAACAATTTTAAATTCTTTTTCGTTCTGGACTTGTTTGCAGAAGTTAATGAATTCAAAATGAGACTTATCCTTGTGTTTCAGGAATTTTACCCGTGTCCATTTGCTGTAGTCATCAACAATGACTAATCCATACTTCTTGCCTCTGATGGATGCAATTTTCACCGGTCCAAACAGATCAATATGAAGTAGCTCTAATGGTCTTGAGGTTGAAACAACATTTTTTATTTTGAAAGAAGATTTTGAAAATTTTCCTTTCTGACATGTTTAACAAAAAGCATCTGAGTTGAACTTCAACTGAGGAAGTCCTCTGACCAGATTGAGTTTATTAATCTGAGATATACGTCTCATACTAATATTCCCCAATCTTCTGTGCCAGACCCATTGCTCTTCGTTAACAGACAGTAGGCATTTTACATTCTGAACCTTAAGTTCTGAAAGATTGATTTTATAAATGTTGTTCTTCCTTTTTCCATTAAAGAGGATTGAGCCATCCTTTTGGCTGACAGCTTTACAACATTTTTGATTGAAGATTATGTCATAACCATTGTCACTTAATTGACTTATGGACAATAGATTATATGTTAATCCTTCAACAAGTAAAACATTAGAAATGGAAGGGAGGTTACCATTACCTATAGTTCCAGAGCCAATTATCTTGCCCTTCTGGTTCCTTCCAAACTTCACATCACCTCCAGATCTAAGCTCCAGGCTTTGGAACATAGACCTTCTTCCCGTCATATGTCGCGAGCAGCCAGAGTCCAGGTACCAAGACTGGTGTTTCAACTTTGCTGCTAAGGATGTCTGCAACAAAAATAATTTTGTCCTTAGGTACCCATATTTTCTTGGGTCCTCTGGGGTTAGTAGGTTTGAAATTCTTTCTGAATTTCTTTCCCTTATAAGCATCCTTGTTCTTATGAGGTTTTGACTTATTAAACAAAGGTTTGTTCAGATCAGAACGTGTGTGTTTAATATCATTTAAATGACCAAATTTGAAATGAGTATATAGAGGAGAATAATTTATGATCATTTTATCAACAGGTTTTGGATTTAAATCCTTCCCAGAAGGTGATTCATATCCAATACCCTTTCTGTTGTTTCTGCTTACGCCATAGATCATTGAAGCCATCTTGCTTCTATCTAGGCCTCTAGCCAGGAACTTCTGAAAGCTATAGTCATACTCTTCTAAAATGTTTTTAGAGCATGATATAGGTTCTGAGTCAGATTTCTGAGCTTTTTCTAAATCATTTTTTATTTTAAGATTTTAGGCTTTAAGCTCAGCAACCTTAGACCTCAGCTGATCATTCTCAGATGCAAGACAGCTTTGAAGCTTCTCGTATTTGAGTTTGATTTTGCTGTAGCTTTCCAGAATTTATGATAAACTTTCAGAAAGTTCTGCTCTAGTGAGTTCAGAAAATACCTCCTCAGAATCTGATTCTGATCCAGCAGCTTCTTCGTGGTCCTCCACGTCAGCCATTAGTGCTACATTAGCACACTCATCTTCAGATTCTGATGAAGATTCAGAAGCATCTGAATCATCTCACGTGGCCATTAAGACTTTCTTCTTCTTTTCAAACTTCCTTCTGGGTTTCTCCTTCAGAAGCTTGGGACATTCATTCTTATAGTGGCCAGGCTCCTTGCACTCATAGCACACTATATCTTTCTTTCCAGATTTTTTATGTCCAGAAGAATCACCACGCTGATCAGATCTTTTGAAGTTTCTGAACTTCCTTTGTTTGTGCTTCCAGAGTTGAATAATCCTCTTGGACAGCAGGGACAATTCATCTTCTTCTTCTGAAGATTCTTCAGAACTTTCTTCAATAACCTGCAACACTTTAGCAAATTTGTTAGATTTTAAAGAAACTGACTTACCTTTCTTCTGAGACTCGTCTTCCTCCAGCTCAATCTCGTGACTCCTTAAGGAACTGATCAATTCCTCTAGAGTGATCTTATTCAGATCCTTCGCGAGCTTCAGAGCTGTCACCATGGGTCTCCATCTTGTTGGCAGACTTCTGATGATCTTCTTGACATGGTCAGAAGTAGATTAGCCTTTATCCAGAACCTTCAACCCAGCAGTTAGGATCTAAAATCTTGAGAACATAGTTTCTATAGATTCAGACTCCTCCATTTTGAAGGCTTCATACTTCTGGATGAGGGCCAGAGCCTTGGTCTCTTTTACTTGGGAGTTTCCTTCATGGGTCATCTTCAAAGATTCAAACATATCAAATGCAGTATCTCTGTTTGTTATTTTCTCATACTCAGTATGAGATATTGAATTTAATATGATGGTTCTTGCTTTGTGGTGGTTTCTAAACTCCTTCTTCTGTTGATCAGACATAGATTTTCTGTCAACCTTTTTCCCTTCATCATTGGTAGGATGAATGTAACCATCAATTAACAAATCCCACAAATCAGCATCATAGCCTAGAAAGAAGCTTTCTATTCTATCTTTCCAGTAGTCAAACTTCTCACCATCAAACATGGGAGGTTTGGTGCTGATTCTTTCTTTATCATCGTATTTGTTGTTGTATGAATTTTAAGTAGAAGCTTCAACAGCCATGATGAATAAAGAACAAGATATTAGGAGTTTTCTCAACTGGATCTTTTCTGTCACGGTTAAGTGAGAGCACTTTCAGAACCAGGCTCTGATACCAACTGAAGGTGAGAAAAACACTTAGAAGGGGGGGTTGAATAAGAGTTTTTAAAACACTTTGGAAGATAAAAAACAACACAGATATTTTTATCCTAGTTCGTTTGAACTCAAACTAATCTAGTCCAACCTACCCAGGTGATTTGTCTTTCTCAACAAGGAGTTAATTCACTATATCAAACTTGATTACAGTGTAAACCACTAAGACAACTGCCTTAGTCTTCTCAAGAAAATCTGACCACAACATGGTCTTCTCAAGGAAATCTTTTACAAAGATAAACTAACAATTTGTGTTTAATGTATTGCTTCTAATAAGCTATATCACAACAGTGATGTTTACACAAGATTAAGAACAAATATGAAAACTGTAAGCTTTGAAGAATATTTGAATGAGAACTTGTAAGTTGATTTTCTTTCAAATGATTTTTGCAATGTGCGTCAACGTTAGAAAGATGCTGAAGCTTGTATAAATACTACTTCAAGTATTTATCTCAAAGACTGTGCATGTTGTACGTTCTGCTGCTTCTGTTGCCTTTTTGTCCTCTAATGAATTTTCCTTTCCAAGAAGAGGAATGTTCAGACAAGTGCTTTGTGTCTGAATTCTTGTTTCATGCATAAATGAGGAATAGTGTCGTTGGAGCAGACGTTGGGATTAGCAACAGATCTTTTCTTTGAGCTGGCATCTTTTCAACTGAATAAACTAACATCAGATCCTCTGATGTAGTTCCTTGTTCTTCAGATCAGAGTCTTGCAACAATAGTTCTTTAAGCGTGAATGTTACAAACAGTGCAGGGTTGAATATCAGATCCTTTGTACTTACAGCGTGAAGTACTTCCAGAGTCTTCTGAAACAATGTTGTACGCTCTTTACACAAATTCTTCTTAGTATCACTTAGAGTCATCTGTAGCATATCAGAGTCTCTTCAAGCAGCGCTCAGAGTCTTCTGAAATTTTGCTTCTGACGCTCAGAGTATAAACGTTCTTTTCACTTGTAGATGTAATTTTTGCTTCCAGATGAATATATAATTTAAGATCTGAAACAAAATTACTTAAACACAATTAGAGTATATATTTCCTTTATGAAAAATTTCATTTATGTTATCATCAAAATAATGAGATATATTAAACACCAATCTGTGTTCTAACAAAAAGCCCTTATCTCACACTCTCGCTCTCTTGACTCAAACTATGCTCTTAAATCAAAATGCCGATCTCGCTCTCTCATTTTGCAGATAAAAACACTTTTTGGAAACAGATAGATCCTAAATAAACTTAAAGCGTTCTCGCTGTATTTAAGCCTAATGTTCTATTTCAGCTATCCGATTAAAACCTCAAACTCTCGCTTTATTGATTTTAACCTTAGTTACTTTCTCACTCTCGTGACAAAAGTTATTAATTTTGGCAAAAGAAACAGAGACCAGAAACTTTTATTTCATTTAAATTCTACGTCACGGTTTACATAACCCCCTTCGACCGGTTGTGATTACATACCGATACTACGAGTTTTAACCAGACATGGATTTCATATTTTCACTAATTTCAATCCTAATACTAACCAGAAAACAGAAGAGATGCATAGAAAATAAAGTAGTAAAATTAAAGCAGATAAAATAAAAACCTGGAAATTAGCAGAACTTGGATTTGATTTTTGAAGGTCGGCTTGTATTGTCGGTACAATGTTTACAACCTCGTCGAATCAATCCTAAACTAATGGCATAACAATTTACCTTACAAAAAGCTTAAAACAATGCAGAGAAAAATAAAAGCAAAAGCAGAAAAAGACTAAAAACTAAAACTGGAAAATAATGTGTGCTTTTCTTCTCAAACTGCTCCCTTTTTATATTGTTAGTGGGCTGGCTTTGAGGCTTCCAATATGGAGGGAATTTAATAGAAAATGCAGTCAGGCAGTTGAGAAAAATCAGGAAGCTTCGTGAAGGAAATTTAGGGGAGGAAGTGGCAGGCGCCACTTCCCGTTCAAGAGGGGTGGGAGTTGCCACTTCTCCTAATAGTTAAGAGTGGCACTCGCCACCCCCTTCTATGCGGAAACTGCCACCTTTCTTGTTATTTCTAGGTGGCAGGAGCCACCTCTCCCTTGTGTGGCAGGCGCCACATCCAAGTGGCAAGTGCCACTTGGTATGTGGTGGCCCCCACACCTTTTCTTTCCTTTCTCTTTCTTTCGTCTTCTTTTCTTTCCATGGTCTTTTCTTCCTCGTTTCTTTCCATCTTCTTCATTTTTTTCTCCTTTTATACTTTTATTCCAATTTTATGGTAACCTACAAAATAGAAGAAAACAAAAGTGTAATCAAAGATAAATCAAATAAAACATTAAAAGAAACAGATACAATTCATTCAAGTCAATTCAAATATTCGATATAATTTTGCGCTATCACATCCCTTACAAGTCCGGGTTCCAACATTGCGCGTCAGATGATAATGATTCGACTGCTCATTTCCCATCTGAGGTTTAGTCATGACGAAGATAAGATTAGGTGTTCACAGTCCTATGCCTTTATCCCTAATTTTTGCCTGGACATTTCCATTTTTTTTCCGTCCACCGGGATATCCATTTTTTCCTAAGTCGCCCTTTCGGGTTTTCAACTTAGCAGGCTTTTATTGTTTTTTACTTGTCCCTAACTTTTGCATGGACTTTTTTTTGGTCCATCGAGACGCCCATTTTTGCCTAGATTGCCCTTGCGGATGCCAATCTTGCGGGCCTTTTATTCATCATTTTTTTCAGGCATAACATTTTTTGACTCTATCGGAGTTCACGGGATGTGGCAACTCTTCCCCATCCATGGTGGTGAGGACCAAGGCTCCACCTAAGAAGGCTTTCTGGACAATGAAAGGTCCTTCGTAATTGGGAGTCCACTTGCCATGTAAATCTGAATGAACAGGAGAGTACTTCTTGAGCACGAGTTCGCCTGCTTGGAACACTCGGGGAAGAACTTTCTTGTCAAAAGCTCGCTTAAGGCATCTTTGATACAATTGACCGTGGCAAACGACTGTCAGGCACTTTTCTTCAATGAGTTTCAACTGGTCGTATCTGGATTGAACCCATTCAGCTTCATCAAGGTCTGCTTCCATGATGACCCTGAGCGAAGGAATTTCGACTTTGATGGGTAGAATAGCCTCCATACCATATACAAGTGAATACGGAGTTGCTCCAGTGGAAGTACAAACTGAAGTTCTATAGCCATGTAGTATAAACGAAAGCATTTCATGGCAGTCCTTGTAGGTCTTAACCATCTTCTGGACAATCCTCTTGATGTTTTTGTTTGCTGCTTCGACGACACCATTCATCTTGGGCCGATATGGTGAAGAGTTATGATGCTCGATCTTAAGTTCTTGACACAACTCTTGCATCATCTCATTGTTTAGGTTGCTTGCGTTATCAGTGATAATGTTGCTAGGAATACGGTAGAGACAAATTAACTCTTTCTTGATAAATCTGGCAACCACTTGGCGCATAATATTTGCATAAGAAGCAGCTTCAACCCGCTTGGTGAAATAATCGATAGCAACTAGAATGAAGCGATGACCGTTAGAAGCCTTTGGCTCGATCATTCCAATCATATCAATACCCCACATAGAGAATGGCCAAGGAGAATTCAGAACATTCAACAGAGTTTGTGGCACATGGATCTTGTCACCGTAGATTTGGCACTTGTGTCATCTTCTGGAAAAGTTATAACAATCTACCTCCATTGTTGTCCAATAATACCCAACTCGAAGAATCTTTTTAGCCATAGCAGGACCTTTGGCATGTACACCCTCACATCCTTCATGTATGGACCTTATGATTATGTCTACTTTGTGTCTATCCATGCATTTCAGCAACACAGAGTCATAATTCCTCTTGTATAGTACACCACCACTCAAGAAGAATTTGGCGCATAGCCGCCTGAGAGCTTTCTTATCAGTGATGGTGACACCCTCGAGATATTCCTATTTTTCCAAATATCTTTTGATGTCGTAGAACCAAGGTTTATCATCAGACTCGCCCTCGATTGCTAAACAGTATGCTGGTTCATTCAAATGATCAATGCAGATAGAAGGAGCTTCGTTCTTCCACTTGACTTTGGACATGGACGCCAGGGTGGCAAGAGCATCAGCTAGTTGATTTTCTTCTCTTGGGATATGATGAAAAGAGATTTCATCAAAGTAGGAAATCAATTTCGCGGTGTTTTTCTGGTATGGAACTAGCTTGGAATCCCGAGTTACAAAGTTTCCTCTGACTTGGCCAATCACCAGGGCAGAATCTCCGTAGACCTCAAGAATCTTGATTCTCATGTCAATTACTGCTTCAACACCGTAGATACATGCTTCGTACTTAGCCATATTGTTGGTGCATTCAAAGCATAATCTGGCGGTGAAGGGAAGATGAAAACCAGTCGGGGAGATAAAGATAGCACCAATTCCACGACCTTTAGCATTGGCAGCACCGTCGAACATAAGCGTCCATCGCGCCCCTGGTTCTTGTATTATATCAGGGTCTGAAGTCTCGTAATCTCTGATGAACAAAACATCCTCATCGGGAAAGTCAAACTTCATCTATTGATATCCTTCCACTGGCTGATGAACAAGGTAGTCAGATAAGACGTTCCCTTTTATTGCTTTCTGGGTAACATGTTGGATGTCATACTCAGTCAACAACATTTGCCACCGAGCAATTCGTTCGGAGACAACAGGCTTTTCGAAAATATACTTTATCGGATCCATCTTGGATATCAATAAAGTAGTATGGCAAATCATGTATTGTCTCAAGCGTCGAGCATCCCAAGTCAGAGCACAACACATTTTCTCTAATAGTGAGTATTTGGTCTCACAATCATTGAACTTCTTGCTCAGATAGTAAATTGCATGTTCTTTTCTACCAGTGCCGTCATGCTGACCTAAGACACATCCTATTGATTCATCAAGAACAGTGAGATACATGATTAAAGGCCTACCAGGAACCGGAGGCACTAAGATCAGTGGTTCTTGCAAATATTTTTTTTATCTTGTCAAAAGCTTTTTAACAATCATTGTTCCATTCAACTGATTGATTTTTTCTTAGTAATTTGAAAATTGGTTCGCAGGTAGCTGTCAGGTGAGAAATGAATCTGGAAATGTAATTAAGTCAGCCCAAAAAGCCACAGACTTCTTTTTTTATTTTGGGAGGCGACATGTTTTGAATTTCCTGAACCTTGTCAGAATCAACTTCAATGCCCTTCTGACTCACAATAAAGCCTAACAGTTTGTCGGATCGAACTCCAAATGTGCACTTTGCCGGATTCAACCGTAGTTTGAATTTTCTGAGTCTGTCAAACAGTTTCTCCAGATGGTCCAGATGATCATCTTTAGTTATGGATTTGACAATCATATCGTCCACATAAACCTTAATCTCTTTATGGATCATGTCATGAAAGAGGGTTGTCATGGCACGTTGGTATGTTTCCCCTGCATTTTTCAAACCAAATGGCATGACTTTGTAGCAATATGTTCCCCAAGGCATGATGAAAGTAGTCTTCTCCATATCAGCTGGGGACATCTTGATTTGATTATATCCTGAAAAACCGTCCATGAAAGAAAAGACAGAGAACGACGTTGTGTTGTCTACCAAGACATCAATATGAGGCAGAGGAAAATCATCTTTTGAACTCGCCTTGTTGAGATCCCGATAGTCCACACACATTCGGACCTTCCCATCTTTCTTAGGAACCGGGACGATGTTGGCAATCCACTCAGGATATTTAGAAATGGCTAGGAACCCAGCGTCAAACTGGTTATTTACCTCTTCTCTGATTTTAAGTGCCATGTCGGGTCTGGTCCTTCTGCGTTTCTTCTTGGCAGGAGGACAATCAGGCTTGAGTGGCAAGTGATGTTCAACAATGTCGGTATCCAACCCAGGCATATCTTGATAAGATCAGGCAAAAATATCAACATACTCTTTCAATAACTTGACCAACCCGGAGTGTACATGCTTAGCGAGGGATGCCCTAATCTTGACTTTTCTCTTGACTTCATCAGTACTAAGATTGATAACTTCCACTGGCTCTTTGTGTGGCTGAATCTCTTTTCGCTCGTGCTCAAGGAGCCTTGCTAATTCAGCTGGTAATTCTCAATCTTCCTCACCATCTTCTTCAGCTTAGTTAATTGGAATCCCAGAATTACAATGGATGTTTTCCAAGTTGTTATCAATGCAATTATTTGTTCTGCATGTTTATGAATTATGTTTAGAATGAAGCTATTTGAAAAGGCGAAAAGTAAAAGAAACTTTGGCATTTATTTATTTGTGAAAAAGAAAAACAAAGAAAGAAATAAGAGCATGATTTGAATGCAAAAAACTTTTATTTATTGATCACATAATGTTTCAAAAGCGCGAGGCCCTTACAAGCTATCCACTCGTCTCAGGCGAGGACGAGGGAACAGAAAAACAAAATGCATTACATGTTTGTGGGAAAAACCACAGGAATCACGCTTGGTTTCATCTCGCTCCCCTCTATCAATAGTTGACTCAATGTACCCTTAGGCATCACATTGAGAGAAGAACCGGTATCGACAAGAACACGAGATAGCAAAGAGTCCATACATGTCACTGAGATGTGCAAGGCTCTATTATGGGCAGTACCTTCTGGAGGCAACTCTGACTCGTTGAAACCCAAGTACCGACTAGCAGTTATGTTTGTGACGACATCGTCAAATTGTTCTACTGGAATGTCGTGCATCACATGAGCGGTGTTCAAAACTTTCAACAAAGCTGACCTATGCGCTGGTGAGCTCATGAGCAAAGATAAGATAGAAATCCTCAACAGAGTTTTCCCTAGCTGATCCACAATCTTAAAGTCGCTCTTCTTAATCAACTTGAGGAACTCTCGATCATCCATGACTTCTTTGCTTTTGGTGACATCCGCAGATGGAGTCACTGGAACTGATGCTGTAGTTGATGCCCCTTGTTGTACAACAGGGGTTGCTGAAGTAGATTTCTCCTTAGGAGGAACAACAGTTGGAATTTACATTGGCTTAGATATAACCTTCGGAGAAAATAGTCGCCCGCTGCGATTCATCCCTCTAGTAGCGGTGACATTCATGATTTCAGATTCTGAAAACTGGATTTCTCGACCCCCAGAGAACACGGTCGAACCGTACTTCCAAGGAACCTCTTTTGAATTCTGATAGAGAAATGGCTTAGGAACACAGACAGTGATAGGTTGAATCTTCTTTTTAGGAGCTTCCACAGGAACCTTCCTATATATGATCGTGAACGGCTCGATAGTAGCTATCTCTTCCATAGACTTGGCCCTGGAAAACTGAACTACACCTTGGTTTATCAAGATTTGAATGCAACCTTTCAACCTTCAACACTGATTAGGATTATCATCGCAGATCTGACATTTCCCTGAACACCTTTCAATAACCTTTGTTCTTTTAACTTCTTGATCACAACAGTCATCGGAGTTTTCACTTCGTCGACATCTCTGATCAACTCAGCCTTTTGATTATCCTCGATCATATTAACCGCAGGTCTACCATGGGTAAGCAAGGAATTAGTTTGTATATTAGGACGCTCCTCATTAAATGTCAGGATTTTCTTATCAATAAGCTCTTGAACTTTATCCTTGAGAACAATATAATCTTCGGTAGCATGTCCTATGTACCCAGCATGGTAAGCACATGATGCATTCAGATTATGCTTCGGACCAAAAGGAGGAACTGCAGGTGCAATATCTCTGGGGACTATTGCCCCTTGATGAATCAAATAAGGAAACAACTCTATATAAGGCACATGAATTCTCTCAAAATTCATATGTTTATGGTTATTCTGATTGTTATTATTTTGTTTGTTCTGATGCTGATTTCTGTTGTTTTGTTAAGACTGTTGAGTTTGAGGTTGATTCTGATTCTATTCTGAGAATTCTGAACTTAAGGATAACAATAAGGATAACAATAATACGACATGGGAGCCATGGGAACCTGATACTGAGGAGAGGCCTTCGCCATCACATCATTTAATTCACCTTCCTTTTTCTTTGAATGACTACTCTGAGGTTTCTTGGTTGATTGTTGAACAACGGAACCAGCCATCCTACCAATTTTCAACCCGTTCTTAATCCTTTCACCAATAGTCACAATATCAGCAAAATTTGTCGAAGAACTACCCGCCATTTTATCATAATACAACCCTTGCAAAGTGCCCATGAAAATGTCAAGAAATTCATTGTCAGAGAGAGCAGGTCACACTCGAGAAGCCATCTCTCACCACCTTTGTGCATATTCTTTGAATGTTTCGGTTGAATGATGTGACTGATTCTGCAATCTGGTAGGAGCCAGATCAAGATTATATTTGTATTATTTTAAGAAGGCCTCTGATAGGTCTCTCCACGAGTGAATCTTGATACGTTCTAAACCCGTATACCAATCTAGAGAAGCTCCAAACAAGCTATCTTGGAAGCAATGTACAAGCAGTTCATCATTATCAATATAGGACGTCATCTTTCTATAGTACATGGTCACATGACTGCGAGGACAACTCAAACCCTTATACTTTGGAAACTCGGGAACCTTGAATTTTTGTGGCAGCATGACATTGGGAACCAAACACAAGTCTTTGGCTTCCATGCCAAAAGAAGAATATCCTTCAATCACACAGATTCTCTCGTCCAACAATTTATACTCGGCAGGTAGGTTATGGGCAGCAGATTTGACAAGAGCTTGAGGATTTGGAAGATGTGATGCGGATGGTGCAGGTATCTGTGGAGAAGCAAACTGAGACGGATATACCAACCCAGAATTTACCATCTGACCATCATTCTGACCTATCTGAAAATCATACGGATAACCAGTAGGAAGTAGCGCGGTAGCAGAAGATGCCCCAGTGTGGGGCATAAAATGAACATTCTGACCCATAGTTTGAGCAGGCTGAGACAAAATCGGAAATGTGAATAAAAGGGCCCCTATACACATGCTCGTCTTCTTCAAGAACTTCAACATCATTAGACACAGGCATCTGGAGAACTTGCATCTTAGGAATCTTGTGATCATCATGATTCACCACAGGAGGTGGAGTCGGAATTGGCATGCCCCAAGGATAAGCAGCAGAATTACCATTAACCATGGGCGCAACAAAAGGTTAATACGGAACAAAAGCACCACCACTGGAAATTTGAGGAGTGAAATTTGGAGGCATTCCCCACGGGAAAGTAGCAGACATTCTATTCAAACCAGGCTGAACAGAAGGTGGATTGACAGAAGGATGAGCAACAGTTTTGACTGGCGCTTCGGCAATAGCTGGAGAAGTAGCAATGACAGTAGTAGGGATCACCACAGGAGCGACAACAGTAGCATTAGTAACAATTGCAACCACAGAATTAGCAGTAGTAGCATCCTTCTGAGCACGAAGGAAATCCATGATAATGTCCATGTTAGTCTGGAACGGATCCATCCGACCTTGAAACTGAGCCAAAGTCTCCTTGTAGGCAGTGTTCTCTTGTTCAATATTAGCCATGATCCTGGTCTTGTTTAAGTGAGTGAAATAGTGATGTCGAGTCGTCGTCGTGCTCATCAAAATTAGCCATGATCCTGGTCTTGTTTAAGTGAGTGAATTGGCATGCCCCAAGGATAAGCAGCAGAATTACCATTAACCATGGGCGCAACAAAAGGTTAATACGGAACAAAAGCACCACCACTGGAAATTTGAGGAGTGAAATTTGGAGGCATTCCCCACGGGAAAGTAGCAGACATTCTATTCAAACCAGGCTGAACAGAAGGTGGATTGACAGAAGGATGAGCAACAGTTTTGACTGGCGCTTCGGCAATAGCTGGAGAAGTAGCAATGACAGTAGTAGGGATCACCACAGGAGCGACAACAGTAGCATTAGTAACAATTGCAACCACAGAATTAGCAGTAGTAGCATCCTTCTGAGCACGAAGGAAATCCATGATAATGTCCATGTTAGTCTGGAACGGATCCATCCGACCTTGAAACTGAGCCAAAGTCTCCTTGTAGGCAGTGTTCTCTTGTTCAATATTAGCCATGATCCTGGTCTTGTTTAAGTGAGTGAAATAGTGATGTCGAGTCGTCGTCGTGCTACAAGGCATGATGGACAGTGTAAGCACGCGGTTTCTGGATAAATGACATGCATATGAATATGATTGGATGCAATGTGCAAAAATAAAGTTTTTAAATTCCAGGAATTCGTGAGCTTTATCTTTATTAGCAATAATCATAAAGCATATAAGTAATGGCACAAAGATAAATTGACAAGAGAAAAACTCCATTTAAATCAATGAGATAAAGAAGTACAAGCTCCAATACAACTCAAATATCTGTCTTTTGGGATACAACAAGATCAACATGAACCCTATCAAATACAACCCTACAAACAAACAAGTGGAAAATAGCCCAAGGATTATGGTGTGGCAACACATCAGCATAAGCATCCCTCAACAACCTTGGTAAGTCCTCCAATGCATGCTCGGCAAATCTTGCTAGACAGCCATACCTCTCACTCCAATACTTCGCATTCTTCATGAGGTTGTGCAATAAAGAATGATTAGGTCCCTGCAGAAGATCATATATAAATTCCTCCTTCTGATCCAAGAGGACATGCAGATGTCGACTCTGACGCTCCCAATGAGTACTCTCTAAGTGGGACTGACTAATCTCCTCTCGGCTCTAATGTATCTGATCCTACAACTCCTGGACATTACTGAATACTTTGTCAAGATCGGTTTGACATTGAGAAAGGTTCTTCATCAACTGGTTAGCACGACCCTATTCACTCTCCAGCTTTGTCTTGTACTCTAATGATTTTGCTCAGAGATCTACAAGTTGCTTCTTGTAGCTCAACTCATCCTTATGGGCTTGATACTGAGCATCGACAAGTTGTCTCTTTGTTGAGGCAAGTCTGTCATAAGTACTCTTCAAAGCATCACTTGCTTTCTGGTGTTTGTTCTGCTCAAACTCTACCTCTTTGCTCATGAGCTCTCTCTTCTGGCGAAGACCTATCTGTAAGATTTCCTTCTCAGATGTGAATTTGTCAAGGTTGAGACAAAGATCAACATTCTCCTTCTTCAATTTCTCAATAACCTGCTTAATTTGATCAACTTCGGAAGGAAGAACAATGGTAGGTCCAGGAAACTTGACATGCACAGAAGACTCGGAAGGAAATGGTAGCAAAGTCGCTTGAACTCGTTCCTTGACCCATTGTGTGTAGCCTTCTTTCTCAATTCAATTCTTCTTATTCATCTCATCTCTACCCTCACGGTGAATGTATACCCATGTAACACTGAATCTCTTCAACAAACCCATGTCATCAACCCCTTCATGAAAGATGAATTCTTCCACTACCTCAGGATCTTGTATTTACTTGTACATCTTTAATTTGAACTTTTAGCATGGGATCAAATGATCTTGTCTTGTAAGAACAAAAGGACAGTACACTATTCTGCACCTTGAATTAGCTCTTCCTTTGTTTACCCATTTAATTCAATGTGGAAGAATGGGGAATTAACTTAAAGAACTTGATTCTTCTTAGATTCGAACTTGGTAAATGGGGATTTCCATATGAAATATCATCAATCTAAAAAAATGTTTAAAATGCGTACTTGATGGGTCGTACATTTCATAAGCACTTCATTTAGTTTAAACCGTTTAATTAAATCTAATAAGGACAAAATGCCTTGTTCCCCCCAGAGGAAATCCTTACGGCTTCCGCATGATGGAAATTAACATTGGTTGATCTCAAAGTAAAACGTCGTTCACGGCGTCTTGATCCTGAACCTCGATCCTGGATCATCTTTTAAAAATCTCTTTGTAAAATAAAGGAGCAATGGGCTTTATGGACTTTGAAAATGGAACTTGAATACTTCTTGCACCTTCCATTTGGACTTCCACCTTTAAATCTTATAAACCTGATCATAACTTAGACATTGATACAATACTTGATCTTGAATATGGAGAACTCCTTCCATCTTTTCACTAACCGCCTCGGGATAGCACGGCTATCTTTAATTCAGGAGCAAAAATGAGAGATCCCTAAATGCTCACGACCCTTTTAAATCAGAATTCCCAGGTTGCGTCTTAGTGGTGCTTGATTTTAAGAATCTGTAATTGAGAGGAACTGCATCTGCGCAAACTAGTTAGCCATAATAAACATGCATACAAAAGTAAAATAAAACAAACAAGAAACAGGCACAAGGAGGCGGGATCTTATGGTCAAAAATTAGGGTGCTATAGGACCATGTTCCATGTCCATCTAATATGACCATCATTGGCACTATATGGGTGTTTTATAACAAACTAGATGAAAAAGGAATAGTTACTAGAAATAAAGATAGACTAGTGGAAAATGGTATAATCAAGCTAAAGGAATATACTATAAGGAAACTTATGCTCCTATAGTTCATCTTGAAGCTATTAGACTCCTTTTAATATTCGTCTGCTGCCTGGATTTTAAATTGTATCAAATGGATGTTAAGTCAACTTTTCTTACGGCTATATAAATGAAGAAGTGTATGTATCTCAACATCTTGATTTTGAGGACCACTAAAATCCAGACTATGTTTTCAAACTCAAAAATTCCTATATGGTCTCAAACAAACTCCTAGAGCTTGGTATGATCGCCTTAGTGAATATTTAATCAAACAAGGATTTAGTCATGGAAAAGTGAACACAACATTGTGTATTAGACGTAAATAAAATCATATTATTTTATTTCAAATTTACGCAGGCGATATTATATTTGGGTTTACTGATGAATTACTTTCCAAGGATTTTGCTAGTTTGATGCAAGGTGAACTCAAAATTTCTCTAATGGAAGAGCTTACCTACTTCCTTAGATTTCAAATCAAGCAAGCAGAGGATGGAACTTTCATAAGCCAAATGAATTATTTCTCTTAGCTTCTAAAGAAGTTTGATGTGCAAAATTTAAAGAGCATCCCAGCCCTTATGGCATCAAATGAGTTGATAGAAAAAGATGAGATTAGCGTAGAAATCGACATTACCAAATAAAGAGGTATAATAGGATCCTTTCTCTATTTAACAGTGAGTAAGGCCAGATATTATGTTTTGTGTGTGTGTGTGTTAGATTTCAACTATCCCCTAGGGAATCCCATTTTAAAATCGTAAAAATAATTTTGAGGTATCATAACAGAACCTCCCAACATGACCATTAGTTTCCCAAAGGAAGCGAATGTAACTTAATAGGCTTTCTTTTATTTTGATTTTTTCTGTTGTAAGTCAGATAGGAAAAGTACTAGTGGTACTTGTCATTTGTTTGAAAATTATTTGGTTTCTTGGCATAGTAAAAAACAACATAGTGTTACTTATTTTATTGCCGAGGCTGACTAAGTACCCGCTGGTAATTTTTATGAACAAGTCTTATGGATAAAACAACAATTATTTGATTAAGATTTAAAACTCGTTTGTATTCCAATCAAATACATTAACACTAGTGCTATAATCCTCACTAAGAATCATGTACTTTCATTCATGTATTGAACGTATAGAAACCCAGAACCATTTCCTTAGGGATTCTGTTGAAAAAGGGGATGTTATTTCTTTAGCTCTTGTCTCAAACATTGTTGAGGATTCAGAAGAAGAGGGTGGTGAAAAAGAGGAGAATTTTTTAGAAGCAATAGCCTTGCTTGGAAGACAGTTCAATAAACTGATCAAAAGGATAGATCATAAGTCAAAGTCCTATGGCAAGAACACCTCTTCTGACAGTAGAAGAAGGGATAAGTATGAGGAAAATTTCAATCAAAGAAAAGGAGTACAATGACATGAGTGTGAGGGATATGGACGCATAAGAAAGGAATGTCCCGCCTATCTCAAAAAGAAAGAAAAAGGCCTAACTATCACTTGGTCTGAGGAGATTCTGAGTGGATCAGAAGATGAGTCTGCAAAACATGTCACAGCTCTGAAAAGTGTATGTGTATCTGATGGTGACTCAAGTGAAGGTGAATTGACTTATGATGAACTTGCTGATTCATTTAAGAAGCTGTGCAACAGAAGTGGAGAATTATATTAGCAAGGAGAGCAACAAAAAAAACTCATAAGAGAGTTAGAAGCTGAGAAGATGGAACATCTTGCAACAATAGAATCTCTCAAAAGTGAAGTCAGCCTGTTGAAATCTAATATTGATCAAATGTCCAAATCCATAAGGATGCTGAACCCTGGGACTGACACTCTAGAAGAAATTCTACATAATGGTCAGACATCAGGTAACCAGTCTGGACTGGGATTTGTTGGGAAACAGAAACCCATCTTGGAGATCAAGGGGCCAAAACCTAAAACTCAGAGGTCAAAGGGGATGTCACGACCAATGTCACAACCTCAGAGTCAAAGAAGTACACACCAGAACCAGAGGAACTTTCAAAGGAAAAAGTGTTACTACTGTGGAAGGTTAGGTCATATACAAGCCATCTATTATTAGCTACATGGATTTCCCAGTGATTCTCATCAAGGAAGATCCAAACAGGGTGCTCATGTCAAGAAAAAGCATCATGCCAAACCCAAGAAGGAAGTTCCTAACAAGAAGAGACAATGGGTTACTAAGAATGTGGCTCTAGTAGCTCACACTTCTCTAAGGATGCCTACCAAAAGGGATTGGTATTTTGATAGTGGTTGCTCTAGACACATGACTGGAATAGAGAATAGTTTGTTAAACCTAAAACCTCATTCGTCAAGTCATGTAACATTTGGTGATGGAGCTAGAGGAGAAATCAAAGGTGCTGGAAAACTAGATGGCCCTGGTGTTCCAAGACTGAATGATGTCTTGTTGGTTAAAGGAATTACTGTTAATCTCATCAGTATCAGTCAGCTTTGTGACCAAGGCCTCAATGTAAAATTCACTAAAGATAAATGTGTTGTCATCAATGAAGAAGGTAAGGAAGTTATGAGGGGATCTAGAGCCAAGAACAACTGCTATCTATGGGAGCCTAGGAGTAACCTCAATGTCCTGGTCAAAAATGAAGAAAAGGATCAAGTATGGTTGGAGAAAGGGAAACAAGTTCTAAAAATAGAAAGGACCATGTCCAAAACACTAGCAAGAGGAACTTCAAAGTCTACTTCAAATAGTAGGACAGGTTATGGTAAATGTCATGTGGACAGGCAAGCCAAGAAGGGATACCCAAAGAATGGTCATCAGGGAAATCTAGATAGGTTATATTGGAACCTGATGGATCCCATGGAAGCTACTCAACATACAGAAAGCAATGTCACTCAGAATGTCATAACATCGTTTTGTGACAATCTCAGTAACATGAACTGCTATCCTAGTCAGCCAGAGAAAACTGTGAAAAAGTCTGACTGGCATCACCTTGGGAAAGAATGTGAGGAACCAAGAGACTCAGGAGCATACAGTGATCACAAGGGTACAAGAGGCCTCAATGATACTCAATTTGAAAAATCTCTAAGGAAGTTTAGGTCCTCTATTAATGATGGATTATAGCAATTAAAAGTAATAGGGAATTACTTTGAAATTTGATCATTTACTGTTCAATCAAAAAGGTAAGTTCCCTCCTATTGAGCAATCGTACCTCTCTACTACATATATGATACACCCCTTCTATCCTTGGTACCCTCACAAACTGTTCATCTTACATTCATCCTTCAACAAGCACAGAGAACCCTCTCTCTCACGATCAAAGTCACCAAAAATGTCTCAACATCCAACAGATATTCCTTCCAAGAAGATGCCAACCAACTCAGACACAAATTCCGCTGCTAACTCTAAAGAGGCTCTTGAGATAGCTCCTCTGAGAATGCTGACCCCAGAAGGATTGATGGTGAAGAAACCATGAACCTCACATGCAAGACGACCTAAAGAACTTGTACCAGGTCAGGCTTCTCACTCCTCAACTCATGATGAGGCAATCAATAAGGAAGAGGCTAGGCAAATCCACTCCGTCATTGCCAACTTGGTAACGAGGGTTCTGATTGAGCCAAATGAGGTGCCAAGGATAGCCATTCCACCTAACTCTGAGAGTCATGCGCATAATTTGGATAATCAAGACAATGTCACGCACGATGTTGAAACATTGGAAGCCACTTCACAAGAGGGCAATAACAAGGGTCAAGGTTCTGAGAATATGGATGTTCACATGCAAGGTGGCCATAATGATGATGTGGCTGACACTATAGATCGTAAGAAGTACTCTGATAATGATTTGATAATCAAGAACAATCCTGGTATAGCCAAAAGGCTCATGACGAGGAAAGGGAAGAAGCAAGCTATGCAAAGCAACCCCAAAAAGAAGACTGTAGCCAAGAATACCCTTGTTGGGCCTGCTAAAGCATGGAGCAAGGTGGTACCAAAGAAGAGGAAGGCCCAATCCAGTACTGAAACTAATTCTACTTCAGATGATGATGATGATGATGTATCTGAACTTCCATCAAAGAAGAAACCAACCACTAGCAAGCTTGCTAGTGTCCCTGAGGTTCCAATTGACAACATTTCATTTCATTATCCCTCTTGAGAGTAAAGAAATCATGAATCTCATTCATGATGCAGGATTGATGACAACAGTTAGTCAATTCTCACAATGCTATGAGTTACTTGTCAAAGAATTCATCGTTAATCTTTCAGAGGAATATGCTGACAGGAAATCTAAAGAGTTTGGCAAGGTGTATGTAAGAGGGAAGTGTGTTACTTTTTCTTCAACAATCAACAAGTATCTGGGTAGGTCAGATAGAGCGCATCCTGATGTAACTATTTCTGAAAACAAAATGTGTCAAGTGATAATAGGCAACCAGGTAAAAAGATGGCCATCAAAAGGAAAGCTAGCTGCCAGCAAATTGAGTGTCAAGTATGCTCTGTTGCACAAGATTGGTGCTGCAAATTGGGTGCCCACAAACCATAAGTCTACTGTGGCAACTGTTCTTGGAAAGATCATCTATGTTAAGAGTCCCACATCGGACAATATATGGCATGAACATGTGTTTATAAGTGGGGGCAATCCTCACTCTACCAACCGGTTTTGTAGGGCTGAGTTAGGCCCAACCATGTTTCTTAACATGGTATCAGAGCCTTGTTTAAGATCCGGTGGGCCACCTTCTATGGTTTCCGCTATCGGGCCACCCACCATTTATTTCCACGCTTCAGTTGTCCAATCCTGAGCGTGAGGGGGTGTGTTAAGAGTCCCACATTGGATAATATATGGCATGAACATGTGTTTATAAGTGGGGGCAATCCTCAGTCTACCATCCGGTTTTGTAGGGCTGAGTTAGGCCCAACCACGTTTCTTAACAATCTATGTTATTGGGACCAAGGCCAAATTTGACTTTGGGACATATATATTTGATCATACTATGAAGCATGCAGGAAGTTATAGCATCAAATGCCCCATTGCATTCCCTTCACTCATCTGTGGCATCATTTTGAAACAGTATCCAAACATTCTCAAGAAAAGTGATGCAGCAAGCAAAAGAGAAAGCCCCTTATCATTCCATTCCAAGCTGTTACAAGGAACTCATGTTCCTGACATTGTTGTAACATCAGTTGAGACATCCAAGTCTAAATCAAGAAAAGCTGAAGTGATTGCCATGCTAAAGGAAACCTTCCAGGAGCTGGATGCTAGGAAGAAAACTCTTGAAGCATTGATCAGAACCCTTGAGCAAACTGAAGATGCTGAGTTCAATGATGAGGATAACCAAAATGATGGGTCAGAAGAGAAGGATAGCCAGGAAGCTGATTCAGAAAAAGATGCTACCAGGTCAGAGGAACACTCTGGTCAAGGAGAGGACAGGGATGAAGATGGCTCCCCTGATGCTGAGGAGACTAGTGATAAAGAATCTGAGAAGGTTAGTTCTAGTTCTGCCTCTGAGGAGGAAGAATGACATGTGTTGATGAAATGCTATGGAGCTCAAGCTGCTGGTTGCTGAGCTGTTTTTGTGAGCTGCTGGTTTGAAGTTTTTTTTATCTGAGTTTTTTTTGTTAGACTTATTTGACAACAAGAGTTGTATTGTTTTTGTGATGCTCTTCATAAGCAATGTTTGTGTGTAATGACCCCAATCATATCTAAAGTTATACATTGTGATCTATACTAACTAGTTGGATCTTAATTTATGGCTAAAAAGGGGGAAAGGGTAATAGAAAACAGCAGGCAGCAGGTGATAAAGTACAAATATGGATAGCTTGAAGACTTGCTAGAGCATATGTACCATTGTGCATATGACATAATCTTGAAGACTTGCTAGAGCATATGTACCATTGTACATATGATATAATCATACATGCAGGTGTAACCACAGGTGCAGCTGATGAAATGACGAGATGTGTGATAATTGCATGACTAGGGCTGTTAAGTAATGTGTTGCTGCTATATATGTGAATGTATGTTTGTATGTAAGCAGAATGAGAGGCGTGTGTATCTCTTCAGGGGGAGTAGCACAGGTGTGTGTACTTCAGGATGTTATTCTGAAGGTCATAACATCCAAAGCAGACTGGATGAATATGTGTGGCTACAGAGTGTGCAGGTTAAGTGCTCAGCTGGTAAGGTGCATCAGTTGAGGGGGAGTAACCCAATGTGTTACTCAGCAAAGTGTGACATCTGTAGTGGTAACTAACAGATGGTTAACAAGGTGAGATCTAACTGTGAGGACTCTGAGAGTGGTTTGAGCTAGTAACTTTCCTGCATGACAGGGCACATGATATGTCTTCTGCTGTGTGTAAACTCTGATATGTTAAACAGTGTGTTTTAGCCAAAAATTTGCCAAAGGGGGAGTTTGTAAGTGCTCTTTTTGTGGCAAAACTTTAGAGTTTGCATGTATGTCATACTAAATGTTAGGACATACTTAATGATGTGTGTGCAAGGTAAGTTAACTATAAGTTAAGCTGAATGTCATACAGAATGTCATGACACTGACCGTATGACATCCAGCGGGCAGGATAGTTTTTCTGGTATCTAGAAATCAGGAGCTCAAGCTGAAAGACAGAAGACATTTGAGAAACCCTAAAGCAAAACAAATGCTCCTGAATTAAAGGGCAAGCGTGCAGAGAATTGAAGAGTATGGTTTGTTATGATTAAACCTAACTATGTCCACCAAGGCCCAAAGGACTGACTGCACTATAAATATCAGAAGGAGCAATCCTAGAAATCAAGCTCTTGACAGAAGATCAGAGAGTACAAATTACAGAGTCCTTGTGAGTGAAGAAAGTGTATTCTTCACATGTGAATTGAGTCTTAGGAATACTTATATACCAAGCAACTGTCTGCTGCATTGGTTAGGTAGATTCTAAGCTGTGTCTCACTCAAAGCTTTTAAGAAAGAGTGTGTGTGTCCCTTGATCAAAGCTTTTAAGCAAGATCAAGGTGTGTATGAAGTAGTTCTTCATCTTTACTCTGTAACTGTAATTGGATATCACTGTGGTGTGATTGAGGGGGAGTGAGTGGGAATACTCAGGTCTAGAGTGTCTCTAGGTTGAAGTGTCATTGGGTAGGTGTTAAGTGAGGAGTGCAAACTGAGTTGTTTGACTCTGAATTAATTCTACTGGTAGTGAATTTCCTCCCTGGCTTGGTAGCCCCCAGATGTAAGTGTTGTTGACACTGAACTGGGTGAACAATTGTTGTGCTATTTATTTCTTTTACTTATAGTTTAATTAGTTAGTACAGTAGTCAATGTCACAGTGGATGTTATAACTTTGGTAATAACATTCATCGTGTGCTTGCCAGAATTTCAGCCTCCTTGCACTCTAGGGTACACTCAAACTTATCCTTCTTCTTTAAGACGGCAAAAAAGAGGAATGCTTTTTCTCCTGCATAGGAAAGGAAGCGAGATAGGGCGGTGCGGTAACCTCTGAGCTATTATACTTCCATTATGTTAGTGTGGCTCCTCATGGTGATAACTGCTTGACATTTATGTAGGTGCCTCGATGCCTCTTCGTGTTAACATGAAACCCAAGAACTTCCTTTCTTGGACCCCAAAAGAACATTTGATAGGATTTAGGTGGATATCATATATCTTGATTGATTGCATGACATTCTAAGTCTTCTGCATAGTTGCGCCCTTAAATAGTCTTAATTATCATGTCGTCAATCAAGACTTCAATGTTTCGCCCTATCAGGTGCGCTAAGACAACATCCATAAGTCGCTGGTTGGTGGCACCAACATTCTTAATGTTGAAAGGCATGATATTATAGTAGTTGTTGCTATGATTTAACATGAAAGTTTCATTGGGCGTGTCTTAGGGATCCTTCCAAATATGGTTGTACCCCGAGTACGCATCCATGATACTCAACATGTGGTAGCATGTTGATCTGTCAATGAGGAGATTGATGTCTTGAAGTGGGTACGAATCTTTAAGGCATGCGACATTTAGACCGGTGAAATTCACACACATGTGCAACATGTTGTTGGTTATTTGTACAAGAACCATGCTGCCCAATCAGGTGGCGTATTTTTTTATGTGATGAATCCAACATCGAATAGTTTCCCACCTCTTCATCAATTGTGACCCTTTTTTCCTTGCCTATATTCTGCTTCCTCTTTGTCACTAATCTTCTAGAATGGTGGATGGCGAGGCAATGGCTCACCACAAGATAATGTGTTAACATTCTTAATGAGTTGGTCGACTAGTTATCGTTCCTTCTATGTGGATAAAGAAGTACCTATCTACGTCACATGATGGGTGTGAGGACCTATCTGAACCTCCTTCAAATCTTCAAGGGTCGTGAGCCTTTCTGCTTCAATGCCCAGTTTAGGGTCCTAACACTCGAATTCAGTATTTGAAACTTTTGAAGGAGGGACAATAACAATGGAGAGCTCTTATGTGTTTTTCCCTAGGCTATTTTGATAGCACTGTCGATCTGCTTGTTGTTCCCTTAAGATCATATTGGCTCACTCGTCAAGGAGTGGGTACTTTAAGGTTAAGTACATAGAGGAGACGACTGCTCCCAGGGTTTTGATAACCAGTTTCCCAGAATAATGTGATATGGCATATTGACCTCCACAATGAGGTAGATGACGTAGATTTCCTTGGCATCAAATCCCTCACCACATGTGGTTTCTAGGGTTATGTGACCCATTATTTGTACATGTTGGCCTGATAAGCTCTTCAAAGAACCACTAGACATTTTTATGTCGTTCAAGTTAAGTTGTAGTATTTGGTAGGCGTCCCGAAATAGGACATTAGTAGAGTTGTCAGGGTCTATAAAAATGTGCCCGATGTCCCTGCACTATTGCATAGTGATGACCATAGGATCATCATTTTGACGATTGAGGTCGAAGGCGTCCTCCTCAGAGAAGATGATGTTAACCCTTATTATCCTTTGAGAGCTTCTAGGAAAACCATGGTATGTTACATATGCCGCAAACACCTGCCTTGCGTATTTCCTCCGGGAAGATCTAAAGTTGCCTATACCAGTGAAACCTTTGACGGTGTTCTTTGTGTTGTAGGTTATGGTTTTGTCGACCATATTAGGAGAGGGGAGATGAACAGAGTTAGAGTATTAGTGTGGCCATGTTAGTTTTACTAGTAAAAAAGTAAAGGTATGTGTGTTCCTAGTGTCTGCTTTCTACATGTTACTTTATGATGTTTATTTTTAAAGTAAGTGTGTCACATGCAAGTATACATGTATGTTTGATTGTAGCAAGTAATGAAATAAGAGATCGTACCCACAAGGAGTGAAAATGATTTAGCTTTGAACTTTAAAGTATTAAATTCTTGTTTAAAACTAGTATGAGCGAGGTAACAAAATAATAATAATAACAACAAGAATTTCACACAACAAGCTAAAATACTAAATAAGAGAGGATAAGATAACAGAGAGAATGATTGGTGAGCTAAGATCCATTAATATATTATTGTTAGAATATATCCATGATGTGAAGTGTCATGCCTCAAAAGGTCAGAACATGATTTAGGGGTGTATCTCTAAAACAACAAAGCATGCATAACTAGGGCAATGGAACAAATCTATAAGCCTCACTTATAACCCTAAAATACGTCTTATTTTAATTTTGAAAATGTTTATGGTGTCAACTTCTTATCTATAAGCAGGTTGAATTAAGTGAATATTTCTATCCTACTTTATTAACCACTTTTGTTATGAAATCCACATGTTGTTGGATCCCTCTCAACAACAAGCTTGTACCTTTTTCTAAGTTGATCATTCTAAGAAGCAGGTGTATAAAGTTAAAACACATAACAAAACAAGGCACTATTCAACACATCATTTTAACATAAGAACGACTCTATATTAACTTCACTTTTCTCATCAAATACGAGTTTAGCTCATAATGAGCTGAGTACAAACTACTGGAATGAAATTATAGGATGACATATTCTTAGCAAAGTTATGTAAAAAAAATGGCAACCTAGAAAAACTTTGAAGATCTCTTGTGTTGGATAAACCGCAACAGAATTTTTCAGTCACGACAACTCCAAGCAGCAAATACAGGATTAGATGAGAAGAAGAAAGCTCTCTAATTCTTCCTAATCCTCAAATGAAAATAAATAATACTGAAAATAATTCTGAATGTGTGTGATTTCTAGCTCGTAGTCTCTCTTGCTCTGATAGTCTGGCTTGCTTTTATATACTTTGAGTATGAGTGTGGAAGTTAATGGTTCTTGGATCATGGACTTATGATAAGAATAAGGTTCAGACCATATCAAATCACTAAAAATTCCAGTTGTTCATCTTACCTTCGTGAACAAGTTATCTAGTATAAATAACATTCGAAGGCAATGTGTCTTTCGAAGGCTGCTGCAGCAGGTAGTGGCGCAGAGCAGACGGCGGGTGGCTGGGTGCAGGATGCACTTTTCCAGGCGTGGTCCCCACTGTACTACCTTTTGTCCTTAAGCTTCTTTAATCTTATCTTTATGTTATATCTCTTTCTTGACACAATTCCTTGCCACACGTGCCCTAGTGATAATCATTCTCCCCGACTCTTAGTGAATTTGTAGCTAACAAAACTTAACATCTTCCTTCCATTTATCTTCATTCTAACCCAGACTGTGTCTTAAAGTGTCATACCTCAGCTTGCCTTTACCAGATTCTCTTTAAAATAAAAACACACGAAAACCCATAAAAGGTGCACATAGTGAACTTAGTGTAAAAGCATACTAAAACAAGAAAATATAGATAAATCCTACTTAAACCTAACTAATATCATAAGAGAAAATGGGTCATCATGATACACTAAAATAGCGTTATCACTTCCCCAAACTTGAACTATTCCTTGTCCTCAGGTGATGCGAAAGTGATTGACAAAAGAGATGTTCAAGAACAAATAGGACCATATTAGTGAAAGGGCTCAGTCATTTACTGGATGAATAGCCTGAGCAGGGAAATAGTTGGTGCAACTCAACCTGTTTTTAGACTAAAGATGTTATTACCAAAGTGATGAGACACATATTGTCACGCCACTACTCTTCAGAAGAATGAGCTAATTTTTCTTTATGATTCCTATTTGAGTACTCTTGTGACTTAATATTTCTTCCTTTTGGGTTTTGAGGTGGAGTTCTGCTCTGATTCTTCTCTTGACTTTTTACTTTCACACTCTAGATCACACCTTTCCAATTTATTTTATTTTCTTTTTCTTTTTTTTAGCACAACACTCCACCTTTTCATTCAACGAGATATCACTTGTAATGAGTCCAACTGGTTATTGAGATGAAGATGCTAGTTGTTCCTCCAGTTTCGGACACAGGAACTTCTCATCAAGAGTGGCCTTTGCCATTTTTTTGCACACTTTTGTCTGTTTATTAGCAACAATTAGGGTGCTCTCTATTTGTGTAAAGAGTCTACATCTTTATCAAAATCATTTCTTCCTTCCAAAGAAATTCCCTAAGGTTTCTACTTGCTTCACAATTTACTCCGAAGTGTCCTCCATATGGGAATTCGTGACAGGCAGACAAGATTTTCCGTGTGTAACACCCTTTTCTATCCACAATTAAAAGGCACATTTTTCACATAAATCAGAGTAAAATATTTAACTCAATAAAAATCACCTCAAAAGGTGTACATTTCTCAATAGCTCAAAATAAGTCAATGCTCCGTGTACAACGGGTTTTCCCAAAATACATCAAATTGCACAAAACAGTGGAATTCAAAGGCATAACTCAAGGTTTTCCTCATCAGGGAAAATAAGCAAAATAACTCAACAGTATATAGTTTAACTCAAAAGTTCCCAACCCGGTGTTACATATTAGAGCAAGACCCTCTAAGTTAACGAAAAAATCAACATATAAATAGCGTCATAATCATATTCAACACATTCATATTCATCAATAGGCCTCAATAGCCACAACATCATAATTCATACAAAAGACTCATAAATGCAAAATGCAACAGGACTCAATGCATGGGGGGTACCAATCATCACAGCGCGATGGACACTGGGCCATCAACCCTCCAAGGTCCCCATCAATAGGATCGATTCTACTAGAGAATCAGAGCACATCAAAACACTTCACATCCACATAGTGGCATTGAAGCCAAAGTAATCGAGGTCCTGAACCGAAGTCCGGATGCACATGAATGCATGATGCACACGTCACAAACCATCCTCAGAATAACATCATAGGTGCATCATCATTCATCATCATCAAACATCATAGCTCATCATCATAATCATCATTGTACGTCATGTCATCATAATAATCATCATCATACCTCGTAGAAAATCATTATATAATCATGTACAAATCACATAGCGCTCACAGTCATACTCATATTAATTCATCATATTATCACATATTATCACATATAATCACATATTAATTCATAATTATACTCGCAGTAATCCTCATACTATTGCCTATTAATCACATAAACTTCACAGTACCACTCATGCTAATCCGTCACAGAATCAAACATCAAGGCATCACTGGACATGATCAACATTCGCGAAACTCTGCTACATTCACTGGCATGTTCGCTAGGCGAGTTTCTTCGCTAGGCGAGTCTGGGAACAACATGGTTGTCTAGGAGAAGGTTTCTTCGCTAGGCGAACTGTGCGACGACAGCAAATTCTGCTACGCACCAAAACTCCAAATCACTCAAAAAGCTCTACGATTCACTTACCCAATTCCCCCAAAACATCCCTAAATCATCCCTAAGGTCTTACGGCGATAAAGGCATAAAACCTACGGTTTATTAGGCCAATCCCAGAACATATTCACACCCTAAATCACATTTTTTCCTTCAATTACACCCTAAGGCGTTAGAGTTACTCACATTCAAATATTCCTATTCCTTCAGGGCCAGACACGTTCAAATCATGGCTTTGGCCACAAAGGCCTAAGGTTTCCCTTTCTCATATCTATGCTCTAACTGTCAGGAATACTTACCGCTGCACCACAACATCAGAGTTCCCAAAACTAGATTTAGGCCACGAAGGCCAAAATTCCTTTTCCTCATAATTCTCCATAAAACCCTTAAATCAACCATAATCACATTGAAGGTTACACATGGAAAATCATGAAAAGCTATACTCTCCGTACTTTAATTGTCGATTGAAGCCTTCTCAATCTTTCAGGGAATCTCTCGAAGCTTCTGCCTCCAATCTTCTCCTCAGAGCTCTGGCCTCAATACTTTTCACGGTTAACAAAATGAATCCTAGTTCCCTTCAGAATGCCTTTTTGTCAAACCTAGTCTTGGGCCACACAATTGGGCTTTTCCCATAACACCCTTACTAACTACTCTTAATGTCCAAATTATTCTTATTTCACTTATATTTATTTTAACTAATAATACTAATACTTCCATATTATATACTATTAATTAAATAAATAATCCAAAAATGCATAATTCCCAATAATCCACAAAACCGCCGAAAACGCCCAAAATACGAATATTCTCAATTAAATAAATAAATTAAAATATTCCAATTAAATTTAGGGTGTTACAACTCTCCCCCACTTAAAAGAATTTTCACCCTCGAAAATTACCCCAAGGGAATAGAGTCGGATACAACTCCCTCAACTGATCTCAACGCTCCCAATTCTAACTTTCTCCAACTGGTCCTCCGCACAATACCTTTACCAAGGCAATCTCTTTACCTCATAGTTGCTTCTCGTTCATCAATCCGAACTAGCAATGCTTCAACAATCAGATTATCTCTCACTTGTACACCATCCATCTGAATCAGTGTACTTCCTCAACTTAGGCACACGAAACACCTCATGCAATTTCACAAGCGACAACGGTAAAATAGTCTAACATGCTACTTCTCCCACGCTTCCACTGCACCACTCTGATACGGACCAACAAATCAAGGTGTGAGCTTTCAAGACTCCAAAGCTCGGCCAACGCTAGTTACCGGCGTAACTCTCAAAAACACATGATCTCCCTCTTGGAATTCAAGTGCTTTCTTCCTCTTATCATGATAACTTTTCTGATGACTCTGTGACGCTTTCATCTTTTCTTGGATCATAATGATCTTTTCAGTCGTCTCTTGCATAATCTCAGGTCCGAGTACAACACTCTCGCCTAACTCATACCAACATAACGGAGTCCTACACCTCCTACCATACAAAGCCTAATACGGTGCCATTCCGATATTAGAATGATAATTGTTATTGTAGGTAAACCCAATCAATAGCAAATGACTATCCCCTGATCCACCTTGATGCAACACACAAGCTCTCAGCAAAACCTCTAAAGACTGGGTAGTTCTTTTTGTCTGTTCATCCCTCTGCGGATGATAGGCAGAACTTGACCTCAACTTAGTACCCAAAGCGCCTACAACTCTCCCAAAACCTCGATGAAGATCTCAGATCCTTATCGGGCACTAATAACGCAAAATCATATCGTTTATTTGACTTGATTTACATGCATTTATTTGAGACTATTGTTAATTTATCTGGATATATGTTCCATCATACGGTTTACTTACTATGTTTTGCAGATTGTGGAGAATTTGGATTAAAGAAAGAAAAGAAGAAGTGGAAGGAAAAGAGAGAAGAAAAACAAAAAATAACAGAGAAACGGATTTTGTGTGTGTGACGCTCGTCACAGCTTCCTCACGGTCTTCACATCCTTCACAGTCGTCACAGACCCTCACGATCGTCACGTGCAACACAGTCGTCACAAGAGTGTCACGACCGTCATGAACCAAATATCATAATGACGTCCAAATCAGAAGTAGCCACGATCACTCTCAACTTAATTTCTTCCTACACTTTCTCCACTAACTGCCCACTACTGGAAGTTACTCCCACTTCCTCCATAACTCATTCATGATCTCTGGAAGTTGAGAAAGAAAATACCTCCTATAAATAGGCCTGAATTCACAGCATTTGGGGGGGGGGGGGGGAGGGCTTCGACGTATCGAAGTGCTGCCGAAATTTCCATTGAAGCCAAATTTACGTTCTTGCATTATTTCCTTTTTCCTTTCCCTTTTTATCCAATTGTATTGTCGTATTCTTTCTGCATTTTTATTTCGCCAAAGTAGAATCCGGCCGACATTGTGGAGAACTACTCTTCAATTTCAGTACTACTTTCCAAGTTCTTATTAATTGAATTATTACGTTATTTTCTGTCATAATGCATATTTTATTACTTTGTTGTTTATGTTTATTTCCGTTTGCATTAATTATCATGTCTAGCTAAACTAGTTTTATCGGTATGTAATTGAATTAGTAGGATGGGATTCGATAATACCCGGTGCACCTTCCCTTTTTCAAACACCTTTCTGGTCGTAGTTTTTGATCAAAATCTTCTAAATAAATCTTCGTCGCGAAAGCGAGAAATTATTTACAGTAGTTTTGCCACGAGAGTGTGAAATTCATTAAGGCACGAGCCGGCACGCGAAAGCTGGGGTTCAAACTGGATAGTAAGAACTAGGCATTGATTTTAAACACAGCAAAAGTGCTTTAAAAGAAATCAGAATTTATTTGTTTTCAAAAAGTAGTTTTAACCCTGAATGGGACTGCGAGAGTGTACATTCCGCCTTAGAATTATGACCCGAGTCAACAACCATCGTGAGGCAAAGGTCTTTAAACGAGTATTCTCTCCTGAAAAGTGTTTGCAAAGACTAAAAAGCACCGGCGACCTGTCGAATCCCCGAAAACTAAAGCATTACATACCGATATCCCTTTACCGCTCTTCCCTAAACCAATAATCTTTATTTCCATTGTATTTAATTTCATTCGCATTTAACTTTCCTAATTCCATTAGCCTTAGCTTTACGCCGCGACAATAGATAACGGTAGGTTGACATTGGTCTCTGTGGGTTCGACAAATCTTTTATATTACTTATACCCCCACACTTAAACCATTGTTTGTCCTCAAGCAATCAACCAACACAGTAAAAAGAAGTAAGCATAATTCGAAACAAAGACACGACGAGACTCTAATCATACGTGGCTGCTAGGCTAATGTAAGATCGACAGGTACTAAATATCAATACCAAGGATACCGTAACGACACAATTTCAAAAACTCCTTACTCATACAGACCAACCTGAATCATGCCATTATAACTCAACCTATATCTCATGCTCTCTTTCACCCTGTTTCATTCTAGTACAATCACATTAAGCCCGTTATCCATACACACTCATGGCAAGTAAACCTGTTAGTGACTATGATCTCATTGTTATTTCATTTTACTCTGCAAATATGCTTAAGCATCAATTTAACTTAAAGAGTTTGTACCGTTGGGCTAAGTGATCGGGTGAGGAGCACCTAACTTAGAAGGAACGTCTCTTTTTATTCATAATTTTGTTTCCTTTCTTAATTTCTTATTTTAAACCAGAGATCATACACTTATTTGCATCGGTTTCTTAATTAGTGTGTTTAGGATGGTGCTGACTGCTTAAATAAACTACTCAGGGATTACTAAAAGAAACTGGAGCTTTAAGGTTTCGGCATAATGGGTACTCAAATTTATTTTTCATATTTAGGGGGTTAAGGGTGTCAGGATGATATCAATTTTATCGAAACTTTCCCAAGTTTTTTCTAACATAGCATGAACAACCTATATACTCTCAGAGTACCATGCCATGAATCGAAGCAAATAATTGTTGGAGGTTAAAATTTTGAAAATTTTGAAATTATGGGGAAATTAAATTACAAGTGAAAACCACGCATAAAGACTCGACAGCACATGCAAGGACTTTGACATAATGTTGCTCGCTTCCAGAGGAAGTACTCATCATCAGTGTCCCCACCAGCAGCGACATTCGTAGGAATGTCCGTGGGCATAGCTCATCTTCTCAGATCGTCATCTAGAGAGTTTTCTCCTAGATAGCTAAAGTGTAACAAGCGATACATTTCTTTATTTTCTGTAAATTGAAACAAACAAATTAAAATAAAGACCTTGTGGGTTGCCTCCCACACAGCGCTTTGTTTAACGTCGATAGCTCGACGGCTAAGGAGTGCAAGTACTCATGGTGGTTCTTTCAAGAATGGTTCCTCGATCGAACTTTGAATAGTCTTCAGTTTCCATGGCCACTTATCAAGCCATCTCTCATATCCCTCGCCTTTTCTTTTCTTTCTTCTGTAGGGTGGTTCATTGTTTTGAACTTGTGATGGTGGTTCTGGATCTATCCTGAGTATCAGTTTTTCAAATTTGGGCTTAGTTATTTCATCATCCACCTCAAAAGTTAATCTCACCCTTTTAATAGTAATGATGACCCTAGTTTCATGGTCCTCGAATTTTCTTTTCTTATGAAGGACCTTAGACAAAGGTGTATTGGTGTGGATATTTTGCAATACCTCCACATATGTTTTGGATTGGGAGTCTATCTTAGCTTCCACAACCCTTTGTGGGAAAGAAATAGGTGGGGTATAGGGAGGAGGAGCATCAATAGGTGCTTCCTTCTCTACCTCTTCGAAAGCCTCCCTTTCGGGTGGTGTCGGTGGATTTTTCTCAATATGTATGCATTTCTCACCAAAACTCTCCTCAGGCTCATTATCACTCTCCTTAGGATTTTTTATTTGTTCTTCATTAATGGTTGTTACAACATTCACATGTCCTTCTGGGGAGGGTCCTAGAGGTGTTTGTCTAAGCAGGGAGGTTTGAGTCTCCAAAGCCTTGCTGTGAATCGCGAGGGAATCGACCATATTGCTCATCGGCTTGAAATTTTCATTAATTTGGAGATGTTGTTTTCTAAAATCTTCATTTTGGAGAGTTTGTGTCTCCACAAAGCGTTCCATCATAGATTCTATCCTAGAGTGGGTAAGCGTCGCATCGAATTCTTCTAGTAGTAGTTCGAGGTTAGATGTATCGAAATCTTGCGGTTCCTCACAATATTGAGAGTCTTCATTGTAGAGGAAATTTGGGTGAGAATACGTCGTATTGAAATCTTCTAATAATATTTCGAGGTCAGATTTAAGCGGATCTTGTGGTTCCTCGAAATATTAGGGGTGGTAGTTATAATATTGGGGGTGGTAGTTATAAGGGAAATATGGGTTATACATAGTGATTTAGATAAGAGTGCCTTAGTCTATACTATGCAAAAACAGAATCACAATATTGATTGTTGGTCCCCGGCAACGGCGCCAAAATATTGATATGTCCGCAAGTGCACGGAAATATCGGGCACAATGCTCAACGGTATCTCATCCAACTCCCAACTTCCTCAATATACACCTTAGCTAGCTTCAACATAGAATGATTAATCCTCATTGTTAAGAATGAGCTGATCTAGTCAAGCTATCCACAATTACCCAAATCAAATCATATTCTTCAAAGCCTTCGGTAAACCTAACACAAAATCCAGAGAAATACTATTCCATTTCCACTCTGGAATATTCAACGGTTGCATCAGACCCAATGATCTCTGATGTTCAATCTTTGAATTTCGATACGTCTAACCATCACATACAACTCAACCACTTCTTTCTTCATACTCGGCCACCAAAATAATTCCATCAAATTCGGGTACCTCTTCATAACACCGGTATGGATACTCAATCCACTTAAATGTCCCTCCTCAAGAATACTCTTATCCAACTCACACTATCTGCAACACAAACTCTATCACGACATCCCATGATACCATTTCCAATAATTCAAAATTCAGCTCTTTGACTTTGATTCATCCCACCCAACCGATCTACCAACTCAAATCAGCTCTTCACAAACTACACTCATATCCCAAAATTGCTCAATCAGTTCTAACTCTTTTACCATTATCATCGGTATATGCAAAGGTATCCAAATCAATGCATCATCTACCACGTTTGCTTTACCCAAATGATAATTCAAACACAAACCATAATCCTTCAAAAGTCCCAATCATCTCTTCTGTCCCATATTCAACTCTTTCTAATCAACCAAATACTTTAAGCTCTTAAGATCATTAAACATCTCAAATCTCGAACCAAACAAATAATGCCTCCAAAGCTTCGACACAACCACCACAACAACAACAACAAAATCTAAATCATGTGTCAGATAATTTCTCTTATGCACTTTAAGTTGCCTGAAAGCATAAGCTACGACACGCTGATGTTGCACTAATACATCTCATAATCCCATCAACAAAGCATCACAAGATACAACAAATAGTTCTGCCGGATTCGGCAAAATCAAAACACGAGTTGTTGTCAGCCATCCTCAAAAGCTCTAGAAAATTTCTTCACACTTTGCATCCATAACAAAATCTTGAACTTTCCTAATCCACTGCGTCAATGGCAAAGATAACTTGGAAAAATCCTTCAATGAATTTCCGATATTAATCTGCCAACCCAAGAAAACTTCTAATCTCAAAACAGGTTTTGGAGTTCCCCATTGCGATATGGCTTCAACCTTCGACATATCAACCATAGTAACTCCACTCGAGATCACTTAACCAAGGAACTTACTTCCTCCAACCAAACTCACACTTTGACAGTTTTTGCGTACAACTGCTTCCCTTTCAACACTGATAACAAAATTTTCAGATGCTCATCAAGGTCCTCTTTACTCTTCGAATATACCAAAATATCATCATTAACACAACCATCAACTCACTCAAATAAGTATGGAAAATATCGTTCATATACTCCACACACCCACATGGTGCCTTAGTCACCCCAAATGGCACTACGAAATACTCATCATGTTTATACCTTATTTTAAAAGCAATCTCCTGAATATCTTCAGCCTTCACACGAATCTGATGATACCCAGATCTCCCATCTATCTTACCTGTAACAACCAATTGATCCATCAAATCCTCAAGTTAACTCTTCAACTCTTTCAATTCCAGAGCATACACACTATATGGAGCCATCGATATCGGACCATTTCCAGGAACTAAATCGACCATAAACTCCACTTCAAATTCCAGTAGTAAATCATTTATCTAATTAGGAAAACTCTCGGACAATCACAATTAATTGGCAAACCACCAACTTCCTGTCGCAACTGCGAAAAACAACCGGCAGAAAAACAGAAAAGTCGCCACTTTCGTTATTCATCCCAAAGAGAGGGAAAGGAAACGATCGGAAAAACCTGACAGAAAAAGGGAAAGACAAGGTCATCGCAACCATGTCTAGATTCGGGAGTCGGTTACACAAGGGGAAGGTATTAGCCCCCTTCACGTCCGTCGTACTCGACGGGATCCACGCATTGTTGTCTATCTAAAAAAAGGTGTGTTGAAACTATCTAGCTAAAGGCTCAGGGACAAAAGAAAAAGAAATGAGAAGTGACTCGGCAAAGCATCGCCTCTCTGTGCCTACGTACTCCCTCGTGCAATGGGAAAGTCAGAGTCAACGTAGTTCGACTAACTACGGGAGAAAGGGGGAAGGTTTCTCGCCAAGACATCACATCTTGTGCCTACTTACTTTCATCTGGTATGAAAGATCAGAGCAAATGTAGTTCGGGCTAAAAGGACCACAGGTTGGTTCAAAAGTTTTTAGGTGCCAGAATGTAATCAGGAAAGACAAAACACCTCAACTGCGGATTGTAGAACTGCAGAAAGGCATAACGGCCATCCACCTCATGTACTGAAGGCTTGCAGACCAATCTCAATAATCTCCCATAAGACTGCCTGAAATCCTCCATCACCTTACCACCAGCCAGGGAAATCAAACTCAGCAAAGATCTAACATCTGGAGTCGGAAGCTTGTAAGCCACTGTTCTCTTCAAGGACTCCATATCGGCAATAAGGGAACAAGATCACTAGAATCGGAGGAGAAATATGCACTTGCAACACAAATACATGTTAATGAAATGCAGATGAAAATGCAAACAAGGGATCAAGACTGTTGTGCTGTTGGTCGAGAAGAAACAGCGCTTCGCCTTAGCAAGAACAAAGTACCGACAATAGGACCCACTGATAAACAGATTCACACTGTAAAGAACCGGGTATTCTGAAAGCCAAGGTTTCCTGCATAACTCAATCCCTCTCACAGGTATGGACCTATCCACTGATAAGGTTCGACATCCTATGCGTTTTTCAGCGTCACAGACTTTCAAGAAATGATGATACGTTCACCATTTCTGGTTTAGCATCATAATCTCTTGAAGAGGCCTCACTTAACTGACTCACAAATGATCAGTCCCCAGAGTCGACAACCCTCAGATCCAAAATTCCTTTGAGGCCAAAGGGCCAGAAAGAAAATTGTCAAAGAGAATCTTGTCCGAGCGCGAATTTCATGGTGAACTAGTACGAGCAAAGCAAGCACATCCACCACTACTTTCCACTACTAAAGCTAGGTGTATACTCAAGCCTGGATTTGGCTTATCACTCAATGGAACTTCCCTCCCCACAGCACAGCAGTAATGACATATGATGCGGGAAATAAATGCGGGAAAGTAAAATGCGAAAGTAAATAAGGCACACATATACAACACCCAAAGATAAACAGACAAGCGCTAGGATTGACTCGCATAGGGAACCAGTGTCCCCAGCAGAGTCGCCAGCTGTCGCAACTGCGAAAAACAACCGGCGGAAAAACAGAAGAGTCGCCACTTTCGTTATTCATCCCAAAGAGAGGGAAAGGAAACAATCGAAAAAACCTGACGGGAAAAGAGAAAGACAAGGTCATTGCAACCATGTCTAGATTCGGGAGTCGGTTACGCAAGGGGAAGGTATTAGCACCCCTCACGTCCGTCGTACTCGACGGGATCCACACATTGTTGTCTATCTAAAAAGAGGTGTGTTGAAACTATATAGCTAAAGGCTCAGGGATAAAAAGAAAAAGAAAAGAGAAGTGACTCGGAAGAGCATCGCCGCTCTGTGCCTACATACTCCCTCATGCAATGGGAAAGTCAGAGTCAACGTAGTTCGACTAACTACGGGAGAAAGGGGGAAGGTTGCTCGCCAAGACATCGCATCTTGTGCCTACGTACTTTCATCTGGTATGAAAGATCAGAGCAAACGTAGTTCAGGCTAAAAGGACCACAGGTTGGTTCAAAAGTTTTTAGGCCCGAGTAGGGTTAACAAGTAGTTCTAGAAGTTGGTGTATGCAGCTCGACCATTGGAGACTTAGGCGTTACCGTTTGCGGTAGAACTAAGAGTTAACGACACTCTTTTATTTGAAAAGATTTTCCTGATTAAGATCCCGAAGGATGAAAAAGTTTTGAATTGTTTTTGTGTTTTTTAGAGAAGAAGTGTTTTGAACTTGATTTGTAACTCATGTCGCACTAGAGACTATGACCTAAGAGCGAATGCGTCGTATATCACCCAAAGGATGTACACTAAACACTCTAGGTCATTGAGAGGAGGCCCCTCAATTACCATTTCTCAAGTAGCTTAAGGCTCGTAGCGTGCCACACTTGTCATTCTTTATTAAGTGTTTTATGAATGTTTGAAGATGAGAAGAGAAAAAAGGACACTAATAGGAGACTAAACAATCCTAAAAGTTGTCATGCAAAATGGACTTAAAGTTAAGTTGAAAGGGAGCTACCTAATGTTATCATGCATGTTTAGAACCCTAATGTCTATCATAACCTCTCTTAAGAGAGGTTAGAAATCCTAAGGGAAGAAAGACAAAAGAAGAAGAAGAAACAACAAAAGAAACATGCAAATGAAAGAATGCACACATTGAATGCACAAGTAGAATGAAAGTGGGAGGAAAATAGTGTGGGGCAGTAGCATCTACAAGCTCATCTTAACCAAGCATGCATATGGAAATTCAAGGAAAATAAAAGAAGAAGAGGAGCACAAGAAGAAACCAACCAAACAAGAACAAATCACACAAAGATGCACCAAAGGTGGGATGAAATGACCTAAGTCAAACAACATCAACCAAACCACAAGAACTAAACCAAATGAAAGGTAAAACAAAACCCAAAGCAAAGTGAGGATAGGAGACCAAATGAGGGAAGCAAGGACCTCATAATAGGTACAAAACCATAAGCATCACCCATCAAAAGCAAAGAAGCACCAAAAGTGTCCTCAAGGATTCATCATTCTAGGTATGCTTCAAATACCTCCAAAGGAGGGACCAAGCCACCTTAAATGACACTCCAAGGTCATTGGACAGAAGGTATAGATGAAGAGGAAATCTCAAAAGCAAAAACAAATCATACCAAAAGGAAATGCAAACCAAAACATAAGAGGATGCAAGCATACTTCACAATGAAACCCTAATTGAAAGTTCAAAAGAAAACAAACAAATGAACAAGGAAGAAACAATATCATGACCTAAAATTGAACAAGCATCATCCTTAACATGTTAGAAACATGAAACAAAAGGCATTGAGAGCTCAAAGGATCCATAAATGTCATATCCAAGTCAAACTAGGTCAAGATACATGTGTGAACCTCCCTTGGAGGTAACTTGACTTGCAAGTTACCTCAAAAATAGGAAAATGGTTCAAAAATAATCCAATAAAATGCACAAGGTACCTAAACATGTTGGCAAACAGAGGCCAAAAGCTCAAAGCAAATATCCCCTCAAAGCACCATCAAAAGAAAATAATATTCAAGATGTACCACTTTGAAATGGGAGAATCGAGGGTCAAAAAAAAGCACCAAAAGTCAACCCTAAAGTCAACCAACCAGGGGCAAAATAGTCCTTAAAAATTGTTCAACTCATCATGGATATGAGGATCAATTTTCATTCATTGGACCAAAAAGGAATGAAGGAAACAAAATAAAGAACAAACAAAACACAATTTAACTCATTTAAAAACACCTCCAATATTTAATTATATTAAAAAATGAAAAATAATCTGAAAAATAAAATAAAAAATGTCTAAAAATAATAGACATCTCAAGGTTTGTAAAATATATTTTTGTGAATTTTTTAGAATATTGGAGATATTTTTAATGAATTAAATTCAAACAAGAAATAAAAGAAAAAACTAAAAGAAAATAAAAGAAAAAGAAAATGCAAGAAAAAACAACAGCCAATGGATCAGCCTATTGGTCAACAGATCCAAGGCTACAGAGCGTGCCACGCAAGCGCTGAAGGATGTTTAAGTGAAACGCAACGTTTCACTAGGGGTTGGGTACGCTTCAGTTGACTCCTCTCCACCATGAGTCTTAATCTTGGGCATCCATCTCAAAAGTAAGCAAATCCTACAATCCTCAACACGCCACGCAAGACAAACCCTAGTCAACATTCTAAGAACAAATCTCACATGTTGGATTAACCTACCAAGTCCATACAGTCAACATGATCTAACAGTCTGAGGATCATCTTCCTCAATTCAAACCCTCAGATGAGAGGGAAGCTACAGTGGTGGTCGGAGAAGACTCTGGTCGTCTTCTCCGGCGAGGGGAACAGTGCACAGAGCAAAACTTCACCAGTTCTAACAAACCTTATATGAAACTTGATCTACAACTCATGAGGATCACGAATCCATGGCTAGTTTTCCTTAATTCTTCACAACAAACTCAAATCGAAGACAAACAGATTTGCTCATCAAAACCAAAAGTCACAAACCTCACTCAATTTGGTCCAGAAATCATCTATAAGTTATGGAGATCACAGATCAAGTAAGAATTAAACAAAACATCACAAGAACAAGCCATACCATATCAAAACAGTTTGGAGCTTCATCCAACAATCATCACAAATGCCAGTTCGTTTTAGTGATTAATGATCTACATATTGTCTAGGTCTCAAATATGCAAAAATGGAAGAGAATCATGGCATAATCAGATAGTAAGGTTTATTTGTAAATACCTAGTGGAGAACTTCCACTGAGCCTTCAATTGATGCTTAAGCTTGAAGAAAAGTATCCAGAAACGTTCAGTGATCTTCAATGAAGCCTTTGTAGCCTTTAATTTTGCTTGAATCTTGCTAAATCTCAAAAATCGTATTTCACTTATTCTTCACTTTTTCAAAATGCTCTAGCTCCAATTTTTCACCCAATTCGTGTTCTGAGAGTTTGTTCATGGTAGAAACCTTTTATGTGATGGATTTGAATCATAAGAAAGCACAATTTCAGTCTCTAAGAGCCCAATTGAAATCCATGGAATTTGAGTTTTTCACTTTGGCCATGTGCACTAAATTCCTTCCAATTTGGCTCCAAAATGATGCAAATCACTTGCTGGTAACATGAGGAGTGTGAATGACTGGGATTTCATCCTTGTTTGATCTCAATGGTTGATATTTCAAGTGCGACTTAAGCTTGAAGTAAGCTTGAAAATGGCTCATCAAAACTCTCCAAATCAAAATTCTAGAAATGCCAATGTGTTTGAAATATAGTTTGCACTCAAAATATGTATCTACTTGCACAAAAATGATCCATAATGAATTAAATCCAATTTTCTCATTTTAAGGCATTTTCCATGAAAATTACTTTGGGAATTCACCATTCCAAGCCAAATTCATGACTTCTCAAGGCTTGGTTGAACAATTGACACCATTTGGAGCACATTTGATGTTGGAAAAATCTCCATTTGAAGTGTGCAAGTTGGTGAAATGGACCTATAATTTTATGACCTATAATCTCACTTTCCCAAAATACCCCTGCCTTGCAAGCCTCATAACTTGAGTTCTACAAATCAGATGAAAGACTTCTAGTACTCTTTGGAAATATAAGACCATGACCTACAACTTTAATATTCATCAAAAGTTGAGGAGAAACATCCTTCTAGGTCAAAAATGGCTTGGAAGTTGGTTGACTTTTGTTGACCAAAATCACATTCATCTGATGACCTGTAACTTGTCTGTATCATAACTTGAGTTCTATAAATCCAATCAAGGACTTCTAGTACTCAAAAGAAAGCTAAGAACATGCTCTACAAGTTTCATGTTGGTCAAAACTTGAGATGAGACTTGTATCTTGAGATAGGTGGTCTTGAAGTTAGGCACTGAACAGGGGATTTTACACTGAGAACCCTAATTTAGTAACTTCTCACACTCTTAATTCTTGATGAATTGATCTTGAAATGACATAATAAACCTCTCAACACAACATCCTATGACCATAGAGACTTGTATTTGAGTTTTAATCTCCTTCAATTTCACAGTTGACTGAGGGTTGACCAGATCAAAACCCTAATTGCAACACCTTCAACTATAACCTTTCACACTTAGTATAAACACTTGGATGAACTCCACAATGACCCTCAAGGCACTCAATGAGCTCTCTCAACCTCTTATATCCATAATCATGAATTCACAATCCTCTGATGATCTTGAACTGACCTCCAAGTTAGGAGCTGACCCACATACATCCATCAATCCTTTCACAAGACTATTGCCCACTTCTAGATGACCTGATGACCATTCAAACTTGAGTAACACCCCTTGCTTAGGCTCAACCCTCTGATTAGACTCCTCTTGCTATGCACAACCTCTTGATCCCCTGTTCAATGAAAAATTCTATGCAATGCAAACGCTAGAAAGAAATGAAATGAAACATAAACCAAGTTAAGAAAAGGTTGGGAAATTTTTGGGGTGCAACACTTCCCCACTTTCATCAACACTCAAGGTTCCCATCAAAATAACCACCTCAGCACCATCTCATACCGACTCGTCAAAATAACTCGTAAGCACTTAGCTTAACTCAAAACAATTCACTGCACACACCATCTAAGCTTGCAAGACACGTTTATCCCCTTAAACATGACTCCGTCCACTATCCACAAGAGATTAAGGGTGATCAGTTCCTTAATTTGTCAATAGACAAACGAAAATCATGATGGGAAATAAACCATCTTTACCAAACTATAAGAGCGTTCAACAACACACTGAGCCGCCACTCCACACTTGCAGCATCCTGGAGAAGCACAAGCTCCTCCCCCACTTGTTTCATTACCACATCTGCAGACAAAGGTTAGAAAACAAACGTGTACCGACAGTGTTTTCACACACATGTCGCATACAAGGTAACAAAAAACATTAGACAAATTGGCCGGACGGACCAACCTGCTCTGATACCACTAATGTAACACCCTTTTCTACCCACAATTAAAAGGCACATTTTTCACATAAATCAGAGTAAAATATTTAACTCAATAAAAATCACCTCAAAGGGTGTAAATTTCTCAATAGCTCAAAATAAGTCAATGCTGCGTGTACAACGGGTTTTCCCAAAATACATCAAATTGCACAAAACAACAGAATTCAAAGGCATAAGTCAAGGTTTTCCTCATCAGGGAAAATAAGCAAAATAACTCAACAGTATATAGTTTAACTCAAAAGTTCCCAACCCAGTGTTATATATTAGAGCAAGACCCTCTAAGTTAACCAAAAAGGCTAACAACTCAAAGACTTCAAAAATAATCCTCGACGGCGCCCACGGTTAAATCTGGTCATCTGCACGTTACCCACGTGGAGGTAACATTCAAACAGGCATGGTGAGTAACACAATTCATAATAATCAATGCATAAAAATCAACATATAAATGGCTTCATAATCATATTCAACACATTCATATTCATCAATAGGCCTTGATGGCCACAACATCATAATTCATACAAAAGACTCATAAATGCAAAATGCAACAGGACTCAATGCATGTGGTACCAATCATCACAGTGCGATGGACACTGGGCCATCAACCTTCCATAGATCCCCATCAATAGGATCGATTCTACTAGAGAACCGGAACACATCAAAACACTTCACATCCACACAGTGGGGTTGAAGCCAAAGTAATCGAGGTCCTGAACCGAAGTCCAGATGCACATGAATGTATGATGCACACATCACAAATCATCCTCATAATAACATCATAGGTGCATCATCATTCATCATATTCATTATCATCAAACATCATAGCTCATCATCATAATCATCATCGTACGTCATGTCATCATAACTCATCATAATAATCATCATCATACCTCATAGAAAATCATCATATAATCATGTACAAATCACACAGCGCTCACAGTCATACTCATATTAATTCATCATATTATCACATATTATCACATATTAATTCATAATTATACTCGTGGTAATCGTCATACTATCGCCTATTAATCACATAAACTTCACAGTCTCACTCATGCTAATCTATCACAGAAATCACAGAATCAAACATCAAGGCATCGTTGCACACGATCAACATTCGCGGAACTCTGGTACGTTCGCTGGCATGTTCGCTAGGCGAGTCTGGGAAAAGTTTCTTCTCTAGGCGAATATGGGAACAACATAGTTCGCTAGGCGAATTGTGCGATGACAGCAAATTTTTCTACGCACCAGAACTCCAAATCACTCAAAAAGCTCTATGATTCACTTACCCAATGCCCCCAAAACATCCCTAAATCATCCCTAAGGTCTTACGGCGATAAAGACACAAAACCTACGGTTTATTAGGCCAATCCCAGAACATATTCACACCCTAAATCACAATTTTTCCTTCAATTACACCATAAGGCATTAGAGTTACTCACTTTCAAATATTCATATTCCTTCAGGGTCAGACAGGTTCAAATTATGGTTTTGGCCACAAAGGCCTAAGGTTTCCCTTTCTCATATCTATGCTCTAACTATCATGAATACTTACCACTACACCACAACATCAGAGTTCCCAAAAATAAATTTAGGCCACGAAGGCCAAAATCCCTTTTCTTGATAATTCTCCATAAAACCCTTAAATCAACCATAATCACATGGAAAATCATGAAAAGCTATACTCCCCGTACCTTAATTGTCGATCGAAGCCTTCTCAATCTTTCAGGGAATCTCTCGAAGCTTCTGCCTCCAATCTTCTCCTCAGAGCTTTGGCCTCAATACTTTTCACGGTTAACAAAATGAATCCTAATTCCCTTCAGAATTCCTTTTTGTCAAACCTAGTCTTGGGCCACACAATTGGGCTTTTCCCATAACACCCTTACTAACTCCTCTTAATGCCCAAATTACCCTTATTTCACTTATATTTGTTTTAACTAATAATAATACTAATACTTCCATATTGTATACTATTAATTAAATAAATAATCCAAAAATGCATAATTCCCAATAATCCACCAAACCACCGAAAACCACCAAAATACGAATATTCTCAATTAAATAAATTAATTAAAATACTCTGATTAAATTTGGGGTGTTACATCGTGCCTCTGAATGATGTACACATCTTCTTAGCAATTGGTATGCATATATTTTGTAAAGGAAAGGTTCATCCCCAAAATAGCTCTTGACTGTATGAAAGAACCTTTTCCTTTGTTGGAAGTTAAAATCAAGGGATACATATCTGCTTACCAGATGATTCACTATATCAGCATACCATGGTGTCACGTCAGTGCTTATCAACAGTAACTTCTCATAGGGAAAATTTTCTTCAATGTCTCCACTGTTTTTGCTTTAAACTTCATCTGGTAATCTTGAGAGATGACCAGCAATAGAATTTTCTATCCCTTTCTTTTCTCTTATCTTTAGGTCAAACTCTTGCAACAAAAGAATCCATCTTATGAGCCTCGGTTTAGCATCTTTCTTAGAAATCAAGTACTTGGTGGCTGTATGATATGTGATACAATGACTTTTGTTCTAACCAAATAGGGTCTGAACTTATCAAATGCAAACACTACGGCCAACAGCTCTTTCTCAATTGCAGTGTAGTTGATTTGTGCTTCAATCAAGGTCTTACTAGCATAGTAGATGGTGCGAAAAACCTTGTTATACCTTTGACTTGGCACAACTCCAATAGCAAAATCACTTGCACCACACATCAACTCAAATGGTTTTGACCAATCAGAAGTCCTCACAATGGGTGCAAAAATGATGGCCTTCTTCAACAGATTAAAGGAATTCAAACAGTCTTGACTAGAGACATATGACACGTCATATTGCAGCAGCTGGCACATAGGTTTAGTAATTTTTGAAAAATCTTTTATGAACCTTCTATAAAAGCCAACATGCCCTAGAAAACTTCTTATCCTTTTATGTTCACAGGTGGTGGTAATTTCTCTATTACCTCCACTTTTACTTGATCTACTTCTAAACCCTTCTTTGATTTTGTGCCCAAGCACAATTCCCCCTTTCACCATAAAATGGAATTTCTCCCAATTAAGGAACAACTTATTCTCTTCACATCTAGCCAATACTAGATCTAAATTTTCCAAGCAATTCTTGAATGATTCTCCAAAAATAGAGAAGTCATCCATGAAGACTTCCATGGAATTCTCAATAATGTCTGAAAATATGGTCTTCATACACCGTTGGAAAGTAGTTGGGGCATTGCACAATCCAAAAGGCATTCTTCTGAAAGCAAAAGTGCCATAAGAATAGGTGAATGTTGTCTTTTATTGATCTTCCAGGGCTATGGCAATTTGATTGTACCTCGAGTATCCATCTAAGAAACAATAATATTCTTTTCCATCCAATCTTATCAATAAAAGGTAGGGGAAATGATCCTTCCTTGTTTCTTTGTTCAACTCTCTGTAGTTCATACAAATTCTCTAGCTATAAACTGTTCTTGTGGGAATTAGTTCATCCTTCTCGTTGACAATCACCGTCATGCCTTCTTTCTTTGGAACACATTGAATGAGACTTACCCATACACTATTAGAGATAGGGTAGATAATTCCAGCATTCAACCACTTAATAATTTCCTTCTTGACAACTTCCTTCATAATTGGATTTAATCTTTTTTGACTTTCAGTGTTATTCATAGCATTTTCTTACAAAATTCTATGCATACAAATTATTGGGCTGATCCCTTTAATGTCTAAGATCTACCAAGCAATTTCCCTTTTGTGCTTCTTCAACAGTGCTATTAATTGCTTCTTATGATGTTCTTTGAAATCTGTAGCTATGATAACTGGAAACTTCTGGACTGCCTCTAGATAAGCATATTGTAGGTGCTCGAGCAGTTATTTTAGTTCTAGTTTAGGAGTTTATTCTATGAAAGGTAGATGCTAATTGTGACCAACAACTATTGATTCTATTACTTTCACAAATTCTTCCTCATGCTTCTTCATTGGACCATACATGATTCCACCTTGTAACTTTTCTTCTTCTTTTAATTTCCCTAGCTTCATTTTTAACACATCACTAGACTTGAGAAGGTTTTTATGAATTATTCCTTCCCATCTAGAGAATATGGAGAAGTTAGCTACATCTTCTTCAGGATACTGTAGAGCATTGAGTATATTGAATACTACTTGTTATCCATTGTCTCTCATTCTGAGTTATCCTCTTTCCACATCAATCAAGGTTCTACCTGTTTCTAGGAATGGTCTTCCCAACAGTATAGGTGTTTCCTCATCAGCATCAAAATCCATGATAATGAAATCAGCAGGGAAAATAAACTTGTCAACCCTCACTAGCACATCTTCTATCTTTCCTTGAGGGTAACAAATACTCATATCTGCCCATTGTAATGTGATAGTTGTTGGCCTGGCAGCTCCTATCCCTAACTTTTTAAAGATGGATAGGGGCATAAGGTTAATGCTAGCCTCAAGATCACAAAGATCCTTTCCACAAAATATATCTCTTATGGTGCATGGAATAGTGAAACTCCAAGGATATTTTAATTTAGGTGGAAGTTTTCCTTGTACCAACTAACTACACTCTTGGGTAAGTGCAACCGTGGCAAATTCTCATACCCTTTTTCTTTTGGTGAGCGCATCTTTCATGAACTTTTAGTAAGTTGACATTTTTTGAATAATTTCAATCAAGGGTATGTTGATATGAAGCTGCTTCAGAATTTCCATAAACTTTCCAAATTGTTGTTCTTCCTTGGCCTTCCTTATCCTTTGTGGAAAAGGTGGGGAAGGCCTTTCTTGAATAAACTTTTGCTTCTTGATGGTGTCAGTCATGACCTCTTGAGTCTCTTAAGTCAAATATGCATTGGTGACTTCTTCATTTTGTTTCTGATGCTAAGATAATTCTCCATCAGTGCTTTCTTTCGTACCAGACTTCTCTGGCTCAGGCAATTATGTGTTTGTCTCTTTGCTTCTTGAAATAGACTCTTTAACTTTTTTCCCACTTCTAAGCTTGATAACTTGGCATGTTTCAACATTCGTTACTCTAGAGGGTGCAATTGGAGTTTTAGTGGAACTTGGAAGAGTTCCCATGTTTCTTGAACTCAAGGTAGTAGTTATTTGCCCTACTTGATTCTCCAAGTTCTTGATACTGACTCCTTGTGCTTAAAATTGATTTTTTGCTCCTTGATTTCCCCCTAGCATAACTAGGAGTAGAAAAACCAAAAGGAGCTTGTGATGTTGGTAGTGCTTAGGGCTTCGGTTGATTTTGATTATTACTCCAAGAAAAATTTGGATGGTTGCACCACCTTGGATTGTATGTGTTATTGTAAGGATTATTGTATTTTTTGTTGTTGTTGCCAACATAGTTGACTAAAACAGGATTGGAAGAGAATTCTTCAAACACATGAGGTCCTTCGCAGTAGACACAAGCAACTACAGTAGTGTTAGTAACCACCTTAGTTGGCTCAGGCTTTGTTACTTTAGGGAGTATTAAAATTGTCAGGAATCTTGAAATTGTCAGCAACATCTAGAAATTGTCTCAAATGCAAGTGTGGATCTTCATGAGGAGATCCTGAGTATTGACTAGTGGTTTGCTGCATTTGGAACATCATAGGTTTAAACTCAAACTATGGTGTCGTGATCTCTGGTCTAACAATACTAGTGCTCATGGCAGCAGGATCAAAAACAACATAGTCCCTAATGTTCTGTGCCCTGTCATTGGAAATGCCAATGATGTCTTGCTCAGCCATGACAGTGTCGTGTTGTGTCTCGTCTGATGATGACGACGAAGATTCTTCGTCTGTCTCGACGTGCACGTCAGCCTCTGGTTCAGCCACGGTTGATGTTGATGGATATCCAGATAGTTGTTGAGAATGCAAAAATATATTTCGTGCTCTTAGAATTCTTTCAGGTTCAGGATGATCACTGTAAACTGGTTGTAATGACATGCGCATGCAATAGCTTAAGCTTGTCGTGACACCAAATTACAGCAAAAATGTTAAAAGCTCAAATACAATTTTTAAACAAAAATAACAAATACAGTAGTTCAAAAGTATATCTAAACACTCCCCGCCAACAACACCAAAAACTTGGTATCTGCTTTCTACGTGTTACTTTATCATGTTTATTTTTAAAGCAAGTGTGTCACATGCAAGTATACATGTATGTTTGATTGCAGCAAGTAACGAAATAAGAGATCATACTCACAGGGAGTGAAAGTGATTTAGATTTGAACTTTAAAGTATTAAATTCTTGTTTAAAACTAGTATGAGCAAGGTAAATAATAATAATAATAATAATAATAATAATAATAATAATAATAATAAATAATAATAATAATAATAATAATAATAATAATAATAATAATAATAATAATAATAATAATAGCAACAAGAATTTCACACAACAAGCTAAAATACTAAATAAGAGAGGATAAGATATCAGAGAGAATGATTGATGAGCTAAGATCCATAAATATATTATTGTTAGAATATATCCATGATGTGAAGTGTCATGCCTCAAAAGGTCAGAATATGATCTAGGGGTGTATCTTTACAATATCAAAGCATACATAAATAGGGAAAGGGAACAAATCTCTAAGCCTCACTTATAACCTTAAAATGCGTCTTGTTTTAATTCTGAAAATCTTTATGGTCTCAACTTCTTATCTCTAAGCAAGTTGAATTAAGTGAATATCTCTATCCTACTTTATTAACCACTTTTGTTATGAAATCCACATGTTGTTGGATCTCTCTCAACAACATGCTTGTACCTTTTTCTAAGTTGATCATTTTAAGAAGCATGTGTATAGAGTTAAAACACATAACAAAACAAAAGATTATTCAACACATCATTTCAAGATAAGAGCAACTCTATATTAACTTCACTTTGCTCATCAAATACAACTTTAGCTCATAATGAGCTGAGTACAAACTACTGAAATGAAATTACAGGATAACATATTCTTAGCAAAGTTATGTAAAGAAATGACAACCTATGAAAACTTTGAAGATCTCTTGTATTGAATAAACAGCAGCATACTTCGTCAGTCACGACAATTCCAAGTAGCAAAAACATGATTAGATGAGAAGAAGAAAACTCTCTAATTCTTCCTAACCCTCAAATGAAAATAAACTAATACTGAAAATAACTCTGAATGTGTGTGATTTATAGCTCGTGGTCTCTCTTGCTCTGATGGTCATGGCTTGCTTTTATAGACTTTGAGTATGAGTGTGGAAGTTGATGGGTCTTAGATCATGGGCTTTTGATAAGAATAAGGTTCAACCCATATCAAATCAATAAAAATTTTAGTTGTTCATCTTCCCTTCGTGGACAAGTTATCTAGTACAGACAGCATTTTGAGACAAGGTGTCTTTGGCAGGCTGCTGCAACAGGTAGTGGCGCAGAGCAGACGGCGGATGAATATGCGCTTTTGCTAGCATGGTCCCCACTGTACTACCTTTTGTCCTAAAGCTTTTTTTATCCTATCTTTATGCTCTATCTCTTTCTTGACACAATTCCTTGCCACGTGTGCCCTAATGATAATCATTCTCCCCAACTCTTAGTGAATTTGTAGCTAACAAAACTTAACATCTTCCTTCCATTTATCTCCATTCTACTTCAGACTGTGTCTTAAAGTGTCATGCCTCAGCTTGCCTTTATCAGATTATCTTTAAAACAAAAACACTCGAAAAACCATAAAAGGTGCACACAGTGCACTTAGGGTAAAAACATACTAAAAGAAGCAAATATAGATAAATCCTACTTAAACCTAACTGATATCATAAGAGAAAATACGTCTTCATGACACTCTAAAATAGCGTTATCAGTTCCCCTTATAACGGTAGGGAGACTCTGAGACCTTAATAAGTTTGTAACAATTGTAAGGTAGATAGGGCTTGCAGAGAACAATGATAAGCCCTATGTAACAGTGTTTTATGAAGGTTTAGGGGTCATTCTCACATGAGGTGAGAGGCCTTGTTGACGGACGATGTGCTTAGATTTAAACTTCTGAGGTTGAGTTATAATCTTGCTAAGTGATATGCTTTAGGGTGTGATGAGTTGTATGGTTTAAGAGCTATCTTCCTTCTACAATGGGAGGAGTATTTATAGAGGCTTTTTGGGTCTAGGTTTTTCTTGGGAAAGATCACTGCCTACTTAGTCAATGGTAGACTGTTGAATCCCTATTTCCAAGAAGGTCGTGAGAAAGTTAATGGCCCTGACTTCTCTCTGTCGTAGAAAGTTATTTTCCCATGTTTTCATGATGGGACGATAACAACACCTTGAGGGAGAGACGATACCTCCTGTGGAACGATATATTATCATCGCTCTAGGAGAACCCTACAAATATAACATTATATATTCCTATAAGAGACAACCTTATTAGGAATAGTTTGAATTCTTCTAAGATGTCTATAAGCTTCAACATTCACACCAAAGACATATTTGTTTAGTGCGACAATATTAATGGTAATTGCAGTATTATAAGTGGTTTGTAGTTTTGAGGACGTGATTTTCCTTTATTGCATTTGAGATTGTAGTAACTTTAAAAACATTTTGATGAATCTTGGATATTTCAAAGTACATTTTCACAATTGAAGAGACTTATGTGATCCGTCAGGACCTTTTCTTTGCGAAAGAAATAAGCTTAAACTGGAGAGACTTTAATCATCCAGTGTCATAAGTAAGTTGTGTTGATTCTAGACATTAAGAACATCTTACATGAGAATAGTCATTTTACAACTACTCGCACTCTCAGTAAAGACAATTAAAATTGTGATATCTTTATCAAACTAAAAACTCTTCTAATCTAGATTTCTTGGTGCACACTTCTCAGTCACATTGTTACATTGTTGTAGTTGACGCTACAAACACCTTCTATTTGAGATTAAGTAGTATTTTAGTTTATTTATTAATCTATTTTTATTTTAGTTTATTTATTAATTTATTTTTATTTTAGTCTTGTAATTAAAAATTAATATGTCTCCTTTCCTTCCTTCAAAAAAGAGAGATAAGGGGTCCAAATGTCTTACTAATTTCAATCCTTCCAACATGAATTTTCAAAAACTATAATTATGTTCATAAAGCTAGGACATGCACATATAAGCCAACTAACTTATTTTCTCTTAATTACCAAAAGCATACTCAAATTCAATACACAAGCATGATCTAAAAAGGGTCCTAGTTGTTTTCCAAAATAAAAAAAGATCCTTCTTTAAAAACAATAATTTATGCTAGCTAGAAAGAAAAAGGTAAGTACAATTAAAAGGGTTGTTTGGGATATGTTTCATATATTTGTGTGTGAAGAAGAATATTTGAGGTGCATGCGCAAAGACACAAGAGGTTGATTTTTATTGAGTACAAATTAAGCATGACAAACCCTAAAGTAAGTGTTTGCTCCCCTTTGACATCATTCCACTCACACCTTCTTCATCTTAATTCTCATCCCGAGGCAAAACCTACTCCTATATATCTTTCACCTCTCATCTTCTATAATCTTCACTCACCCTTTTCTATTCCTCTCACATTTTATTTTCTTACATATATTTATTTATATAGTCTATAAATTTAACACTTTTTTTTTTAGACACCCATGTTTTTGAAAATAATGTTGAGAAGTGTTAGTGTGATTGTAACTACAACAATAATGTTGTATAAGGACAAAATTAGCAAAGGCAAAATTAAACAAACCCATGCCTTTGTCCTATTTTTTTGTCTATTTCCCAGAATTTGATATCTCCATGAATTAGTATGTGGAGAATCCACTTAATTTTTCTAAGAATATAAATCTATTTATGGGATTTTTGCTTTTTCCACTTTATTAATTTTCATATAGGCATGGTGTTACCACATTTATAGTTCCACCTGAAGGCATATTGATAGTGACTTCCATCAATTATTTTTGGCGAAATTTAATTAAATTGAATTATTAATTTTATGGTTAGCGTGTGTAATATATATATATATATATATATATATATATATATATATATATATATATATATATATATATATATATATATATATATATATATATATATATATATATATATATATATATATATATATATATATATATATATATATATATATATATATATATATATATATATATATATATATATATATATATATATATATATATATATATATATATATATATTGTGTGTGTGTGTGTGATGTTCCTAATTATCACCAACTTATAGCTTAGTTAGATAGATCATTTCACCATATTCTTCAGCTCCACCATGGTTTTAATTATTGTGATTAGGTGTATAATGGGACCATATAATAGAATATATATTGTTTAATGTTGAAATGCCTTTTTCTTCCCTTTTTGGTAGATAGTCAATTGGAGAGCTAGCTAGCAATGAAAACCACTTGAAATTTTCTAAGTAGTTGGAACAATATTGATCCATCTTCATCAACTCATATATATCCATATATATACATGTGCTTGCTTGAGATTATGCTATATATAATTATATAGTTAGCTTGATATATGTATCATATATGTAAAAAAAGAAGGTTATTGATGATGGTGTTTGGGATTTGAGAGCAGAAAAGCGATGTTGGTGAGGTTCAATCTGAAGACGGATTTACATGTAGAATGATGTAAAATACGATCTCAGATTGAGCCGCGCCAATATCACTTTTATTATTGAATGTTTTCCAGCTCATCACAACTCATCAGATTCTCTTGTAAGAATATTCTCATCTTATTGATAGATCTTATCATGACTAACATTATTTCTTTCTTGTTTTCAATCTTCAATACAAACTAGCAAACCCTTGGGAGAAAAAGTGCAACAGGAACAGCAATAAATGTGCGTCTATAGCACTTTCATTCTGATGGTACACACACAGGTTAGTTCTGCCTTTTCTGGTATTTTGGTATGATTTGCAGATTCAAACTATTGCATGAGTATGTGTTATTCCTTGTGATTTTTCTCTGTTACACTAATTTCAAGGTGATACGACAGAAAGTATGGGACAAAAGATGGATGAGAAGTGATATGATATCAGTATTGTAGCTAGGCATGCATATACGATATAGTCATATATTCATTTTTTTACTTCACTTTTATTCTCATTATTCATGAGAAAATTTATGTTATATATCTAAAGAGATTTTCAATTTCTTGATTAACTTTTCACCAAGACTCAGACATTTGTTCTTGTTTGTGAAGGTAGTGAATACTTATACTTTTAAGAATTTAAGATTTTAAAATATAAAAAACAACAAGTCAACTTACATGTAAACACTGTTTTTAGTAGCAAAATTGATGACAAACTGATTATTCTCATGATGTCAAATGTTAGCTAGCTTGAAGAATATATATTGAGTTGTAAAAGTCAAGATTAATTCTATATATTAAATTATAATAGAGTCTCCAAACTTAATTTTATATATATATATATATATATATATATATATATATATATATATATATATATATATATATATATATATATATATATATATATATATATATATATATATATATATATATATATATATATATATATATATATATATATATATATATATATATATATATATATATATATATATATATATATATATATATATATATATATATATATATATATATATAACTCAAAAGATTTTGTTATTTTGTTTTGTTGAAAAAAATTAAAATAAAATAATTTTAATATTATATACTCTCTGCGTATTATAATTTATAATTTATTTGACATTTCATGCAGATTAAATAAAATGTATAAAAAATAAATAGAAAATGATATTTTTGTATGTGTATATCTCTTCTAAAGTATAAGTTTTTTTTCTTTCTAAGTGATGTCAAAATAAAGTTTGTCTAGATAATTTAATTAGTATTCTTTCAATGATTCTCATTGAGTTTGATTCATAAACTTTTTAAGAAAATTATTTTGAAAGCTGCGTAATTTTAAAAATTATAAACATGCATTAAAAGTAAGTTTTTAAATCATTTTGAGTTTTATAATTCAAATGAAGTTTTGGATGAATTGAATCACATACTCAAAATTCAAACATGAGTGTTCACTCATTTGAGAATTGAAGATTCAACTAGAGAAGCTTCCAAATTGCTGTTGAAGATTCAACTTGTTAAAAATGTCTTGACTTGTTGAGATATCTTGTTTCGGATTGATTTTGGCGCACGCTTTTTGTGTGATCTGAATCGGTTCAACATTTATTCAAAATTTGTTTATGTTTTTAACATTTTTAGAATTTGCAAAGATTGCCTTTGAAAGAAGTGTTTTAAATCAAACTAATTTGAAGATTTTAGTTGCTCATATATTTGAAGAAGATGTTAATTGGATATGATTTAATTAAAAATATAAGAAGATTTAATTTGTAGTTTTTTTATTAGTTTTTTTTTTTATAAAACTTTTATGGATTTTTATGTTGGATTGCTTTTGCTATTTAAGGAAATTGTTATTATTGTTTGAAGATCACCGGTTTTAAAGAATTATTTGAGCAACACTTTTTTTTAAGAGTCTTTTGTGTGTACTTGTATAATACTTAATTTTGAGAGTCTTTCTTATTTTAGAAGAATATAGTATTTGGTCTGTAACTTTGATTTGTATTATTTCATACATAATTTTTTTTCTTGTAAACACTTTGGAGAGTATTTGAGTGAAAGCGAGGGAATCTCAGATTTAGATGGAGAGTATTAGGAGGGGGTTGAACTAAGAGAGTTCAAACGAGACCGTTGTGTACTACTAACTACTTGGATTGGTGAATTTCCATATATTGGACTACAACCCTTTAGAAGTAGATGATGTTGCACCGAGCCGAGTCACTAATTATATGTGTTATTTATCTTGTTTATTTTTTCATCACACTTCTCAGATCATATTATCTCACACATTGTCTCAACATTGTATGTGACACCTTGTAGTTGACTGAAGAGAAATTTAATTGGTATCGGAGTAGACACTTTATTATCGTTAGGGGAGGGCTCTAGGGTTTTTAATATTTTATGTTCAAGATGGAAAATATCAGAGAAGGAGGATTTGTTAATCGTCCATCAATTCTTGATGGTACTAATTTTGACTATTGATATGTTCACATGTTACTTTTCTTAAGTCCATGGACAACAAAACCTTGAAAGTAATCATCAATGGATGGACTCCACCAAAGATAACAATTAAAGGCAACTCTAAATATGTGAAGCCCGAAAAAGATTGGATACCTGCTGAAGATAAAGCTATGTTTGGAAACTCTCGTGCTTTTAATACTATTTACAATGGAGTCGAAAAATACCTTCAAAATCATTAATACATGCACTAGTTCTAAAAAGGCTTGAGAAACTCTTTATGTTGATCATGAAGGTACATTCAAAGTTTGTATGTCAAGAATTCAACTCGTTACCACAAAAGTTGAAAACTTAAGATGCATGAGGACAAAACTATTTATGAATCCAATGTTCGTCTTTGTGACATTGCTAACAATACCTTTCCTCTTAGTGAAAAGATGTTTGCTGAAAAAACATGCAAGAAAAATTCCAAGATATTTTCTTAAGAGATTCTATATGAAGGTTACAACCAATGAAGAAGCTCGAAATGTTTCCACAATGCAAATTTAAAGAATTAATTAGATCCGTACAAACGTGGAAGATGATCATTGATGACAAATTCGAGAAAAGAGTAAGGGTGTGGCATTGAAACTGAAGATTCTGATGACCAAGTAGAACATGATGCTAATTAAAATCGCATTGAATTCATTTCCATGTGTGCGAAGAGTTTTGGCAAGGTCATGAGAAGATTTGATAAAAGATATGAGAATAATATATTTATTAATGTCAAAGATAATTAACATCAGAATTCAAAGATTGGCTATTTGCAGCATAGAGAAAAATATAAGGATATAGAAAACAAGGCCTATGGGATTAATGTCGTGAATGTGAAGGTTTTTGACACGTTCAGGCTAAATGTTCAAATTTTATTAGGAAAAAAAGGTATAATGCTACTTTGTCTTATTATGAGTCAGATGAAGGAACTGAATATAATTAATAGATTTGTAGCCTTCACTACTTGCATCAAAGAAAGCTCAAATTTAGAATTTCCTAATGATAGGGGAGATACTAGTGATGATGATCTATCTGATGATGCACTTGATGAAACATATAAGACTTTGTATCTCAAATGGACTGAAGAATCTCAAGTTGTTGAAAAACAAAAGGAGAGGATTGAAACCCTTCTTCATGACAAAACTCACCTCATGCTAACTATTTAAGAGTTGAAGGGAGAATTTGGTGATCTAAATTATAAGCTTGACGGCATGACCAAATTTGTTTGCATGTTAAGTTCCGAAACTAAGAGCCTTAATAAAATTCTATGTGTGGGCAAATAATCAAATGACATGAAGAGAATTGGATATATTGGTGATTCATCCAATTCAAAGAATATATTTGTTGTGTACCTGTTTAGAAAACAAAATTCATAATGTCTGGTTATAAGTTGAAACAGACTTCCAAACATCTTGATCAAATCTCTAAGTTTCATATCAGATCCACTTAAATATGTCACTACTGCGATCGATGTGGTCACATATGGCCTTAGTACTGCAAAACATATGGTATACAACCATATCAAAATTAGTTAAATCCTCAATGGAAGGCAAAGTCTGACTTGCATTCTCACTACAACATTTTCCCGCTTTGAAAACAATTGGAAAGTTTTTTCGAAATGTGAAAAGTGTTGCCTAAAATAATAGGGTACACTTTCCAATTGTCCTCTATGCGAGCGTTACCTATTGTTTAAGGCGGCATTTTTTATCGATCTTTGGCCATACTTTCCTGAAACGTCGCTTAAACTATAGAGTAATGGGATTTTTTTGTGGCATCTTAGGAAGTATTTTTCAAATATTTTTATAACTTGCAACGATTACAAAACATTTCCTAAAAGTGGTTGAGTGAGAATAGTCTTTGGCTACAATTTTCAAATGTTGTCATACCTGGAAAAAACTATAAAATTTTCCCTAAAAGTGAAATAGTAAGAACACATTGTAAATGTATCTATAAGTTACATGGAATGTCTTTTTTATCATATTTTTCATAAAATAAACAATTCAAATAAGAATTACATAAAACATAAATTCCATGTTTAAAAAAGTTGTATTAATAAAATCTTCAAACATTAACTTAAATACACACAATAGACACAATGTAACATTACTTAATTCTATAAGTTTAATACTTGAGAGTATAAGACTAGAAAAATGACAAAATACATAGCTCTTTTAAGTTTAATTCTTACGTACAAGCCTAAAATAACATCATCTAACTCATTTAAGTTTGTCGAACTCATTGTCATCTCCATTATCCTTTTCATCATCAATGTCTTCTTCTTAAAGTTCACCACCTACGTCATCCTCATGACATGTGTCTTCCTCTTAAATTTTTCACTTACGCTGTTGTCCTTTTCATTTTCTTCATTGTTATGTTGCTTCATAAGAAATTCAAAACAAAATACGAGTAAAGAAAATTAGCCAAAACAATTGTTACAAAAATTTAAGACAAACAAAATCAACCACTATTTTTTTAACTGCAAATATGTTATTAAAAAGATAATATACAAATAGTACATAAAATTTATACAAGAAAAAAAAGAGCAATGTAAAACCTAACAACTAAATCATCCAATCAAAATAAGAAATGGAGCTCTAGATACCCGTACTGGAAACCGTATCGAACTATGGACTCACAAAATACAACACTACAAACAAAAACACAAGTCATCCCACAAAGGTTATGGCTTTGAATTCTAATTTGACTAACTATAATACAAATCAATACCCCAAAGGATAAAAAACACAGTCCTAATATCACTAAAACAACCTCTAAGATAGTAGTAACAGTTGCCAACAACAGACCCTATAATCATGTAACTGAAATCCCGATAGAGACTCACCACAACAAACAGATATTCGGCTCCCAACTTCATTCTTAGAACAATAAATGAGCTAATTTATTGCAACTCGTTCCCTAATTCTAAGGTAAAGGCATAATTTATGTTAAAGGAAATCAACCATCACTACCTTAATACAACCGTCCATTATACAAAATCAAACTCAATTACAACAACATAAAACAATAATATTGATGTATATGATTACCTTAGAAGAAATGGAGCATGAGTTGATGTGGAGGAATGTGTTTGGGGCTCACTCTCCTTTGGGCCACTATTAGCATTTCCATGGGATAATTTTAACAAATCTTATGTTTATTAAATATTAATTTGAGGATTGCAATGTTGCATTAATATCTTAAAATTATTTTGCAATCTATCAATCGTGTCTCCAAAATCTCTGATTTTTGCTTTAAGAAAGTTTTAGTTATGTTTCTCTCGTAACAATGTACCCTTCTATGACACTCCTTTCTACAAATAGCTTCAAATACCTTTGTATCACTTTCCTTATTTTCAACCATTTATTGAAGTTGGGACTAGCAAAAATTACAAATAAATATTAACTGTTATTATAAAAAATCTTCGTCGAATATATTAAGTAAACATAATTTATTGTAAAGTTAAATTTTTACATTTAATTATTTTTCTAGTTTTTGTACCCGCCTCTTTTCCTTTTAGAGTTTCAACAAAATTTTTTGATTGGGTGAGCTCTCTTTCTTCTTTTGCACGTTGAATCACAAGAATTCCAAAACAAAATAGCCCATAAATTAAAATACCAATTACAAATAGAAAAAGAAAAAGAAATGAACTAAAATGTATAATAACATTCCATGAATTAAAATGCATATTGTAGGAAAGTTACCAATTTTCATGAGTTTAAAGAGAAGTTTTGGGAATCCATTAGATGCACCCACTTTAGATGATATTTATTTCTAGTGTTCTTTTCACTTATTTCCTACATTTAAAGTTGAAGCAATTATTATAATATAAATCTTAATTGAATATATCATATATAAAAAGTCACAATTCATAAATAATTTTTTTTAATCTTACTTGTATAGGTTCCTTATTCCAATATTGACAAAGGTTCCTAAAATGTGCTTTTGGGACCTTTGGAGGACGATGCTTGAGTCTCTTGGTCATGTTGTAATACTTCAAAAAATAATTCTTTATAATTTTATATTTATTTCTTCTCCATGCATCTCTAATAGTAGGTAAACCTAATTTTGTGCTTCAGCCGGTAAGATAAATTTTCGCTACAAATTCATACAAGACAAAACAAGGTCAAAAAATCAATTTTTTTAAAAAACTAATTAGACATTCAAATTCATAAATACACACGCATACCTTAGTATATCTCCAGAAATATTTTTTTAATTCTTCTTTGGCATTCCTAGCCAATTTGTGTAGATCAAAGGACAAAATGTTGAGTTCCTAGCCAATGCTCCCATTAATGGTCACTTCTTTTCGGTCTTCTAAAGTTCCTACATGAACTTTTTGCATAAAGTTTTCCTACTAGTTCTTCTATTTATGTTCCTATTTTTAGTATAAAGCAATTAACCCAAAAAATAATATCACATCTGTGTTACCAACATATACATAATACATGAAATATTATCGTGAAATATGAAATTGAATACCTTTATATTCTTCTTTATTTATGTTTGTATCTACATTGATATTTTACTCAACTTGTGCAATACCTTCAATAAACATTGGTTTTTCCATTGTTTGACTTGGTTTCATCCATTCCCTTTGACTTTTGAAGTTCTATATAATCAGCAATCAAAATTGATGAGTGTGTTGGCACCCTCTTTGCCTTTTTAGAGAATTGAGTTTTTGACATCACAGTGTCAAAAAAAGATTAGGTTAAGTTATATATGCTTTATTTTAACAAACTTTATTAGGTTAATTTATGCATGCTTTGTTGTTTTTAGCTTAGGTAGCATGGATCATACTAGGTGTTCTCTTTTATAAGTTCTATATGTTTGCTACTTGTGTATGACTACGTGACAAGTTATGTCATGCCAGAAATGCCACATCAACGTAACTTCACTTTCCAATAGGACTTTGAGCCAGAAGAAGCTGTAAAGAGTGAAAGATCTCAATACTAAGGAAAACGTGGCATAAGCTTGAAGTTGGAAGCACTGGTTGAGCGAGACAACTTGATGGATAAGAATAAACAATACAAGATAAAACCTGAAAAATATGGTGAACACTCAAGTCTACACGCTTCCAGTTTGTCTGTGCAGCAGGTCTTCCTCAAAACGTGTTGTCTCCTTCACACTTATATGTACTACATAGTACAAGTACGAGAGAGAAAAATAAGGAATATGTTGATTTTCATGGGCCAAAGCAATAGATAATCACAAGACTCATGATCTAATGACTAAAGGAATCCCTAAAAGTTAGGAAGATATAAAAGGTCCACCTTGAAGATGTGAAAGGAAGTTTAGAAGTTGAGATACTTAAGAAATAACTCAGAAAAACATCTCGTTTGGAGAAGAAGAAATATCTATCAGAAGTGAAGAGACATTTTCATCTTTCCTTTCTTGAAGAAGTATCGAGCTACCAGGTGTAACAGAACTCACCACTTGTTGATTGCGAAATTGCAAGGAGTTGAGGTGTTACACTTAGGTTTTCATTTTATTTTCATTAGTACTTAGAAATTTTAAATTTTAGTACTTGCGTTGATGTATTTCTTTTTCTCACCATGAGCTAAAACCTTTATGTTAAGCAATGTGAAGTATAATGAAAAGTAGTATTTTATGCTAAATGGTTTGATTTCGAGTGATGCATTTTTATCATGTGAAATAATTTTACACATCTATTTCTTTGGTTGATCATTTAAAAATATGTATAAGCTAGTTAGTGATTGAGAGATCTGTTAACTTGTGGAACTCATTGCAAAATATGGTTGAAAATAGTAGGATAGGCATATTCATTAAGCATAAAGGAATACAACCATAGGGGAAATCATAAGTTATACAAGACGTGCTTTAATGTTATTATGAGACTGAGAGATTTTTTCTTCTAACTTAATGCTTATGCTTTGATGTTGTAGACATACACCACTAGATCACTTTTTGCCATATCTATCATGACAAATCTCATCAGACATACACAAGATATGAAACTCATTAGGTGAATCATTGAATAACATGTATCTCACTATTTATTTAACTTAGTTACTCTTATAAACTACTACTCGACCTGAATTTGTGACAACCAACAATTATTGTTATCCTTTGCTCATGGCTATTCATAATGTTTTGAATATAGAATCAACTTAGGTTACTAAAATCTCTATGGGGTCAATGCTCTTACTTTTTTTTTTTATCATTTGCTAATATTTGACTATGTATACTTGCACATATAAATATCCACAAAAAGTTTTTAGCGACGTTGTTATAGACTGTGTCAATACACTTTGATTCTCTAAATGTTTTGTAAGAAGTACATTTAATTTGATGTTTTCTGTCTTCTGGTGACACGACAAGTGCGTGGTTACTACATGCGCAGGTTGTTGACCCCATTTTATATATGAGACCATGAACCTAAGATAGAATTCAAATTACTAAGGAGATTTAGACTATTGATCACTTACCAAGAATCCATTTTCCTGCTTATTTGTTTGAAAACTTTGAATAACATTTTAATAACCACTACTAGCGCAAGAAGGAGTCATGGAAGATAATGAAATTATTGGAATTACATTGATAGAACAAGAAAAATTATGGATTATGTTTTGTTTGATACTAATTCCAGAACACAAGAATCATATGACCAAAGATCATAATAGCAACCTATGATGTTCCAAATGTTATAAGCTATTGGCCAATACTTAGGAGTTGTCGCTAAAGATCCCCACTTCTACATTTGAGGAAATTTATAGAGGTTTCTAGTAACTTAATAATCCTTAGGATTACTAATGATGCTTTTAGATGGAGGTTGTTTCAATATTCTCTATAATCCCATTATGAACTGTCCTAGTTCACATATCAGAGTCTCACACACAGCGGAAAATAACCTCAAACTCATTTAAGAGAGACTAGAGTTCTCCAAAAACACTTCAGGCTGCAAAATTTACGTACAATTGGTTTGACATCAACCACATAAACCAAACAAAAGAGAGATCCATTATTAACAGCTAGAATGATAACATTCCTTCATCACCAAGTAACACATTGACTTCCAGAAGTCATTTCCAAGCTTCTAACCATAACATCATAATAGAACACCTAGAGAGACCATGGATCGTCAGGTATAACATTCTTCCTCATACTACATAACCTTCCTTTTAGACTTGTCGAAGCCATCATCACCATTAGACTCGGTCAAAACTCTACTTTAAGCTCCACCTTAACTTGATATTTCAGTTCTGAAACTGTTGAATACAACAAACTCCATAAGATAAGCTCCCATGAGAAACCTGCTGCAATAATGTCCCATCATTTGCTTGGACATCAATCCCTTGACCCCTTAATCTTGGTTATAGACAACATTCAAAGGATCTATTATTATCATAGCAGCTCTGGTGTATTCACTTGCATGAGCTACTTGAACAACTAAACATATAAATAGGGAAAATCTCCATAGAGAGAGCTAAACTCTCACAAGCAACAAGAGCCAGAAACAACTATTACACATAAGCAAGATGTCAAGGCAACCTTTATAACAATATAGATCCAGCATAAACCCTTATGTAAACAAGATGATGTTCCCTCAAATAAGCGATATCTAGGTTGACCATAATCCCAAGACGCTGACAAAGCCTATCACATATATCAGACTCTTCCGCTACAGCCTACTCCTCCATCTAATAAGACATTTCCTTGCACTAAAGTCTGAGGATACAACATTTAGAGCAGTTCCTTAGAACAAGCACAAGCAGCAATTGTCTCACAACTTCCTTATCAGCACTTCAATCACTTCAGAAACCTTTATCAGAAAAGAAGACATATGTTCACACACCCTTTTAGATTCACTCTTTTGGAACATAAGGTTAGAAGGAGACACTTAGCGTCCACCATAACCCCTTTTACTCTAGTCATGAGTCTGGAACAACATCCAGAATATCTATATTGCTCAATTGTACCTTCAAATTGTGTGTGAGAGAAGACAATCTGCATATTTATAGCCATTGGATGATTGGCTATAGGCTGAGTTAAACTCTTGAGATATAACTCTTTAGAGTAGGTTCCTGCCTCTACCTTTAAACCAGGTCTAGCTTAACCTTAAAAACCAAGGCAAAATTGGCAGATTTCAGGATGAGTGTCTTAGACAATTGACATTGAATTGCCTCTTTATCAAAGCCTGAGACACACACTCCCATATATTAAGAGATACATACACTACTCATGTTCTCTAATTCACACCTAACATTCTCACACACTAAACAACAAATCAGTGACCTGAGAGATTCACATAATAAAGGTGACTTGATCTCCATGCACAACAGCAGTCACAATCATAACACATCTTTAGAGAAGAGACCTCTGAAACCTGTTGGCCTAACCAAAATCAGGATATGGATAATGATTCGTCCAAACATAATCTTTGAAAGAAAAGATCCAAGATCAGCTGACCTTTTAGAGGTCATAAAGAACTAGAATAAAAATCTCCCTGAAGCTTACCCAAAAATAGACTAGGGTGCCAGCTCTGACGCCAATTAAAATTTTCTGGTACATGGAACACATGATGATAATTCTGATGCTCCAACATTAGAGTACAATGTCAGTACAGATGTTATGACATCTTAAGTCTGATAGAACAATATTATCAATCTTTAGTTATACATAAACTGTAAATTGCATAATGGTATAAACACATTTAATTGTTAACCCAGTTCGGTGTAACTCACCTGCATCTGGGGGCATCCAAGCCAGAAAGAAAATCCATTATTAGTAAGATTAATTCAAAGCTAAACAGTCTCATTTTAAAACTTCTCGCTTAATCCCTACCAAGTGCAACTTCTATCTAGGAACTCCTAGATATGAGACCCCTCTAACTTCCCTCAATCATAATAGCAGTGATAACCTTAACAATAATGAACAATAGAAGATCACACTTCCAAAACAATTGGTTTGCTTAAAAGCTTCACCCAAGAATAATACTCAACTCTATTGCTTAAAAGCTTTAGAGTGAGAACAACATACACTAACAATATGTCTACCACAATGTATCAAATAATACAAAGGGTGACTTACAAAGTCACACAAGAGAATCTCAAAACCAAAATTTCTAAAACTTACCCTAGTTTTTACAAAAGTAAAAAATTGTTCATCCAATAGGTTTAGGTCTTCTTTAAATACTCCTCAGCAGTCCATGGGTTTCGAAATCTTCACCTAATTCTAGCTTGATCCACACGCTGAGATCTGCATCAACTATGCAGAAAAAATCTCCTTGAATCTTGGAACAAATCATCAAGTTTCCTAAATTGTCTCAACAACCAATTTAGAAACTTGTGTACAGCTGGAGATATGAAAACTTTTTCTAGATAACATCTTCATGACTTGTGAAAATTAATGAGATATATCCAAAAGAAATATCATAGAATCAAATCAAATCTTATAAAGGTTTAAAACAACCTAAACAAAAGTTCTAGTACAATATGTTACAACATCTTTTAGGACATCTGCTCACAAGGTGACATATTCAGCATGTTACAACATCACACACAACATCCTGATGTGAACCATATTTTAGCAAAATTATTGTCAATCCTAAAACCATGGAACATTCAAACTTCTTTGGTTGAAACAATAACAGAGGATCTACAAGTTAGGAAACCCAATATGAATACTTCAGGTACGCCATTTGCAACAACAGAATTGTATCATGATAGCTAGAAGTTAGCACAACACCCAGATTTATCCAACAAAGACCACCACCACCTTTTCCTCAAATAATCATAAAGATAAAAGAGGAACAAAAATTTGGAAAATTCATGGAGATATTGAAGCAACTTCACATCAATACACCTCTAATTGAGGCAATTCAACAAATGCCAAAATACTCTAAGTTTAGGAAAGATGAGTTAACAAAGAGGAAAAAAGTGGGAGAATTTTCTACTGTGGCATTAACCAAGAATGTAGTCATTTTCTTTAAGTAAAGCTACCACCCAAGTTGAAATATCCAAGAAGTTTCACCATTCCTTACAACATAGGAGATTACTTTTATGGAGGGACATTATTTGATCATGGAGCGAGTATTAATCTCATGCCCTTATCTATCTTCAAGAAACTAGGCAATGGATCTGTAAGACCAACTACTATTACACTTCAACTTTCTTATCAAAGCATTTACTGAAAACAAGGTAAGATTGAATATGTGCTAGTGGGGGTTGACAAGTTTTTATTTCTAGCTAATTTATAATCATGGATTTCAACATTAATGAAGACACCCCTATTCTCTTGGGAATGTCATTCCTTGCAACATGAAGAACTTTGATAGATGCTAAAAAATGTGAAATCATTATGAGGGAAAATGGGCATCAAATGGTATTAAATTTCCTCAACGCATTAAAGTACTCTAAAGAAGATGTAATTGATTTCTCATTAATCTCTAGTTGGGAGACACTTATTCACAAGCAGTTCATAAAGAGTAATAATGTGTTAAATAATGAATCAAGTGAAGAAGACAAAGTTGCATTGGTAAAGGAAGGTATCATAAGCGGGTCTCTTATTCTAACTTATGGAAGAATGGAAAACTTTTGGACCCTAGAAATTACAATTGAATTGGTGGAACACAATGTCCCGTCGATAGAGAAACCACCTAGATTGTAATTGAAACAACTCTCATCATACTTGTAGTACTCGTGCTTAGAGGCAAGGTAGAAATTGCATGTGATTATTGCTACTGATATGTATTATGAGGAAAGAATTAAACTTCTAGGACTTTTGAAAAAGCATAAGAAGGCTATTACTTGGAAAATATCTGACATCAAGGGAATTAGTCTAACAGTTTGCATGCATAGAATATTATTGTAAGAGAATGCCAAGAAAAGTATAGAAATCCAAAGAAGACTGAATCCTATCATGAAATATGCAGTAAAGACAGAGATTATCAAGTGGCTAGATGCAGGAATTATCCATCCCATTTCTAATAGTGTGTGCGTGAGTCCTATCCAATGTGTCTCAAAGAAAGGTTGCATGATCATGATTGAGAATTAGAAGAAAGAACTAATTCCTTCAAGAGTTGTTACTAATTGGATGATATGTATGCATTACAAGAAGTCAAACAAGGCTACAAGGAGAGGCCATTTCCCTCTTCCATTTATTGATCAAATGTTGTATAGGTTGGATGTAAAAGAACTATAATGTTTCCTTGATGGATATTCAGGCTATAATCAGATTACAATAGCCCCTAAAGAGCAAGAGAAACAAATTTTACATTTTCTTATAGAACCTTTTCCTTTAGAAGGATGTCATTTGGATTATGTAATGCTACTACAACATTCAAAAGATGCATGATAGATATCTTTTCTAATATTATTATACGTTCCATGGAAGTAGTTATGGATTATTTTTCAGTATTTGGAGAGTCATTTCCAAGAGGCTTGGATAATTTGGAACTGGTACAAACAAGGTGTGAGGAGAGAAACTTGGTTCTGAATCAAGAGAAATGTCATTTCATGGTTAAAGAAGGAATAGTCTTAGGGCATAAAACTTCATAGGTAGGATTGGAGGTAAACCAAGCCAAGATTGAAGTAATTAAAAAGTTACCTCCACCATCCAACATCAAAGGCATAAGAAGATTTCTTTGTCATGTTGATTTTTGTTGGAGGTTCATAAAATATTTTTCAAATATCACAAAACCTTTATGCTAAGTACTGCAATATGACGTGTCATATGTCTTTAGTGCTGAATGTGATCGAGCTTTCAAGGCTTTGATAATTGCACCAATTGCAAAAGCATTTGACTGGACCGCACCATTCGAGCTCATGTGTGATGTAAGTGACTTTGCCATTGGAGTTGTTATGGAGAAAAGAAATGATAAGGTGTTTCACATTATTTATCATGTTATTAAGACACTGATAGACCCAGATTAACTACAACACCACTGAAAATGAGGTATTAGCCCTTATAGAAAAGGTTTTGGATGCAATGTCAAACTTTTCAAGTGAACTGAAGTTTGACTTAGAAATTTTATGGAAGAATAAATTTTGAATTTTGGAAATTTCAAGTCAAAGATGTGTTGATATCATTAAGATTACATAAGGCAATAAAAGAAAATATTTCCTACATAAATAATATCATCAAACTCAATGTTGGTTTCTAGAGGAAGACCTTATATAAAGAAAAATAATAAATGAGTCTGATATGTTGGAAATGTGAAAATTTTGTGCGTGTAAAGAATAAGTGTTTTGATGGAGCAGTGCTAAAAAAGGGCTATGAGTCAAACTCTAAGCAATGTCTCCCTCACTTTGGGATATGATCATATTTTTCAAAATTGAGAAGTGTGTCCTCACAATATTTTCGCTGTCATAGAAAAGGACGATCTATTACTAGCAGATTACCACATGGGCATTGGTTGACATTGATGCAAAGTGTGTTGTGACATTAAGTCGGTGGTTGAAGAGCTTCCACCTAACTTGGAAGTTGCACCATAAGTTTTCAACCTGATTTTTGACATGCGGAAATTCTTGAAGTGGTTTATCTTCAAGTGAACTATATTATTCTTTTGGTGGAGTACGATAGTTTTTAAACTATGATGGTCGGTAAAGACAATATATTAGAGTGGTCTAGATTCAAGTCACTATACGCTTTATAGTGGAGTATGATAGTTTTTTTGAGTTATGATTGTCAATGAAGACAATGGAAATCAATGTATTATTTTCAATCATGGTGCAAATTGTTGGTGTTGTTTGAAAATATACATCTTGAAATATTCCTACATCGTTTAGTTTTGTAAATGTAGAGGAAATCTAAGGTTACATAATGGATTCAAGTTCTTCATTACAAAATTATTAGTAAAACAAAAACATTTAATTTGTATTTATTTTTTTATACTCTTATGTTAGAGTGTGACGGGTAGTTAAATATTTGTTTTAGAGAGTGTGAATGTATTGAGATCTTAGAGTGGTTGAGAATAGTATGTGTGTAATAATAATTTCATAGTGTTATGGTCTAGTTATCATTTAAAAACAATTGTGGTTTCTTTTTCGATTTTAAAATTTTCACATTAAAGTTTTATATTGCTTTTGTGTTTCTCTTTCCATATGCTTATTTTTCTCAGAATGGTGGTTGTTATACTGATGATTAATAGTTATTAGTGATAGTTGCTATAGTGGTTGTCTAGTTGGTGACTAAAAAAAGTGAGGTGTTAGTAATAAAATAAAAACAAAAAATATAAAAAAAAATATTTTTATAATAATTAGAATAAAATTAGAACTATTTTCAAATTAACTGAAAAAATCAATTAAGTTCTATTCTATCCCAATATGTTTTATTTCAATTTCAAACGACTATTTAAATATGATATTTTTAAAAAGTGATCAGGCAAATAGGGCAGTGGATCCTTTATCTTGCCAGCACCACAATTTGATCACTCACCCCATATATTTTTATAATAACAAAAATATTCTTCTTAAAACTCAATAAAAAGAGAGAGAAAAAAATTCGACACTGCAATTGAAAGTTTTAGTATGAATTAAAAAAATACTTTTAAAATGTCCGGTATGCATTTTTACTAGGTTTTAAACAAAAATAAATTAAACACTCCGGAATTTTTGATTAATTTATTATGTCATGTAATTTTTTTTTGGATTTTTTGAAAAATTCGATAGTTTATTTTTGATAAATAAAAAACAAAATTAACACTATCGATTTTTTGAAAAATTCAATAAATTATCCGATATTTTAGAAAATATGATAAAAGCTCACGATTTTTTTAAAAAATTGATTAAAAAAATGAAATTAACACTATCAAATATTTTTAAAAAATTCAATAAAATATCAGATATTTTAGAAAATATGATAAAAACTCACAACTTTTTTAAAAATTGGTAAAAACTTAGATTTTTTAAGAAATCCGATAAAAAGTGATAAACTTTTTGAAAAATTTAGTCAAAATTGGCAGATTTTTGAAATATCCAATAAAGATTTCATAGAGTTTTGAAAAATTCAATAGTATATATGAAAAATTCGGTAATTTAAATTCAATAAATTTTAAAAAATTCAATAAAAAGTCATGATATTCTAAAATCCAATAAAAACAGGTAGAACCTTAAAAACAATCTAATAAAAATTCATGAAATTCTCCAAAAGTCAGGTAAGAATTCAGAAATTTTCTAAAATCTAAATACACTATTTTTTAAAAACGTAAAAATTGTCAAAAGGTATTAGAGTAAAAACACCCCTGATGAGGGGTGCCAAGTCAAACTGACTAGGTGACACTATAAATTCTTTGTTTCTCGTCATGAATGTGGGGTCTGCAGCCCATTACCATTTACCAGCCCACTATATCCATGTAAGTGCAAATTGCCAATATCATGCTGTCGTTCATCTAGCTCCGCAACTTTCACTACCGAAGAAAAGGTCCATTAGAGAGACAAAAGAATCAATCTTATATAAGGATTTCTATTATTAAATGGGATATCTTTAGCATTTCTCTAGTTTATTTATTTTTTATGGTTTGTTTATTAGCCCATGGCCCAAATTAGTATTACAGTCCTAACTGTATATTGCATGTCGATGCTGATTTGAGATTAATGAAAATCTGAAAAGTTATTCTTATGTTATTTTCTTCTTATGCAACTTAGATCTACATGGTAGCTTTAATGTAATTTAACATTGATGCTTTCATCTCTTGAATTCATGGCCCTCCAAAACCCCCCAACCCTTCTTCTAGAGAATTTGTAGAAGAAATTGTTCAAACTGCTCACATACATCTTGATAATGCTATGAACCAAATCCAACAGCAATTAGATGAGAGATTTGATCAAACAAATGCAGATCTGAAGTAGATTCAAACTTGAATGGACAATGGAAAACAGATTTTTGACTCTAGATACGAAAACATCATTGGTATGCTCAAAAAGTTAGCAGCTCAAAAGGAAAAACAACAACATGCTAATGTTCACTCAAAAGCAAGTTCTTCAGGTATAACTCAAAACTCTTCCTCTATATCTATGGTAACAGCGCCTGTTACTCATGTTATCTCTCCAGCAAACACCCCTTCAGACATTCAACAACATTTTCTAACACACATCCACAACCTACTGTAACAGTTGTGATGTGTAACATTGTTGCACAAACACCCCCTACCCAACCTACCTCACTTCCCCATCAGCTTTTACACCCACACAAAATTATAATATCCCTTTTTTCCAACAGATCCCATATTTTCACATACCTTAAATACCCCAAGTGCCCCCATTTCAGACTCCTAAACTAGAACTTGCTATGTTTGATGGTTCAAACCTATTAGAATGGTTGTTTCAAGCTGACCAAATTTTCAACTTTTATCAATTGCCACCAGAAAACAGATTATCTTTTATATCTTTTTACATGAAAGGTGATACTTTAGGTTGGTTTAAATGGATGCATCAAAATCAACTATTAATATATTGGTTTTCATTTACAAAATCTTTGGAATTATGTTTTGGTCCTTCCACCTATGATAATCATCAAGCTGGGTTATTCAAATTAAAACAAGATGGATCTGTTGTGGATTATCAAACTCAGCTTGAAAAATTAGGCAATCAAATTGTTAGATTACCCCAAGATGCAATTTAAAATTGTTTCATTTCTATATAAGCCTAACTATATATTGTATGACTATGGTGATTTGAGGGTAATGAAAATCTGAAAAGTTATTATTATGTTATTTTCTTCTTATGCAACTTAGATCTACATGGTATCTTCAGTGTAACCTAACATTGTATGTTGTGTCTCTGATATATTATATTATTGTATTATGTTTAATATTTGATTTTATGTTGTTTCTGTAAAGACAGGATTCTCCAACACTGTTTTGTGTTTTAATAAAGACAATGTCTCAAGATCAATTACATTATCAAAAAGGAAAAAATTATATAGCTTTCAATTATATTTTGCTACAAGTCTTGGAAATTATGTAATCAACAAAAGACAAATAGACTTTGAGGAATTGATCATGTACGTAAGGTATATGTTACAATTATGCATAGATTAATACCTTAGTTGCTCAGAGAAATTACAGATTTCATCTCTAAACATTCTAAAGTGTTTTTGAAACTTAGCATTTTGATTAACATTGGTTACAAATTGATTTTTAGATTTTCTATCAGCTGTAACTAGTTACACATATATGTTAACTGATTACAAACACGAGAAATTCAATATTTTGGAAATTTTGTTCAGCTGAGATCGGTTAACCAAACTCTGTAGCCAGTTACAGCCACAAATATTTTTGAAAATTTGTTTTAGCTTCAGCTATAATTGATTACGATAATGTGTTAATCGGTTACCACTAAAGTAGTGACATTTTTTCATGAAAAACTGCATTCCAACGTTTTTCAAGCATAATCATTGAATCATGGCAATGCTTGATGATTTTACATTAATTTAAAAGGGTGTTTTTAACACAATAAATAGCCAATGTTTGTGAACTTCAAAATTTACACCTTCGATCATTTCAAATCCAAAACACTTTCACTTTTCAACTAAGTTACTTAAGTCATACTTTCTTTGAAACTTTCTACATTGAACTTTTATAAGTATCATTAAAGTTCCAGTCATAAATTCTAAATATTTAAGTATTACTCTTGTATATTGTATACATTGAAGGAAATATCAATTCTCAATAATTGATCCATATTCAATTCTTCATCTTTACAATATTTTGTTTTTTTGTGGATCACAAAGTGTTAAGTGATTTTTGTTTAAGATAAAAAAATGGTTTGCTTTTTATTCAAAGTGTAAAAGAAATTGGTGTGCTTTCTTGTATGTTAGATAAGTGTATGAGTGACCTTGGTGTGAGGACTGTACAAGTTCTAACATAGTAAAATCTCTCATGGGGTGTGAGGGGACTATACGTACCATTGTTTGTCAAGGGGAACTAGTATACATCTTGGAGTCTTTTACTTCTAGCACTTAATTTATGCATTTTATCATTCATATCGTTTCCAAAAAATAAGAACACTTGCCATCGCTCATAAAACAAGAAAATTCCAGAAAGTCGAATAAATCTAATTCACCTGCCGCCTCTTAGATTAGTTTTAATACTTACATTTGGCATTAGAGCAGGTTATAGGTAACTTTTTCCTAAAGATCCAGATATGGCTTCGCAAATCCACTTTTTGTGAGTGCATTTTTCCGCTTAGTTATGTTTTTAATGATGTCAAAACTAGGAGGAACTTTAGCGTTTTTATACATTGGATGTCATCAACTAAATTTTAGACGTGCACTATTTATCTTAGCATTAGGGTGCATATAAACATATTTGGTAATGATTGGAAATGACTTAGGCAAGATACATGCATAAAAAATTGAGTTTTTTGTGTGAAAACTACTGCATAGGCTGACACATATGTGATTAGGTCGACCTATATAAGCTTTTACTTCAGCATAGGTCGACACTCATGCCTCAAGAATGAAGCTTGTAGCCACTATCTATAGGTTGCCTTAAATAGGTCGACCTATAGACTAGAATTTTTGAAGAATTTGTTTTCCTTTCAATTACTCATGCATGCATTTTGCTTCATTTCTTACATACATATATATATATATATATATATATATATATATATATATATATATATATATATATATATATATATATATATATATATATATATATATATATATATATATATATATATATATATATATATATATATATATATATATATATATATATATATATATATATATATATATATATATATATATATATATATATATATATATATATATTGATACATGCACCTTCTTCTAGTAAGGTTCTAGTGTAAAACTTATATGAAACCAGAATTTCAAAGCACACTCATTATCTTCAACCTCTCTTTTATGCATACACACAATCAAACTACACATAATCATTTTTTTATTGGGTGATCATCTAGATTAGGGTTAATAACATCCAATTAGGTTGGTGTATCAAGAATATTGGGTTGATTTCTTTGAGGGTTTCAAATAAGAAAACCGAGATGGGGTTTTCCTTCAAGATCATTGAGAATTTGAATATTTTGGACACGATTGCGCAATTCAGATCCGATCGAGTGAAATCCTTAGGACAAGGTGGTTCTTTGCAAGGGAGTAGCGCGAGACCATGGATCGTGTTGGTAAATCATGAGTTTCAACAAGTGTGCACTTGGGGTTAGGTCGACCATGTGAAAGTCTTGGGACAAGGTGGTTCCTTGAAAGGAAGTAGCAAGAATTGGTGAATTGAAGCGACATTGTTGGTGACTTGATCAATCGTTGATCAAGGGTTTTTGAGGTGGCAGAATGAACAACAAACCATAGGGTTTATGGGGTTAGAGTTTTTTATCTCTTGTATATATACTTTTTTCAAAATAAGGTTAATTACAAGTATCTCAATTTGATTTTGAATTGAGGGCAGACGTACCCATAGGGAGGTCAATTGGGGAGCTACCGAAATAAATCCTTGACGGGGGGGGGTGGGGGGGGGGGGGGGGGGGCGATAGAGGGCGAGAGCGAGCGCGCCCAGCGCCGCGAGCGCGCGCGAGCGAGCAGCAGCGCGAGCTCCGGCTCGAGTGTGTGAGAGTGAGAGAGTGAGAAGTAGGTGAGAGATATATATATATATATATATATATATATATATATATATATATATATATATATATATATATATATATATATATATATATATATATATATATATATATATATATATATATATATATATATATATATATATATATATATATATATATATATATATATATATATATATATATATATATATATATATATATATATATATATATATATATATATATATATATATATATATCTTTAATTTTTTATTTGCAAATTATTGAATTCATTGGTTGTTTGATCAATTCAATTGGAAATTATTTTTGATCATATTTTCAAATTAGGCTTTGTTGATAGAATAATGATCCGGTTGATTGTGATTGATTTTAAGATCAACAAAACAAAGTAAATTTCCAAACGATATCGATTGCACACAAGGTGTTTGATAAATTGCATTGTTGTGTTTTATTTATTTTTTATCATTGGAAATAAGCTATACATATATGTTAGCATTGGATTGTGTTTTGATTAATCATTGTTGAACAATATGCGTTCATTATCATTCAATTGTGTAACTTTACGCATATCCGAGCTTCCGGTAATAGGTTCGGTTAGAAGATTTGATTCGGGTTGTTTCCGTTGTGCCATATAACTTTTGAAAACCATTTTTGCCAAAAGTTTGATTTTTTATTTGTTATCTATTCACCCCTCTAGATTGAAGCATATCATCTAATAAGCAGTATCACAAGCTCCGTTAATTTCGTGCTTAAGATTTACTTCTTAGAAGAATGGCTACCGAACCTAAGGGAGCGTATAATAGAGCACCAATTTTCACCAGTAAAAGTTATGGCTATTGGAAAGCTTGTATGCATATTCATGTCAACTATATTGAAAAATGTATATGAGACACCATCAAAAATGTTCTGAATGAAAAATTGTGATCAATGATGAAGTTGTCACATGATTGGAAAGCGAAAAATATTCTCACATCCTCTTTAGGCGTTGATGAGTATTATCATGTTTCTCATTGTGAGATCTCCAAGGCTATGTGGGACGCATTAAATGTTCCCCATGAGGGTACTAATGATGTCTAAAAAACTAGGATCAACACATTAAATCAAGAGTTTGAGTTATTTCGTATGGAGCATAATGAAACCATTGCGAACATGCGAAAATGATTCACATATCTTATCAATCGATTAAATGCGCTAGGTATGCCTATTTCCAATGAGATTAATACTAACAAAGTGTTAAGATGTTTAAGTAGGGAATGACAACCCAAGGTCACCGCTATCAAAGAGGCGAATGATCTTAAAGTACTTGATCTCATGGATTTGTTAGGAAAATTAGAAGCGCATGGGCAAGAACTCTCTCTTGCTTAGAAAAACATAAAAAAGAGTATGAAAAGGAAGTGAATAAGGAAAAGGGAAAAGAGTAGTAAGTAGAGAAGAAGTCGATTGCTCTAAAGATTTCAAGCTCATGGTCCTCTTGTAATGAGAAAAGTTATTATGAAACTAAAAATGACAAAGATTCCGATGGAGAAGATATGGGGCTATTTATCACAAAATGTAAAAGATATATATGGAAGTATGGAAATAAATACTCCAACAAGAACCATGGTAAATCTAGAAGGCTATGTAATTCCTCCAAGCAAGATCAGAGCAAGAAGGGTAAGTCTAGAAGTACATGCTACAATTGTGGCAAAACGGACCACTATAAGTCGGAGTGTCCTACAATCATGAAAGACAAAGAAAAAGGTCGTGACAAAAGAACTAACAAGTCTAGAAGAGCTTATGTTGCTTAGGATAGCAAAAGTGATTCCTCAAGTGATGGTAGCTCCACCTCAAGTGTTGAATATGCCAAGCTTTACTATATGGAAAACCAAGGAAAAAAATGGTTGTAAGTCACTCTAAACTTCAAACTTATCATGACTTAGCTTTTTCTCAATTACAAGAATATTTTGAAAATCTACAAAGACAAGCTATAGATGCTTTCAAAATATTAGCTTCATATAAAAGAATAATTTGCACTTGGAAGCTACAATTTTGGAAAATGAAAATAGTATGGAAGCTCTAGGGATGACAAGCCTTCATGGTTTGGTTGTGAGACTTGTCACATTTGGCAAAAAGAGTCAAGAACTCTTAAATCCAAGTTGGATAAGGGTTTGCAACCCAAGGTTACTTTTGCTATAGATACTTCTAAGCATGAGATGCCTTCTCATAATCCTTATAAAAGGTATATTTATGTTGAAAATAAACCAAATAACAAAACCTCATCTTCTCATAATTTGTATTGTCATTATTGTTGCAAAAGGTTCATACTATTGCTAAGTGCAAGTTTAGGAAACTCTTTGTTCCTAAAGGGGACTTTCAATGGTTTTCTAAATGCAACCAAGGTTTCATTAATCCCCAAGGACCCAATGAATATTGGGTACCTAGCACTATTTGTTAATCATGCAGGAAAAATGTCCTGGCTCTATGAAGAGAGTATGTGATCTCGTTTATGGAGGATCAAGGCATAACAAGGTGACATGTCCTTATTGTGTTGACTATGTGGTGAGCAAGGCGGATTATGTTACCAAGAAGGTTAACATTTAATGTTTCATTAATTGATACAAGTGTGTGAATGATTACTAATGTTTCTATCTGAGAAGTGTCAGAAAGGTATTATGTTTAATGATGTAGATCTATCTTCAACAAGACATACTCAAGTACATCAAATTAGGATTGATCAACCTAATATGATAAAACATGAGGAGGGGCAAGATAATCATCATGGTTGAACAAGAATGAAAGTCCAACAACAAGGATGATCATCAAGTTAATTGCAAATTGGATACATTATTAATCACACCTTCAAATACTTGTACACAGAGAAATTGGTAAGATAGTTTTGGTTTCGTTTGTATTTTATGGTACATTTTGCATTCATTTCAACTTTCATTCGCGAGTTCCTCATGGAATGCAAGTGCATCCTCTATCATGTGTACGATGAGGTAATCTTGTTCCAATCCTTTTCTTATTTTATAATTAAGTATTTCTTTTATCTGTTTATTTCTTGAACGTATGTGATGCGTTATGTGTATGATGTCTGTGAGATATGTTCACTTGGAAAATTTTCAAATGTGGTCATTGTGTGTTTCATTTTATATGTTTATAGTGATTATGTTCAAAATATCTTCATGTTGAATTTATACCTTGTACCATTTCATGATTGCTTATACATGCTTGCAATGATTTTAGCAAACAAACCATAAAATACTATCATATGCATGTGTCTCTCATCAAGTAATCATCCATGAGTCAAGTTGAGTCTCTCAAGGTCATTACAAATCTAATTGAGTTAAAATCTTAGAAGTTGAACAATATAGGTCGACACACAGGATTTATAGGTCGCCATATGATAATAAATTTTGGCATTTTTCATATTAGTTACAGTATAGGTCAACACATCCTTGTATAGGTCAATGTATAATCAATTTTTTTGAGTTCTTCTGGTTTGGTTATAGTATGTGTCGACACATAGTATTCGAAGGTCGACGCATAACAGTAAAAGGTCGAGTTATGATACATTGAACATAATTTTTCATTTTTATGCATTCATTGTTGATTCATGAACTTGTCTCCACTTCTTTCCAACTTCAAATATGTTTTGTAACTCTTCAAAGGGTTTTAAACTCTCCACTATTGTGATTAAACTCGTCACATTAAAATTATTCAACCTTACACTTTCTAAAGCCTAATTAATATTTATCATTCTTCACTCTCTATAAATGGCTCTCATCTTTCATGCTTCAGATCACATCCTAGTTTCAAAGAATTTAAATTTCTCTTCATTCTCACTATTCATTGTTGTTTGTGAGCACTTTAGAGTATTTATTCTTGATTTTGGTTTGTGGGTAATAAGATATTCCCCAAACCGTCCTTACTTCTCCTTTGCAAATTTATTCAAACACCTATTGTGCATAATCTTTCTGAACAATTATTAATGGCAGTCAACATTGCAAGAACCAATGGTGATTTCAAAGAAAAGGGTAAGGCTACCGCATCACCAACTGCTCCAGAAACTATTTTCTCCTTAGTTTCCACTGACTGTATTGAAGAATTCGAAGAAAAACACTAACATCGCCTAGTGATGAAGCAACATGTATGGAAACCGGTGGTTGCCGATTACTTGGATATCCTAGAAGTCGTTCAACTTGTTGAGCACCAGGAAATTAACTACTTTCTGCAACTCTCATAAGACTAATGAAGATCTTATCCGAGTGTTTTATTTCAGATTGCATGATCGGCAATGACCCACTTTCAAATTCTCAATAGGTAATAAAGTCTATGGGTTTACTAATGAACTGTGGAAATCATTATTTGATATTATGATTGTTGATGCTGATGAGGAGGATGAATTTGATTCATTGGTAACGAATACCTACACTCATATGAAATTTAAGTAGACCACACATCTTAATGAGATACTTAAAGCTCTCAGATCAGAGGACTATCATGATACTCTTGCTATCAGTCAATTGAAAATGCTTCCCAAGATTTTATTATGGTTAGTTTCTCATGTTTTACGTTCGAAGAAAGGTGGGTATTCAAGAATTGACAGTGCTGAGATTCATCTTGTTTACATCCTCTTGCACAAGATTCGAATTAATTGGGATTGTTATTTTGTTTACTGAATGTTCTCTATCAAAGAATGTAATAAAGGAACATCTTTTTGTTACCTGTCCATGATTTCCAAAATCCTCAACTATTTCAATATAGGGATGCCAAATTTGATATTCATATTTCCTGGCCCTATTCAAGAGTTCTCCAAATGTACCTTAACTAATATGGGGTATTTTTGGGATGAGGAACGATAAGTGTACTACTTCCAGATGGGTAAACATGGGAGCAAAATATACAACTTTGATGACCCTTCTGAATTTGTTGACTCCACTACAGAGCCACGTGTTATTGATGATAATCATATACACAAGGTCAATCATGAAGTTGGTCAAATGGATGATGTGCATGGAGATCAATCCTCTATCATAACCTTACTTCAGAATATGCAGATCAAGCAGGATGAGCGTTATAAAGAGGATTTTTTTAGAAGAGAAACCTTTGAAGCAACTCAAATAGAACAACTTCGCATTTTGAAAGATCACATGAAGTCTCAAGATGCAAACTTTGAGGCTTTTGCATCATTTGTAAGTGAGAGGATGGTCTCTCTAAAAGATGAAATGGATGCAAATACTGCTGCTAACATTACAAGGGTAAATCACATGATCGTTGCACAGAATGAAGACCACCATCATTATTCCTCAAGGGGGTGTTTCTTCCTAGGGAATAATCTTATATCTTTGTTTAACAAGAAGTAGAATTTTGTGTCCCTATCAATTTCTGAGGCTAAGTATATTACAGTAGGAAGTGGCTGCTCTCATTTGATTTGGATGAAGCAGATTTTAAAAGAGTGTAATATCAAGCAAGATGTCATGACATTATACTGTGACAACTTGAGTGCTATCAACATTTCTAAAAATCCTGTTCAACATAGCAGAACAAAGCACATTGATATTCGTCATCACTTTATTAGGGATGTTGTTGAAGATAAAATTATTACTCTTGAGCACATGGCCATTGAAAAGCAACTGGAAAACATATTTACTAAGCCTTTGGATGCAAACCAGTTTGAAAAGTTAATAGGTGAATTGCGAATTTGCACGTTCAAGGAGTTATAGCAATTACAGGTGTGTAGGAGTGCAACATATACTTTCTCTTTCCTCCATTTGGTGGTAAATCTTATTAAGGATGCTGGTTTGATGAAAAGTGTTGTGGTCTTTAGTAACTATTATGAGATGCTGGTTAAGAAATTCATTGTAATCATTTCTGAGGACTGTGACAGTAAGATGAGAAAGGGGTACAAGAAGGTTTGTGATAGAGGTAATTGTGTGGAGTTTTCTTCTGAAATTATCAACAGGTTTATGGGTAGGAGCGGGGAGGATCAAGCTGAGGTGAGGTGACTGATAATGGTGTTACTCTCAGTCAACACCCTGGTATGTTGGTCAACTCTGATGTTGCATGCAAGAGGAAATCTCTTCTTTCTTTGCACTATAGGTTTTTTTTGCAGGGGCACGTGTCTCAGACAATTTTGTGACATCTAGTAAGGTGGTGATAAAGATGAGGAAATAGATAGCATTGTTGACATCTGTTGTGCCCTGTTTTTTATTACTTATGTATCTGCTACAAAGGTTACTTTGGCTCCTGGTGACTGTATGGTTGTTTTGAATAATTTGTGGCTAAAAAGGGGGAGTAATTAGTAGTTTGTTGAGTATGTTTTCTTCGTAGATGTTTGTTGCCCTGAGTACTACTTGAGTAGGAGTAAATGTGGTTCTATGTGACAGTAGGAGTGTTATTTGTATCTGAATTGATGATCATGCAATTCAAAGGGAGTATGGTAGTATGGTGTTTTGTGTGGTGTTTTATGTGCATAGGTTTGTTGTTGTTGCTGTCATTGTGATGTTAGATAGGATGTCTTGACATTGCGTTTCAATTTTTTTCTTGGTGTGTGAGAATTTTTTCTATCTGGGTGTTGTTTTCTATGAGGTTGGGGTTCTACCTTAATTCTGCTGTGTGTGCCTCTATTTTTATTCTAGTGTTTTTGTTTACGTAGTTGTTGTTGTATTCGTTTCTGTTTCTCCATTATTTCATGCAAAGGTTGTTTTATCCAAAATTTGCCAAAGGGGGAGATTGTAAGTTCTATGATTTTGGGATTGACAACAACTTTGATAAAACAAGTATCACAACAAGATGTTGAGCAAGATATCTTGACATGTTAGTTAAACATTATTGATAGTCAGTACGATTTCGTGACATGATGTCATGACATGTTATACCAGAATTTCGCGGTGAGAATCAGAGACCATAGCTATTGATTTAGCTAGACTTCACAAATTTTAATTCACCATCGATCTTTAATTTATCCAAGGGAAAGGAAAAATAATGAATAACCCTTAAACATGTAATGCAAAACAAAGCAGTAAAGAGAATCTAAGGTCCAGAGGTTGGTTATACTAAGGGAAGGTATTAGCACCCTAAGTATCTATAGTACTCTATAGGAACCTCTTATTGAATTATGTTATTTGTTAAGTTGTTTGATAAAGATGAAAAGATGGGTAAAGTGAAAGGAAAAAGGGGGGAGGGGAATAAAAAGGTAGCTCACTAGGATCTCACAATCTTATGCCTACGTATACTGTATAGGAAGTCAGAGTAATCATAGTTCGGCTAACTACAGGTAAAAGCATATTTGCTGGTTGGTTTTAGGAGAAGAGACAAGTTATCATCTTAAGGAGAATACTCAACTAATCCATCACCAACATGTGGAAAATGGATCTTTGCTTCACATTGAGAGAAATGCTCTAACTCGGATATAGAACTAACGACTATGCCACATACCTCTCTCAAGTGGAAAATAATCAACATCTTTCTCAACTATGTTATGGGATAGGAGAATTACATCTCGACTAAGGATGACAAGTGTATAATTCTCTCGTGAGAAAAGAGAACCTAACTTTAAGTTATCTAAAGTTGAAATATCCTAAGGGAGACAAACCTAAATATATCATTCTAAGGTAAAAAATCTAAGTATATACAACTTAAGGTAATTAACCTAAAGGGAAAACAAGGGTCATACAATGGGTGAAAGATGCGAATGAACAAGATGCAATGCACATGACTATAAAGTCAACCATAAACCCTTCTCTTGGATTTAAACACGAGCATCATAAAGACTCAAAATCCACAAGCGAATATCAAACAAAATAGGCACCATAATGTCAAAGAAGTACAAAGAAAATCCTCAAGTATCAAAGTTTCTTGTGATCGAACAACAACATGTGTATAAAACAATTCAAAGTTTAACAAAAGACAAATACATTTTTAGGTTCTAGTTAATGCTACATATATATATTTTTTTAGATTTTTGGGCTAATACTATTTTTTTAGAACTATTACTAATATATTATTGTTTAACAAGAAAAACTATTTCTAAGATATAAAATTAGACCTACTCACCTAAAAAAGATTTAACGAAACATCTTGCTAAAAAAGAAACTTTGATTATCTATATAAAAGAAAGGTTGAATAAAAAGTTCTAATTAAAAGACGAAAGAAAAAATTTTGAGAAAGATATAAAAAAGAAATGGGCTGGAATTAGGGAGCCCAACCCATGAACCCGGTGGATCTGGAGCGGGTCGTCTAAGGCCCCTCCTAGGTCGACCCAAATCTGGATAAAAGGGGAAAAGGTTTTTCCTAATCAACTTGAACCAACCGTTTTAAATGGATAAGTATCGCAGAAAAGGAGCAGAAGCAACGCATCAAACCCATATTTCCATCTCACTCGTGATTAAACTCCCGTCTTCTCTGATCAATTCACTCTCTACTCTCATGATCTATTCTTCAATCAAATCTTCATTTCGTTATGCTCTCCCCACATCTCTCTGTTCGTGCTTTATGACATCCTCTCGCGTAATCGTTCTTCAAACGGTCCCCTTTCTCTCTATTTCCTACTTTGATTTTCCTATCTCACTTTGATCATTAAGTCCTACAAGTTGAGATTCAAGCATAAACGGATAACAAAATTAGGGGTGTGCAAAAAAGCCGGTTCACAAGAACCAAATTTGAAAATATGGTGTGCCGATTTCAAAAGTCCATATTATTTGGTTTAAAAATTAGTCCAAATTCATTTTACTAAAACCATTAAAAACCGGTGTCCACTTTTTAAAACCATGGTTAATCCATTTTTCAAACTCTTTGTCTTTTTTTTTGTTTCATGGTCATAAATGACAATTAAGGTAGTGTATATGTAATAAATAAAACTTATATATATATATATATATATATATATATATATATATATATATATATATATATATATATATATATATATATATATATATATATATATATATATATATATATATATATATATATATATATATATATATATATATATATATATATATATATATATATATATTTAGGGGTGTGCAAAATAACCAATAACTATAAACCAAATTCCTATCCAAATTAATTCAAATTTTAAAATCCAGTCCAAATTTATATTTTAAACTTGGTGGCCCATTTATCAAATTTAAAAAAAAAACGGTAACCATTTGTTTCAAACCGGATTGAGATCCGATAACCATTCTTCAATAAGCTTCAAAAACAAAATTAGAATAGTTTGGGAAAATCAAGATCAACACCCATAGTTTGCAATAAAATTGATTTGGTTTAAAGTAGAATAAGTTTAAGGTAGATAGTTTGCAATAAGTTTAAAGTAGAATAATTTTCACGATTAATTGATTTATATCAATTCAACGTACTTCTCGATTAATTGATTTAATTCACGATGAAAAGGAATTAGTCTAATTCCAGTTTTACATTGAGTAGTTTAATGTTTAAGATATATGGAGTGTTGATTTAATTCAATGTAAAACTGAAATAGAATTGATTAATTGATTTATATCAATTATTTGATAGTTTGCAATAAGTTTAAAGTAGAATAAGTTTTAGGTGGTTTATCAATTATTTGATAGTTTGCAGAAAAATTGATTTTTTTAAAAAAATTGGTTTTAAAACTGATTTCTTTAAAGAAAATAAAAAAGTGGTTTTGAGAGAAACCGATTTAAAACTGGTTTTTAAAAAAACTGTTTTTTTTAAAACCGGTTTGAAACCGAACCAGTCCACTTGTAAACCGGTTTTAAAAAAATAAATTGGATTTATATAAATGGTTTTAATATCCAAACCAAACCATATATGTGGTTTGGTTTGGTTTATAATCCATGCACACCCCTAAAAAAAATAGATATGGAGATTGACAGACAAAAAAAGAAAGGAAACAGAAACATAATACCAAACAAATAGTTCAGAGAAGACAAGTTACCTACGCGAGAACGGTTTCAACGTGAATCCCAGGTGACCTTCCTTTTTTACTCTGTTTTAAGCTCAATGAGATCTTTGCAGAACTTCACTAAAATTTTTGTGTTTAAAATTTTCTATTTGAGGATGTTGTTACAGTGTTGAAGGACTACCAAGATGCGATGTCGTTCTTTCAAACGAGTCTGTTGGGGTTTCGTATCTGAGGTTTGTGAAGAGTTTGTGGAGAGCTTTTGTATTTTTCACCCTTTTTTTGATGTTATTATGTTCTGTTCCCAGAATCATCCCTCCTCTCCTCTTTAAAAATCTCCAAAATTGTGGACTAAGTTTCAATTTTGTCTCACTGTGATGTTGTCTCCCTTTTAATGCAGGTTGTCGCATGTTTGAATTGCAGAATTAGTGTTGGTAATTCATTGTCTTGGCTCTCTTTATGGCTTCTTTTTTTGTAACGTATGTTGTTGCAGACTTGTAGCAGGCTTGGTGTTTTCTTTTCACGTATTGTTGTAAGGCAAATATGTAGCATGTCTTTTTTCTTGCGGGGTCATTGGTTTGGATTATTTTATGTTTTAGTATAACATCACTTTCATGGTCCTTGTGTGCAGTGCGTAGTGTACGACTTTGGCATGAAGACTGAGACTTGGTTATGCCTGGATATGAGTAGTAGTTGAAGCTTGTATAAAGCTTGTATTGTTTCATTTCATGTGCTTTGGTGCTACGTGGAGTGGCTCGTGTTGTAAATTCACGAGCTTGTTTTTATTCTTCCTTTTTTTTTTCCAAACTTTTTGTTATAATGAACTCAAAAATTAAATGGGCTTATAGGATGAAATGGTAAATGGGCTTAAAATGAATATTGGTAGAGATGGATTTATAAAAAAATGAAATTAACATTGGTTTTGGAATTCGAAAGGAATAAACAAAAAAAATGGATATCATGGATAACTGAAATGGTTAATGAAAAAGGTTTATATAAAAGGATAATTATAAATGTATATTATTAATGGATATTTGGAAATGGTTATTTGGACTATTTTAGTAAAATGAATACAAGAATATGGTTTATGAACGATAGTGATAAATTGGATTTAAAATGAACGGTGAATTGGATGAATATTTGGTTTAGGAAGAAAAATGGAGAATGGAACCCTAATTTAATCCATGACCAAACTTAAACTTCTCACAAGCCTTTGATTAAAAGGAACGAAACTACTCCTGAATCATTGAATTTGTTTGAGTCAAACTCTAGGGAATAAATCCGCAGCTCGCACGATCAATGCCACTTCACAGCACACACACATTTGCCCTAATAACCTTGAATGTATCTCCACTTATCCTTATAGTACTCTGACTTGAATGACATCACAACCCTGAATCCATAATCTTAATTTGAACAACAAACAATTCTGACTTGGAATCAATTCTGTGATAACCTTGAAATCTTTTGACTTTGAGCGTCTGTTGACTTTGAGTCATGTTTTGAGGTGTGGGATCATGCTCAGATGAAAAGTCAACTCCAAGCTGATCTTTGGTTAAAACCTTAATCTGATGCACTAGATGACTTGGGGCTTGATGAAATGTCATTGATGTAATCTTGCACTTGATCGTGAATGAAAGGAAACTCTTGATCATGTTGAGATGAATTGGGAACTAGGGATTTTGAGGAATTGAGAATCATATAAATCCTTGATTTGGTCAAACTTCTTGAGCTATTTGGTGTCAAAACCTTAACTTATAATCAAAACAAAACCAAAGCATATGTCCTTGTATTTTAAAAGAGTTAGTGATTCACAAACCACACACATATGAGGTAATTGATGTTAGGAAAAATGATGCAGATGAGGTGGGATCTTAGGGCAAAAAATTAGGGTGTAACACAGAAGATAAAGGTTTTACTTATTTGGAAGTTTTAGTTTTAAAGTGTGAGATTCTATTTGGTTTTAGTTCACACTCTATTGCAATCCAAGGAAGGTTATTTTAGGAACATTGGTTCTATACCAGAAGTACATTTGTTTCATAAAACGAGGCTTGGAGACTTTTTAGAAAACATTATATTTTGTTCATATTTTTGTGCAAAAGATTGTGAAGAATATTTGCAGCTGCTGTTTTGGATCTGTTGCACCCTAAGCCCATGCTTACCAAAGGTTATTTAAAGAGGACAGTGCTAAACCTATAACACACAAGAAAGAGATACGCTTGATTTTATTGGAATTAAGGTTTAGTTGTTCTTTGTTATTTATGATCCAATCTCATATCACTTTGATATAAGATTTGGACTGTATTCATTGTTATGTGTGAGCCATTCATGCATCACTTAGATGCTTGAAGTGGATTGAGTTTGTTGAGTTGTAATTGTGAATCACTCATGATATTTTAAGTAAGATTTGATTTTGTTTATTGGAGTGTGTCTCCTTCTTTAATTGTTATCTTGTTATCATCATTGTTGTGTAATTGAGGGCAAGTGAGAGAGATCTCATATCTAAAAGTGTCTTAGATAGAAATAGAATGGGTAGTTATTAGGTGTGAAGTTTATAAAACTGGAGATTGTTTAGAACTTCAAACTAATACTGTTATAGTGGATTTCTTTCCTGGCTTGGTAGCCCTCAGATGTAGGTGACGTTGCACCGAACTAACAGTTGATTTGATGTATTTACTTCCAGCCATTTAAATTAACTGCTTAATTGTTTGCGTTATGTTTCTATTTTGACCCCAGTGTCGTGACATCAGAATCGACATTTGGTGTCTTATTACCAGAATTCCAAAACACATTAGGACCTTCATATTTTAAACCAAAGTACTTGACAAAATAATAGTAATCAAATTTGACAAATTTGTTCTTGAACCTACTCTTAAGACATGCAGAAGTGAGTTCCAAGTTTCAATAGAAATCCTTGACGTAGTTTGGATTATATTTTCTTTTCATGTCAATGAACTTCAATAAATTGTTGTCAGCAAAAGGTTTCTAGAATTTTGTTTTCAATTAAGCCTCAACAATAACATGAACAAAATACTCAAGGTCTAATGGCTTATAAATAAACTTATCTTGGTATTTTTGTAAACTATCTTCACTTAACAAATGAGAAACTTTACTACACAACATTATCAGAGAAGATGAACTTGAAGCAGATGAACATTTGGCCTTCTTGCTCAAAACCCCAACAGTGAATGTCTTGCTGCCTTGTATCTTTGTTCTTGACCTCTTGTGAATAGGAACATGTGGCTCAGAATCAAATGAAGTAGAGACTTGTTTCTTGTACCTCTTGTCATTTTCCATTGTTGATGAAGGATAAACATTATGAGTGATGCTGATGAATGGAAAGGATATGTAATGATAATAATGATTAGATATGATGAATGATATTATTTTGAAAGATTTTCTCAGTTAGGGTTTTTGATAATCAAAAGAGAAAAATGATGGAATGGATTATGAAAAGTTTAAAATTGAAAAATATCTTAGTTTCAACGCGACCTCACAGATTTTGATTCAGATCGAGTTAAAAAATTGATTCGAATCAAATTGAACAGTCTTGAATCTCAGAAAAAATGATTTGAATCACATGAGAAGTTATAAAGTTTTGATTTGGATAAAAAATGAAACGCTTAGTCTCAAGCGAATGGTTTGAATCACAGGTTTAGTTGTAACTAATTGGTTCAAATCAAAATACCAAATTTTTGAAAAAAAAATGAAAAATGAGAATTTTCACAAAACAACCTAAACACTTCAAATGATTTTTAATGCTTATAAGGGAAAGTGGATTTTATGTTATGTAAGAATGAAAAAATAATTGAGTATTTTATAATGCAAACTCTCCAAAAAAATTTAATGCAAATGCATTTTAATGTGAATGAAAATTTATTTTTAATGCACATAAATAACGATGATGCATGAATGTATGAAAGATGCAGATGAATGCAATAAACGAACGACATAAATTTCAAATTGATGCATTGAATAGTTTAGCAACTAAGAGATGAATTCATAAACATAGAACATACACAAACATATATAAATTACACAACACACATTGGAAAAATAATAAATAACCTGGTACATACGCAAAAGAAATAAAGAAGGGTTGGAACGATCATACCAATTTAGACGATCTAAGCATAACTTGTTGATTACAATACTAAATGGAAATATAAAACAAGGATAACACAAGGTTTAAACATGAATAGCCAATTAGAAATTGGGTAGAACTCCTCTTGCACGTCTAAAAAATATTGGCAGACTCTTCTTCACGAGGCTTCAGATGAACTTTGAAACAACAATACTATGATCATTAATGATTGAATCAACTTGTGAATCCTGAATCACTGACTCAACTCTTGGACGATTGATTAGCACTTAAAGTATATTCCTTGAATCTTTTGTAGTTGGTTTAAACTTCAGAAAATCATTTTCAGTAGTCACAAAATTGCCTTCATTTTCTTGTTACAACGACCTTGGAAGACTAGGTCACTAGTAAATGCTTTTTTTTCACCTCCTTTTATCATTATTCTTTTCAGTATATTATAGTGTGAATGCAAGACCTTCAAATTAGGATCAATTCGGAAACAACCTTTGAGAAACAGTGTCACAAACATACTACACATATCTTAGAAATTTTCTTAGTTCAATCCTGGATGAATCAAAACTTAGAGAACATCTTAAGTATAATTAATTCCTTAAAGAAAATTCTAGTAAGATTTTACTTTGAATTAATCTATGTAATTCATTGCAATGGATAATCAAACACAAGTAACTCAATGTAGTTTCATTAGGATTCATTGAACAATATAAGCTTCCAAAACATGTGAGAAAATATGTCTAAGATCGAAGGAACCATATCCTTAACTTTTGGAGTCCATAGACTTTGATCAAAAGTCAGGCTCTGGTACCAATTGTTGGGTGAGAATATGGAAACAACAATGTCTATATGGGGGGGGGTGAATAGACCCAAAATCCATTTAGACATTTTGAAAAACTTTTTAGGTCACATATAACAAAATTGGAGATTTTAAGAAGCGCGGCAGCAAAACACAAAAAGAGAGCTTGGAAGCATCCCAATGAATCAATGCCATATGAAATGGTGCATGGCGTTACCATGAGATTGATTGTTTCTAGTAAAAGTCACTTACATGAAAACCAATGTCGCTTTAAACAAAGTGATTTAAAAATACATTACTTATATGTTATTAACAATGCATAATTGAATTCATCATGATTCTTTAAGATTGATACACCATAGACCTAAGTCTATACATTAAATCACTATAAGCATGGTCAAACCTATATGGTATACAATCAATGAAATCTTTCAAATAAGCAACATCGAATATCAATGAATGAATGCTTGTATAGTAAAAAGAAATGAAAAGGGAAAGATAGACAGAGATATATAGTGATTCGACATTCATCCTTACTTTTCCTACATGAACTTTTCAATGGATGATGCCATTGAAACATAATCACAAACTTCTACTATGATGATAAAATGTTTACACTGTTTTGATTACAAATAACTATCACATGATGATTTCCTCGAATGATCTTGACACTAAACTGCTAACATAATACAAGATCCCCTAAGATCTTGGTTCAAAGTCTTATGCCAATTCTTTGGATTTTGACCCACATGTCTCTTATTCATGCTAATTATGGTATTGAGCATAATAAGGGGTAGAAGTTAGATATTGGATTCTTGATTCTGGAGCAAACTCAACCATCATTTGACTAGTAAATACTGAACCTTATTCAATGGTTAAGGTTTCAGGAATTCCAAACCTATAAATAATGTGACTCTGAATAAAATTGATCACAACATCTTGATCCTGGTTCGCCAAAGGCGCAACTTCGACCAATTTAGTAAAATAATCTATACCCACTAAGATGTAATTATGACACTTAGATGATGTAGGTCTAATTTCACCAATTAAATATAATTCCCAACATCTAAATGGCCAAGGCTTAACAATTGAGTTCAACTTATTGGCAGGGATATGTTGGATCCTTACATGCTTTTGGCATTCTTGACACCGTTTGGAAATATTCAGTATTTCAACATGGTTGGCCAATACACACCCTGTCAAAACAAAAGCCACTTTATTTTGTGACCAGCTTGATAGGAACCACATGATCCACTATAGGCATTGCAAATTGCCAAGTAGGATTTACTTTCACAAAGGAATTTCAAAAGAACTCCTTCTATAGTATTTTTAAACAACTTATTATTAATAATATCATAACTTAGTGCCTTATACTTGATATTTCGATCTGTCGTTCCTATTGGGGTTTCCAAAAAATCTATGATTGTTTTTCGCCAATCATTGTTGGACAAATTGTCAATGGAAAAAATTTCAAAAAATTTTAGAATTTTGCAACTCTTCCAACCCATCTACACCCACCAATTTTTACTTTGATAATTATGAGGGGAGAATACTGGGCGAAACCAACTTTTCTTTTACTTCAATTAATTCTTCAAATTTCTCCTTGGAGATTTTATATTCTGAAGCAATCTAAGCTAAGTCATTAGCCTCTTGATTCTCTAGTCAAGGTACATGTTTGATGTCGACTAAATCAAATCATTTTAGAAGTAAATTGGTTATGACGAAGTACATAAATGGATTCTCTTTAATGCACTTGTATTCTTTTGTAAACAGCGTCACAACCAATTATGAGTTGCCTTTGATTTCAACCATTCCCCCCTAAGTCTAGCAGGATCCTAAGGAATACTATTAAGGCTTCATATTCAGCCTCATTATTTGAGAAACACCCTTGGATTTTGAATTTAAAAATGGTTAGAATTCCTTTGAGGGAAATAACTAGAATTCCAACTCTAGTTCCATTTTTATGTTGGAACCGTCGGAGTACAACTTCCAAGGCTTAAGCTCGACATAATTTTGAGATGCTTCAACAATTGCATGATCTACAATAAAATCAACAATAATATGACCTTTCATGTCCTTTAAAGGCGCATATGTTAAAAAATATTCAGTTAAAACTAAAGCCCAATTTCCTATTCTACTATGCAAAATAAGCTTCGATAGCATAAGTTTAATAACATCAAAGTGAGAGTAAACAAAAACACCTGTTGGCTTTATATAATACTTCAACTTTGTACAAGAGAAATACAAATAAAGACACAGTTTCTCCATTGAGCTATATATAGTTTATGCATCATTTAACACTTGACTAAGGTAATAAATGGCCCTTTCAACGCCATCCTCATTTTCTTGCGCTAGCATATTGCCTATTGTTGCATCATATGCAGAAATGTATAACTTTATTGGTTTATTATTCTCATGAGGTTAAAGTATATGAGGATTCAACAGGTATGTCTTGATCTCCTCAAGAGCTTTCTGATCCTCTGGTTTCCACTCGAATCCTTCTTCCTTCTTTGAACGTAGCAAAGACGGAAAAAACTTTTGTCTTGCCATTTAGATTCAAGATGAACCTCCTTAAGAAGTTTATCTTTCCTAGCAAGGATTGGAGTTGCTTTCTATTTGACGGAGGCTTGGTGTTGAATATTTCCTTGATTTTGTTGTGGTTGATCTATATTCTTTTTTCGTGAACCACAAAGCCTAGAAAATAACATGTACGAACACCAAAAGCACACTTTAATTGATTCATTTTAAGTCCATGTTCCCTCTTCCTTTCAAAGGAATATCGAAGGTGGTATAAATGACCATATTTTTACCATGATTTAATGACAATGTCATCAATATATACATACATAAAGGTTTCAATGAAATCATGAAACATGTGATTCATCACCCTTTGGAATGTTGCACTAGTATTCTTCAGGCTAAAAGGCATTATCACACACTCATAAGTTCCAAAGGCCCGGGTGCATCGAAATGTCGATTTGGACACATCTTCCTATACAATAAAGATTTGGTTATATCTATAATAACCATCTAAGAGACTTAGATACTCAAAGCCTATAGCTGAGTCGACTAGCGTTTATGCGATAAACATTTATATTCATCCTTTAGAGTGAAAGTATTTAGGTCTCTGAAGTCTATACCGACTCTAAGAGTCCCATTCTTTTTAATTACATGAACAATGTTTGCAAGCCATTCGATATACTTGACAGTTCTTATGAACTTATTCCCAAGAAGCCTTTTGATATCTTCTTTAATCTTTGACATTGTGTATGGTGCAAACCTCTTTGGTTTCTGCTTCATAGGTCTCATGTTTGGTCGAATTGGTAGCTTCAACCCCATCAACTTTTGATTGAGCCCTGAAATTTCATCATAGTCCCAGGAGAAGTAGTCTTTAAACTCTCTTAGCAACTCGATCATTTGGGATTTCAGGCTTGGCTCAATTTTGGCACCAACGAAAGTTGTCATTTTGATTGAACAATTCCCTAAATAGACCTATTTCAAAGGGTCTTATGCATAGATCCTCTTTGTTGAAGTTAAAGGGTCTTTCTCAAACCCCAAAGGCTCATCTTCATAGATACATCCGATCCTCTGGCATTCTAATGTTGTTTCTTGGCCATTCTAACCAGATTTTATCATTTTAACAATTTTAAGTATTGTGTCTTCGACGTCCACCTTTTGTTGGGATTTTTCCTCTAAGGTCGCTCTGATTTTATTTTCATCCATATAGGCTAAAATTCGAGCAAGTGTGCTTGACTCAATCATAGCTGTCCTCATATACCATCCACCCAGTTGGTGCGATGGTATATTCTTCTACATTCCTCTCTCCCATTATCTCATGATCTCATATTAAACCATGGGTGGGGTGAAATTTCAAAAAATAATAAACATTTTCTATTGGCGTAAATGTTGTTTCAGCACGATGACATTGTGGGATATTTGCCAAATTTTTGTTGAAACTTTTCTTATCAACATGATTGATCTCAACCAAAAAATATCTTAGTCTACTTCAATGTTTTCAACAATACCATCCGACCTCCAAATAGAAAGTCTTTGATGGATAGTCGATGGAACTGCTCATATCCCATGTATCTATTCTTTTCTTAATAAAAAAATTGTAATTTTCTTTGGACGATATAACCATAAAAAGAGTTGGTCTCGTCAATGTGCCTTTGTAAGTATCTACTTGGATTATTCACAAAATATGGCTTGTCTTTCCTTCATAATTATACAACACCATGTTATGAGGGTGTAAATTGATGTCAAACTTTCCAATCATTTTCAACGAAAAATGTGGCATTAAGTTCAGTATGGCACCTCCATCAAGAAACACCTTATTGACGCATATATTATCGAACTTAGCCTGTATGAATAGAGGTTTGATGTTGTTCATCATGCATGCATCAAGTCTCTCAAACATGGATTGTTGTTCCTCGACACAACCATTGTTCATTATGTAATAATACAATGGTTTCTAGATTGTCGTTTCTTCGAAAAAATACTCACATTCCGTCTCAGTAACTTCTATAACACAACCAAATTCTACATGTAAGACAAAAATAACATTACATATAACATTAAAGTCGTCTTCTGATCTAGAGTCGAAATTATCTATGAACATTTCATCATCGACTTGCAATATGGGATCTTTAGGATTATTCTTCGCCAGTGGTACGAAAGTAGGAAAAAGTCTATTTTTTACTATCCTATTGGCACCAGACTCTAGTGATTTAAAAGTTTCTTTCTTAAATTATTCTAAGGACTCTAGGAATACTTTTTCAACATATGGGAATAGTCGTAATAAGAGGATCATGTGTGTGTTCACCGTGAAATTTGGTAAACACATAAAATTTTGATTTTACCCAAGGGATTAAACTCGAAAATATCTTGGAATAGATTTTGTGCAAAAAATTTCAAGTTTTAAAAGATTTGATAATGAACGTCAAGAACACCGAATAAAAAAGATAATGCAATAAAGTAAATGGGTAGCAAAAAAATTTCAAGAAAAAAAATTAACTTCATAAATGGAACACAAGTGCATACATATAAAAAATCATTTCTCACTTTCACCGTTGGATACTTTGAGTTCGTAATATGTAACATTGCGGACCCCTTAAACTATAAACAAACATTGCTTATTTACTAGTCCTAATGTAACCATTTACAATGGTCGACTTAGCAAAACTTGACATGTCTTCATCTTCATGCATATTTCATCCTTGAAAGGTTTCCATGTGTTGTGGAATAATTGTATGACCTTATCCATAATCTTTGATAAAAACATCATAGCCACGTCTATAGAAGAAACTTTTTAAATTTTACTAAGTCTTTTAACTAGACCAGGGTCTCCCATGGACATCTCGATCAACTGTCCCAACCCCATTTGACAGGAAATTCTCATCAAAAGGTTAAATGGTCTTTTGGTCAAAAATTTCCATTTTGACTATGGGCAAAACCTCAAATCCCTGACATAGCCAGATTTGATCCTGAAATATCATGTTTATTTCCAATGTCGAAAATATGAGATAACAATGCTTATCTCTAATGTCTTCAACTTTTACTGGTTAACATTGCACTTATCCAGTGTTCGAATTGATTCTCCCTCAGGGACATTGGAAGTGGGAACATATGTATTTCACTGACTTCTAGACTTCTTAGAAAACTATTGTTATTTCATGTGAGAAACACCCCTCTTGTCGAATGTAAATCGAGGTCTCTTCTTGTCCCATTTGTTATTCCTCATATCTGGAGGTATGACGCCTTCAAGGGCTTTAGCTTCCTGTTTATCGAACACAACGTTACACCTTAGGCATAGCATCACCTCAAAATCTTTTGGCTTACATCAAATTAAGAAATCAATAAGCTCTTCTTCTGCCCTTGGGTACATCACCTTCATCTTTCGTTCATACTCATCTGCAACAACCTCTTTGACTTCCATGTTGAGACCCTCAGTAGTCTTAACCATCAAGATTTCAATAGGCTCAGCATAATATGCATATTTGACTTAAAGGAGGTATGAGTCCACTTGCATTAGACTTTTATATTTATCCCCAAATTGAAAATTGCCTTCTTGGTGGTCGTTCTGCACCAAGTCCCTGAAAAGCACACATTAAGAAGTTTTATGACCAAAAAAGTTATGCTACTTACAAAAACCTCTATGTCGTACCTCGAAAAATGAGAACGAACTCGCCAAGCGCAATCATACGCCCGCATGATGGACTTATCAAAGTCGCCACCGATCTTTATATATTTCCATAGAAGGAAAGGGAAAATATAGAATAAAACCCCTAAAATAAAGGAAAGGATATGGTCATCGCAACCAATATCTGAGTTTGGGAGTCGGTTATGCAAGGGGAAGGTATTAGCACTCCTTCACATTCGTTGTACTCAACGGGAACCGTTAGATTAGTTGTGTGTGTTAGTGTTTGTTTAGGAGTTAGCTTCTCAAATTATTAAAAGGGGAAATGAAAGAGAAAGGAGGCTTAAATGTTTTATTACTAGGGAGCTCGACAAGAATCCTCAATCTTGTGCCTACGTATCCTCATAGTGCAATGAAGAACTCAGAGCCTTTGTTGTTCGGGCTAACGAATGTTTGTTTGGTGGTCGATTTTAGCAAAAGATTGTTATACCTAAAATTTTGACCCCTAGAACCTCTCATCATTCTAGGAGCATTAACATTTTTTATCTAACTTTAACAGACTTCAAGTTTGACTTTGTCAAGATACTGGTGAATTAGGGTTTCGCACAGTCAGAAATCAGGGTATCAAGGGGTTGATCAGTCAAAGTTTTGGATTGATACTCCATATAACAAGTCTTCATGTCATCAAGAATATCACATTGGATCAATAATGAATCCAATTTGAGATTGTCACCCAAGAAAAAAGAACAGGGCAGTACAAGAACCCTAATTAGGGTTTCTAATGGGGAACGTCAACTGTAGTTTGACTTTTGATCTAAAAGGTGTTCCAAAGCTTGAATCATGGTCCATAAGGCTCATATGATCTAATTAAGTCTACATAAGAAGTTTCAAGGCCTTAGGGAACCCAGAACACCAACAGTCAATTCAGAGATTTTCGATCATTCGGTTCGTCTAATTGAAAAGTCAACCCTTTGACCAACGGGGTTTTGACCCAAAATTGAAGACAAATATGTTCCCAAAATCATTTGATATATATTCATGAAGTTTTGTGACCAATTGATTAAGAATTGAGAAGTAATCGAAAAGTCGAGAAATTAGGATTTTGAAAAGGGCTAGGCCATAACTTCTTAACCGCACATCCAAACGGAGTGGTTCAAAGCTTGTTGGAAAGGTCTTAATAAGTTCTTCAAAAGTGATATCCACACTAATGAGAATAAAATTCATGGATTTTGAGTTATGAGTAAAAACAAGGCAAGAGGGGGAAAATACACTTAGAAATTTCAAGATTTCTTGACTTGTAAGTTAAGTTTGCAGCATTTTCACAATGGTTTTTGGCCTAGTTTCAAGTGGAATGGGTTCCTAAATAAAACATCAATGTTGTAGTACAAGTGGCTTCCATATATCTTCATGGTTAGAGAGAACCAAGGTCCACAAGTTGACAAAAACTCACTTGTGCAAAGCTAGTTCAGCATGGTTGTTTTAACTCCAAAGCTCCCCAAATCAACTCTAATCAAGGATTAAGCTTCATTTATGATTTTTACATTGTTTTTTAAAATGTTTAGCATCAACTCCCATGAAATTGGCTTGAGAAATGAAAAAAAATTAATGTTTAATGTAAGTTGCAAAAGTGAATAGTGTGGAAAGAGAAAAATGGTGGCTACCATCATCAAACCACCAACTTGGCTACAACCAGTCACCTCCTATCCCCTCAAGCATGATGGAAATGACCTATAGGGTATGGATAAGCTCTTATTAGGGTGGATCAAGGTAAAAAATGAAGATTGCATTGGAAAACTCCAAGATTTTCAAAGTTACAAGGCTAAACTTGACATTTGCTTCACTTCTGCCCATACCTCTTGCCCAAAGCCTTTTCCTATAAATAGAACTCACTTTATACATACAAGACACACCAATTGCATGCTTTAAACCAGTTAAAACTCCCTCCTTCCCACAGTTGCAAAGTTCTTGCAAAATCTTACTAAATTTCCAAGTGCACAAAATCTGTTTTTGCACTTTCACCCCTAAAATCTTTTCAAAACACTTTCAAACTCAAACCAAAATCTCAAAAACATCACAAATGATGTGTTAGAGCTGTCCAAACCCTCACCTTGGCCAGAAACGCATCCAATTCAAAAGTCAACCCACAAAACCTCATTTTATTGACTTATTTGCATTTTAAAGGACATCCACTGGTCCCTTGCCTTTCCTTGAGCTTTAAGACCTCTAAAACTTCATATTTGACATATAAAGTTGTCCTTAATCAATCCACATTTCTGTAATAAGGATTGAAGGAGTTGTCTTTGAAAATCATTGGATTTTTGAGGTTTTTCTTCACTTGCAAGTCATTCTTCCCATCAACTTACTTGAGCTTAATTTGAAGCATCTTCTCATCATCCTAGGAGCATTTGTGTACTTCGGAGGAGCACTCAAAGTCTCTGGTTTTCTTATTGTGCAAGCTTGCTTCAAGAGGTAAGCCTAAAACACAAAAAAAAACATGAAATTCTCACTTGCATTTCACATGCTACCATGACTTTTAGCTATGATTTGGTGTTGTACATTGTTTGAACATGTCTTATGTATATTATGTGTCATGTATGAACCATTTCTTGCAACAAAAATGTAGTTTTTGAACTGTCAAATTCTGCCCAACCTAATCACTTTTTGCATTTTGCATCCAATCTGCCAAACCATGTGTGCATATCTTGATTTATTTAGTGCTAACCTCTTAATATGATGTATATATGATTTATGTACACTTGTTTCACCAATCACACCACTATACATGATTGTTCACATGTTCACGCTTTTAGTTGTCATCAAACTTACCCTAAACTTGATGCTATCAAATTTTCTTGTGAGTGTATGGTATGGAAAAACAAATGGTACCATTGAATTCCTTGATAAAAAATATACAATTTTCACTTTTGTTTCACTTAATTTGGTTAAGAATTGACTGAGTTTCAATCCTTCACGCAAATGACCCTTAGGTTGTGACCTAGCCTTGCCCTAGTTTTTTCATTGAGTGAAGAAATAATTCAAGGATTGTTATCCTAGTAAGACTTTTATCCACTTGAAAAACATGTGTTTTTAGGGTTTTTACCTTGGTGTTCTTGAACTTTTTCAAACTTATAACTTGATTTTTCTTGTGAGATTGATCTTGTATGATTCATATATTTTTTTTAACATGTTTAAATTCTCAAAGATGTTTGATTCATTTCCTTACCATGTTCATACTTGCTTTTGTAAATGCATCTATGTGAAAATGGCCTGTTAAACTTCATCTGTGAACTTTGCCATGATTCTTGATGTTGTAACCTCTTGAATGTATTTACCATGTCTTATCCTGCTTGTGTATGTCTATTTTTAAAACCATAGCATGTTTAGGGTTTTTTCTTGCCTTTGTGAATGCTTGAATATGCACGATATACTTTGAATTTCATCTGTGAACTTTGACATGATTCTTGCTGTTGTAACCTCTTGAATATGCTTTTCATGCTTCATTATACTTGTTTATGTGTCTTGTTAGAACCATAACATGCTAGGGTTTAATTTTTGTCTTGGTTGTTACCATGAAACTTGTTTACTTCTCCCATGAAGTCATGAATACATACTTGAATTGTTGTAACATTTCTTGTATTCTTGCTTGTTTGATTGTCATTAACCCATGTTTAGTTGGTCTTATGTTGTTATATTTGATCACTCTTGATCCAAATAACATGCTTGCTTCAAGTTGTCACTTGTTTGCATTTATCTTGCTTGAATGTTATAGTTGAACTTGTTGTTCTTACACCTGTTCTTTGCTTGCATTGATGGTTGTTATCTCTTTGCTTTTTTATCTTTGTTAAGATGTTAAATGTTGATCTTGATTGTTATCATGATTTTTTACATTCTTTTACTTTATTTCTTCAACTTTGTCAAGTTATTCCCCAATGATGGAACTTGTTAGTTCATATCAAGTTGTTTGTCCCTTGTGTCCAAAGGAAAGTCTCTCTATTGATCTCTAGGTCATAGATAGCTCATTACCCTTATAGGCCTTGATAGAGCCATTTACCTTTTAGAACTTAGGTTTAGAGTTCTTCTTCTTTAGTCATGTCTGAACTACGGACGCTTTAATTTCTCATTGATTAATGGGAATACGTAAGCACAAGGTACGATATATTAACGAGCACACCCTTGACGCGGTCAGATTCAATCCTTATAGGCCTTGATAGAGCCATTTACCCTTTAGAACTTAGGTTTAGAGTTCTTCTTCTTTAGTCATGTCTGAACTATGGACGCTCTGATTTCTCATTGGTTAATGGGAATACGTAGGCACAAGATGCGATATCTTGACGAGCACACGTCTGACGCGGTCAGAGTCAATCCTTATAGGCCTTGATAGAGCCTCCTCCTTCCTTTTGGTCTGGATAGAACCAATTGGTCTTACAACATAGAATTAGGTAGAGTTGGTTAACTCTATGTAAGAATTATGGTGATGATTACTTACTCCCTATCTTGAGTGTTCAATATAGATCTAGAGAGTTTGGCTAAACTCTACATGAACATTGTTATGTTTGTTTCCCTAGAGTCTTGACCATAGTCAAATACTTTTTAATCCTCGGTGAGCTGAACTACTATTGCTCTAATTCTATCCTAGTTAGAATACGTAGGCAGAAGATGCGATATCTCTGCGAGCAAACTTAGAACTATCCTTAGGTTTTTACCTCAAGCTTTACCTCAAACCCTAATCCCAATCCATATCATAACCATAGAAAGTTTATCATACACACATACAAAAGGTTCCTGTAGAGTACTACAGATGTTTAGAGTGTGAAACACCTACCCTAAGCATAACTAATCCCCGATCCCCGAATCTCTTAGCGTTGTTGTTACATCGCGCAAAAGGTCTTTCTTTCTTTAACTTTTCCTTTGAATAAATTAAAGCCCGGTTGTGAATTTAATGAATTAAGATTCAAGTTGATCAATATCTTGACATTCGATTCTCACCGCAACAAAGATATTTAGTTGCATTCGGCAGAAAACATTGCTTTACCCAAAATAGGTGAGGAGTGGACGTTTGCATCACAACATAATGTATATATAAATCAACATTCGCAGGAAACACCTCTTATCTCAACTTAAATATTTTGTGGACGAAGCAATGTTTTACATTGTCTCAAGACACAAAATCTCACATTTATGAAAAGGTTTTGATTGATTATACGGCGGGGAGAAAAAGAGTTTGATGTGTTGAAGTGTTTTGAATTAATGAGAGAACTCGTACAGTCGAGAACTACATCTCGCGCCCTCCTTCTTAGGAGATGTTGACTACACCCTGTCATTTTTCATCTTTATTAATGAAAAGTGTTCAAATATTTTTTTAGTTATTTTAAAGTTTTATTGAGAAAATGCGCTCGATGTTGATCAAAGTTTATTCATGAATAGGAAAGGGTTTAAAGTGAAAAATCAGATTACATGGACGCAGCCCAATTTCTCTAAATTCAAAAATTATTAAATTTTTATCTCCATCAGATTGGAAGCAACCCCCACAAAAGAAAATCTTTCTCAAGGTCTTACTCTCCTCAAATATATAATTATTTGGATTACATGGACGTCTAGTCCAATTTCATAGCAATTGAACCATTTAACCACATTTTTTTGTTTATTAAAGATATTTCATTAAAATTTCCCTATTGGTTTATCTAATGGTTTCAGCTTATTGGACCCAATTTGGATATATTCCCAAATTATGCTTCTAAATCCTTCAATGACTTTACCTCAGCTACTAGTAGTCCTTTGCACAAAGCTTTATTATCTTTTTGTGCAGTTTTTGGGATTATTTGAATTACCTCCTGAACCTTTTTGTATGAGCAGTTATGGCAAGATTGTCCAGCTTCTCAATTGATTAAGAAATTTTCTATTAAGTGGTGGATTAAGTTTAATCCAGATCTGCTAACAACAACAAAGTTGGAAGCCTGGTGTAAAGTCCATCCCAACATTTGAAAAAATGCCAATATTAGTTCAGAAGATACTGTATTCTTTATGGATCAACATAAGTTTCTAGCCACTTTATAACTGCTACCAACCATAATGAATTTTCAAATAAATTGAAAGATATTATGTCTGCTTTGTCAGAAAGGGACAATGTTTCCAGCATATTTGACCACTTTAATGATAATGAAGATGACAACTATAGAAGTACATATCTTAAAGGATAAGTATTATATTTAAAGATAAGATCAAATTATTTTTTCTGAAGAGAAGATTTGTCTTTATCAGCCCATGTTGGTGTGCTACCTTTTTGGTGTTTGTATTAATTAAAGACCATGTGGGCGACATCATCTTTCAATTATTTCTTTCATTATTAGGCCTTGTCATCCATTTGTTTGTATAGTTTTAGGGTGATTTTAATTTTATTTGAAGTCTGTATCCTTTTCTTCTCTATATAAGAGAATGTAGTTTGTTGTGAAGGGCATTCAAAAATTTAGAGACTCAATCTATAAACCCCGAGCTTGCAATCAACTCTTGCAAGTATTTTTCAATAAAATCATGTCTTTAAATACCTTCATCTTTAATAATCTAGTTCCCCCTGTCGAAGCTGAAGGGGTGGTTCTCCATTATTTGGTGGATTTTGATTCACCATCCTCCTTATGTATCTTCTCCTTGGTATTTCTTTGTTATTTGTGGCTATTCTACCACTCCTTAGTCTCATACAACGAAGTTAGAGAGATAGTAAAATGAAGAACTTATACAAAAATTTCCAAAACAGAAAAAATGTTTAAACGATAGAACTGTCCCACTAGGCGTGCCAATTTATTTACTGTGAAAATTGGTAAACAACCGCTGGTCTCCAAAAATGGTTTACTTTACAGGATCAATCAGTGAATCCTAGGACATGTGCTATTGTTAAACTATATTTGAAAATCTATGAACACTTCAACAAGGCCGGTGATTTAAGAATGTTGTTTAAAGTTTGAAAGTAAATTGGAGAATTCGTAAAGGAATTGCAATAAAGAACTTCAAAGTAAATTGCAATGAAAAAAGTAATTGATAAAACTGAAAATAATTTCAATTGAAATGAAAATATGGTGTTTCAGAGGTACATTCTCAATGAACTCGTTTCTCAACATACTTAGATACTTTGAGTAATTTGTGAGTATTTGTACAATGATTTAACACATAAAATCCTATACACTAAGACTCTATTTATACTATGTCAAAAATAACCGCTATCAATGGTCTTTTCAATAGAAAATGACACGTTTCACTTACATACATCCAATTCGCCACAGCTTACATGTGTAACTTTTGAGAAACGGAAAAGGAAAAAATATAGTTATCATCCTTATTCAAAATTCAAAATCTCTGTCGAACGAAACCTCAGCATTTCTTCCGTCGAAATTACAATCTAAGCTCAGAAATATTTATAAGTCTTAACCCAACATATCCTTCTCATAAAGGATCTCTTCGACTAAGAACCTCAATAATGCTCCTGTCGAATTCCAAAACATCTTTTTTCAAATTCCAAGACATCTTCTCAAAAACATTTCTTTCGCTTCAATTCATCAACCTATAAATAGTGAACACCAACATTTCTTCACTTGAAGAAGAATCTACTAATCTCAGGTATTAATTCTCATTTATGTTACTGGTAAAATGCATGCTATGTTAGGTCCCCCATCAAACCCTTATGATAACCCTAATAGACTTAGGGAATTTTTCCCAACATACCATTGCTAAGAACCCATAGATAATGGGAAAAGACCTAGGGCTAGTGAAGATGTTAAAGCTGATGAAAAACTAAAGAAATTGATAACCAAGGCTCGCCTTCGACTAAGGTCTCTAAAGAACCCATTAATATAGAATATATGAATAGTTTTAGGGTGTTTCGATCATGCCCCTTATTTAAAGATCCTTCATATTACTTAGCCTGGTTAGGGAAGATAGAAAAATAAAAAACCTAAGTCTGGAAAGACATGGGTATCTTCGACATGATTCAGCTGTCGAACGTTAGACCTGGCTATTGCCCATCCATGTTAGTTGCTTCTTTGTACTTCTGGGATAGCACCCACAATAACTTACATCTTCCTTGTGGAATGATGACACCTACCCTCTTTGACATCGCTTCCATCACTGGGCTCAAACCAATTAGGGAAACTTATAGCCAAAACTTCCTGGCTGAAGACTCTATAGGTTTCGATGCAACTAAAGCTGCTTTCACCACTTATATTGCATATTACTGTGACAAGGAATCTGAAGAAGTATCTGACCAAGAGCACATTACTTTCCTTGCTTTATGGTTGTCTTGTTACGTATTTTTCTCGAGATCCCTTTAAGTGGCGAAGACGTATCTGACAATGGCGAACCAACTACATACTGGACATAACCTTTGTCTCATTGAAATGATCCTGTCCAATCTCTATGAGTCCTTAGGAGAAGGCGCCACATCTCTCAAGAAAATCTTGTCTCTCGATAGTTTGGTCTTATTCAAATTAAACCACAACCACTCTTTGCCAAGAAGAATTCAGATTATTTACAACATGATTCACACAGAAGCCCAATGCAACAAAGAATTGGCTCGATATACTGACATCAAGTAGCTTACTCCTGTTTCTTGTAATACATCATTCCTTTGCACCAAAGAATTTGATACTTGGTGGAAGGATTATTATACCACAGAAGTTTTTGACGTTCCTGCCTTTACTCAACATCTAACTCATGCTTTTGCCTCTATCCAGGAAAGAGTAAAAAAAGGTGCTTCGACTCACATCAAAGAAATCCAAGCATTCCAAGAATACTTTGAGACTTTCTACAGACCTGATGATCTTAGTTGAACCATTCGTGCAGCAACAATCACCTTGAAAGAGAATATTACAAAGAAACTAGAGCATTTAAAACTACCTTCGTACGTTAGACCTGAACAACGGTACTAACTAGATTTTTAACATGTATCCCCCAAAATTTCCTCGACTGCCAAGTGTTGAGTTTGGTGTGGCTTTTAGACCTCCATTCCTAGACTGGTTCATATATGGGGATTTTGTAAAAATCCTTCGACAAGAATCTCAAAAACGTGCCACGCGGGTGGTTTAGACAATTTCAAAGGGCACCTTCATATTGGCATAGAACACGTTCATGTAAAGTCTCCAATATACGAAGGTCTGGAATGGGAGGTTTTTCGACTCACCTCTTTCATCAATCCCTTCTTTCTCTTTTACTTGTGATAATTGTATTGATTTTCTTTCAGTTGTGAGGATTCCTGCCAAGAAACCTGCTACCACAGACAAGGATGTCGTCGAAGAGAAAGAAGAAAACAAAGCCACTAAAACCATAGTGAATGTATACTTCATTTGTTATTACTATTATTCTTTATATATTGTCCTCATATTGTAATATCTGAGGAATTTCTCCTTTCAGGCTAGTCGAAGACCACCACCAGCTCCAAAGAAAAGAAAGCAAAAAGAAGCTTAAGTCCAGGTGATTGAATCAGATGATGAGGATCTCTCTCCAGACACCTCCAAATAACCCAAAAAGAAGAAGAAGCAGGCAAAGATCTCTGATGTTATTTCTCAACCTAAACCCAAGGTTGTCAAGCCTAATGTAAAGAAATCTTCTACTCCCAAAGTAGTCAAAGTTGATCCTGGTCCAACCATTAAGGGTAAGACTGCTAAGTCAACTCCTGACTAAGTTGAAGGTGGCAACTCTAGCCCTGGGGCTAAAGGTCCTAAGGTACACAATTCTACCTTAATCTCTTGAGTTGCAAATTCCTTTTTACTTATTTTCGACTTACCCATACTTCATTTTTTCAAGGTGTCACAGATGGTACAAACAACCAAACACCATACAAAATATTCCTGTAAGCAGTGGTGATCCTTCTTATCATCCCACAAGAACTCCCTCATATCATCCAACATCTCCGTCTTATCATCCAACCTCTCCCAAAGATTCCAACAAAAAAGTCTATGGATGAGGTAAGTCAACTTGCTGAAGAAAAAAATAAAAGAATTCGCCACCAAAAGCCACCATTGAACATTCTCAAACAAGTTATCATGAACATGAAAAGGACCCACAAGAGAATGATGCCTTCATCAACGTGGAAGGTGATACGGAGATGCCACATGCTGAAGGAATAGTTGAAGACATATCCGAGGATGGCTCTCCAACTAATGCAAAACAAGGCATTGATGCCCCAGATGGCAAAGAGGAAGAAGATGAATAACAAGAGAATGATGATGACAATGAAGACGAAAATGAGCAACAAAATGACCAGCCTAAAGCCAAACCAAGTCCTGATGTTTCCAAACAGACCTCTGCACCTTCGACTGGTACTACTGCTACCCTCTCCTTAGAAGATATAGAAACATTGAAGGCCATGATCAGTGCAAGAGGTAGTTCGACTGAGAAAAGCGCTAGCGCTTCAATTGTGTCAGGTGGCCAATCTATAGAAAAAATTAGCAATGACTTGCTTCTAAAAATCATAGAAAAATCCTTTGACACTGATCTATTCTAACTCTTGGAGAAAGACATTTATGCCTTCTTTGGGATCAAAGATCTCCTAAAATAAGTTGATGTCTTAACCATTTCTCTAGAAGTTTTTTATTATAAAAACTAGAAACACAATTTAGGAATGTCAATCTGTTTAATATCTTAGTGCGCTTGTCATTTGATATTGAAATCGAATAGATATCGAAGCCGCTTAGGGAATTGGTTAGGAAAAAAACCAGTGATTAGCCGGAAACCAAAACAGTAGATCAACTTATTTTTATAATCACTCATTTTAATCACTTATCTGTTATATTTTTCTATTAATCGAAACTCAACCCCCTATAAATTGTTATTATAGTTGGTTAAATTCAATACAAAAATCTTTGCGATACGACTCGAGTCATTGTCGCTAAACTACCGTTTTTCGAACTACTCGTTTTTTATCCGTGCGCGACAGTGGATCAGTTGGCCTTTTCATTGTCCCATCTCCCAAGTCGATCTCTTCTAAAGGATCTTGCGCTAGCATCTTCATGTTGTTTTCCAACAGATCCTTTTTGAAGCCCCAAGGCTCGTCATCATAGATAACGTCAAGCCTCTGGCCTTGCACTTCATATTGATCCTTATCAGCTGGTTCAGAATCAAAGTCCTTACCAGGACCTTCCAAGTGCTCTTCATTCTTTTTGACTTCGACAACCATGTACTTCACTTCAGCCTCTAGGGTCGCTTCTAATTTGTTTTCGGATATGTAAGAACAAAATATAGTTATCATCCTTATTCAAAATTCAAAATCTCTGTCGAACGAAACCTCAACATTGCTTCCGTCGAAATTACAATCTAAGCTCAGAAATATTTCTAAATCTTAACTCAGCATATCCTTCTCATAAAAGACCTCTTCGACTAAGAATCTCAATAATACTCCTGTCAAATTCCAAAAGACTTCGGTCGAATTCAAAGACATCTTCTCAAAAATATTTCTTTGGCTTATCATACACAATCAGACCTTGGTGTCGAAATTTCCAGCTAAGAATGGTTAAACTAACATTTTTATTTAGTTAACAATTTCAATTAAATCTAATTTAATGGGTATGATTTTGAGTAAAATAAAAGAACTTACTCCAAGAGTAAGTTGAACCCTACAAAATATATATATATATATATATATATATATATATATATATATATATATATATATATATATATATATATATATATATATATATATATATATATATATATATATATATATATATATATATATATATATATATATATATATATATATATATATATATATATATCAACTTACTTTAAGAGTAAGTTTTTTTAACTTATTCTAAATCATATTACTTGAATTGAATCTAATCTAATGGTTAATTAAGTAAAAGACTAATTTAACCATTAGATTTGATTCAATTCAAAATGATTTGGAATAAGTTAAAAAAATTTACTAATAGAATAAGTCGATCCCCATTCTTTTATAATAGCATATTAAAGAGTTAAATTAATTTCCAACTACAATAATAATTGTTGCGATAAGTCACTTTTCTTAGCAATAAAATGATTGTTGAGAAAGACAATAACTTATTATTTAGATTTAATTTAGTCGTTATTATATGCATGATACTGTCAATAAATTGAAAGTCGCCGCGAAAGAAATCTTTGTGAATTATCTCATTTCTTGTACACTACTAGAAAAACTCTGTTTTTATGTGAATTTACCTGTGGATTTTGACAAAATTTCCGCAGGAATTGTGTTACCTGCGATTCTTCCTGCTATTTTCTGTTCCCAGCTAAAATCTTCGTGGGTAATTAATTTAACAGGTAAAGTCGCAGGAAAATGTCGCAGGAAATATCGCAAGAAAATGTCGCAGGATATAGTATTATAAACCCAAAATCGCAGTTAAACTCTCCGGAATTTCTGCGAACTTTGCTGCTACCTCAGTTTTTGCAGGAAATAATGCTTCACAATATAAATTTGCTGGTAAAACCGCAGGTACATCTGCGGATAAATTTTCACAGGAAAATCCGCAGGTAATTCCTGTATTTCTAGTAGTGGTAGTGAAGGGATCAAATGAATTATTGTTTCAACCACCACAACACAAGATGAGTAATAATGGTTGAATATTGTTATTTGTCAATAACCAATTATGCATGTGTTTTGTTTTAAAAAAGCGCACCTTTAAAAAAAAAACAATAATAATAATAATAATAATAATAATAATAATAATAATAATAATAATAATAATAATAATAATAATAATAATAATAATAATAATAATAATAATAATAATAATAATGTGATAACCATGTTCTTTATATTTAGCCAATATCATTCTTTGGAGCCAATCCACTTATATGTTATTAGAGATGAAAATAAGTCAGATCGATAATAGGGGTCTACCGACCTAATCTACACAGGTTCAGACAAGGCCAATTTTTTTTTTTAAATTGAAAATGCCTAGACATTTTTATAAGTCTATTTAGTTAAAAAGACCAAGTCTCAGACCATAGAAAAAGCCTTTTAAGTTAACAGGTCGACGTATTTAAATAAATATGAATAATTTTTTTATTATCATTATGTTATGGTTTGTACTTTAAATTAAAATACATAAATAAAAATTGATTATTTTGGATAACTTATAAAAATAAGATGAAAACACCTTATGAATAATGTTATAAATCATTTTCACAAGTTATCTTAAACAAATAACCTTATAAAACTTATACTAATAGGTAAGTTAAAATAAGTCAATGTAAATAAACTTTTAGTCTCATTGATTTTTTAGTTTGTTAATCTATTTAAAATAACAGACTTTTAGGTAGATTAACAGACTAACCAGATCTTAGAAAATGTTAGACTCAGGCCTAAAAGTAAGTTTATGACAGACTACAGGTTAAACTTAGGCTTTAGTTTTTTTGACAGGAGAGACTTAGACTTGACAAAGTTTAACTCGATCCAGCCTATTTCAACCCCTAAATACTACTCTAATTAGATTTGTTAACTATATTTTTCTGAGTATGATTTATTTGAGAATATTTGATGAGTATTATAAAAGAATAACTAATTTATCATCTTGTTGGTATTTTAACTGATGTTTTAAGTATCCTCAATTTGTGGTTTGTGTCTGACAAATTGAGTGCAAAAAGAGAGAAGTTATTGAATTTAATGTAATTTAATGAAATATTCCATACACTTAATCATGAACTTATCAGATTTTTATAATCAAGAGAAAACTTTTGTCATTTCCAAAAAGTTGTAAAAGTATTAAGGAGTGCAAAAAGAGACCACATTCTAATCAGGTGTGTGGAATATGTGGCCCATTACCGTTTACCGGCCCACTACATTCATAGATGTTCAAATTGCCAACATCGCGTTGTCGTACATCTCAATTTAAATAGATGAACTTATATCCATATAGAGAGATTTTTGGTAAGTAAAGTATAAGCAAGAATCTCATTATATATATATAAAAAATCAATATTCAACATTATTTTAAGTATGATAATTTTGAATAACTTCGAGAAATCGTGTTCGTACACTTTCTGAACAAAGTATTTCGACTCTATTATTTGTCTGGTTTCACAAAATTTTTATGGGGATAATTCTTGAAGAACAATCTGCTTCTGACAATAGAGAACAGATCAGGAATGTAGAGAGAAAACATGATTTTTGCTTTTTGTATATGTTAAAATTGAGGCCAAATGACTCCTTATATAGGAGATTAATAACAGAAACCGAAAAGACACAACTGTTCAAAAATTTCGAACGGGTTTAACTATTCAAAAAACTTTCGAACCAGTTCAACTTTCGAGCGGGACCCCAGCTAAGAGCTCTGCCCCTTGGAACCCCACGGGACGCTGCCCCGCACCCCGCCAGAAATTTCGCCCCTTGAAACCCCAGCGGGGCGCTGCCCCACACCCCGCCAGAGGCTTCGCCCCTTGAAACCCTTTTTCAATTATTTGCATTAAATTACCCTTGTGTCTAATTTAGTATTTCCATAATTCTTAAGAATTATACAGAGAATGAATAACTCCCATTATATCCCAAGTACAAAGCTTTTAAATTCTCCTACTAGTCAATGACAATATAGGGTCAAACACTTTTTCTTTTAATTAGTTAATCTTATTAGGCATGTTGGGATATTCATAATATAACTTGTGATTTTGATAAGTGTAGCACCTACAAAAAAGTTTGTCCACCGAATCTTGTTGCCACTATATATTGATTGCTTGATAAAAGGAGAGAAAATGGTTTTGGTAGCCACCCAAGTCACCACTAAGAGGTTAGTAGCATCATTGCTGGTTTTCTGTTTTTTACTTTTCTTGCTTCATGCCACAATGTGATATTTAGATTTGATTTGGGTTGTTTTATTTAAGGTTGAACGATCAGTTGGTTTTGATTGATATAAGGTTCAAAATTAAAATTTGACGTAAATTATGGTTTAATGTTAAAGATTTAATTTAGATTGATAAAATTTCAGATTTTAAATTTTTTTTAGTATGTGATAATATTTTTAATATCGTTTGAGATTAATTTGATCATTCTCGTCCTTTGAACCACAAATTAAATAACACTCAAAATTTTATATTGTATATCTTGTATTCAAATGACATCATTAGATTATAAAAAATATAATAACCTAACAATGTTATGAACCCAATAAAATCTCTACTTAGTTCCTGAGTTCATCACTTGAAAAAGCTCTCTTATGATTGAGGGATAAGTCAGTGTAAAATCACGCGAATCGCTTGTATCAAAGGTTCATGGGCATAACCTATAAAAGGTCATATTTTTAGTGAACTCTCAAGAAAATATCTTGGAGACATGGCTAGACCAACATTCGTGAACCTCTATAAATCTCAGTGTCATCTCTCTAATCCTATCTCTTTAAACTTTGTCATTTATATTATTATTATTATTATTATTTTATTTCTGCTACTTTTATCTCTGATTTTGTTAATACTAACAAAAATTGTTTTTTAAATAAGAAAACCTTTAAAGTAATCACAAATTTTAAATACCACAATTCACCTCATTCTCTTTTTTGTGTTTGGAGTCAATTGTACAATAACAAAGACCTCTTCAATTTAAAAATTAGTCTTCTCTACCCAATATCAGTACAACCCTCTTAGTGCTTCATGTTCATTTTCTCATTTAGATTTTTCATTTAAAAGTTATGTCTTCACATATATCTCTTTTAAATTTATGTATTTCTTAGCTATTATGGCTAACATTTTTCTTATTAAAGCATTTCAGATGACTAGAGAGAAAATATCATCATAACCAATTTCTTTCTTGTATGAGTACCCTTTTACTACAAAACATACCTTTAAGTCTTTTCTTTTATATTTTAGATGTTGTTTATTTTCTCTTGTACTCCAATTTAACCAAAAACCCTTTTTCCCCTTAGAAAGATGAACAAAATCTTATGTGTAATTTTTCTACAAGCACTCTATTTCGTCCACCATATAATTAATTCACGTATTTTTTTTCATGGCTATCTATAAACTTTTTTAAAATAGAGGAATTTTTAGAACTAGTAAAAAAATGCATAAGCTTCCAAATCTTCATATCATATTTCTATTTCTATTGGCTTGATCTAATATAAGTTTCTATCACCTAAAATAGAATAAATATTTACTCCACGAAAATATTCAACTCCATGATTAATTTCAATATTAGATTCCAGCTCAACTTGTGATTCAAATACTACTCGCACATTTTTCACTAATGCAACTATAAATCCACCTAAATTACCACATTGTTGGAAGTTTTCCCTTAAGATAGTGAAAAATCGGTTGCAAGTGACTGCTACAATATGAGTTTCTTGTCATAGACATGATATGTGTTGATTACCATTCCCTTTGAGAGTGAATCTCATAACTTGAATCCTTTCACACATTTTGTGTTGGTGAAGAAGGCATATTTTTCGACTTTATATTAAGTTTAGATTGATCTTCGTTGAATATATGCACATAAATTGGACACTAACAAATACTTAAGTTGTTAAGATTAATGAGGTTACATTTCCATTCCTTTTCTACAACTTTTCCCTCAAATTAAGTTTGTGGCGACTTAATGATGAGTTAGCACGCCATGTAAATTTCCTTATCCTAGAAATCTTTGGAGAGTCCAACATTTAATAAAATACATATTTTCTTGATTTAGAGGTTCGTTAATTTTTCTATCCTCATCCTTATATTTTGTGTCTTTTGAACTAAAAAAATGCCTATAAATATCATGTTCCACATAATTTCTAAAAGTTTGAATAAATATACTTTGTCCTATTAATTAACGGTAAATACTTGATTTTTATGCACATTTGATTATCTACCTATGCCTTTTAAAACATTAATTTTGTACACACTTAAAATTTTTACTTCAAGAAATATATTCAAAACTAGCAAGAAAAATCATTAGAGAAAATCACAAAATACTTAAAATCACTAATACATGGATCTCATAATATGTCTGTTCTAGAATTCTATATGTGTTGTGATTCTCAAACCTAAACCAAACATGAATTTTTCCCAGGTACACAGTACCTGCATATATCCATATTAAAGTTACAAACATTTGTGTTGTACTTCTTTAACATTCTTCTTCCCACGATCTTGGCTCCTCTTCATATATGTGCCTTTTTCTTATGTGGAAGAAGAAGGCTTGTTTCTCAACTTTATATCAAGTTTAGATTGATCTTCGTTGGATATATGTACATAATTTGGACACTAAAAAATACTTAAGTTGTTAAGATTAATTGGGTTACTTTTCCATTCATTTTCTACAACTTTCCCCTCCAATTAAGCTTGTGTTGACTTATTGATGAGTTAGCACGTCATGTAAATCTTATTTTTCTAAAAACCTTTGGAGAGTCCAACATTTAATGAAATACATTTTTCCCTTGATTTAGAGGTCTGTTAATTTTTTTTTTATCCACATCTTCATATTTTGTGTCTTTCAAACTAAAAAATACCTATAAATACCATGTTCCACACAATTTCTAGAAGTTTAAATAAGTATTCTTTGCCCCATTAGTTAATGTTAAGGACTTGATTTTATGCACATTTGATTTTTTACTCTGTCTTTCAAAACATTAATTTTGTACATACTTCAAAATTCTGCTTCAAAAAATATATTCAAAATTAGCAAGAAAAATCATTAGTGAAGATCACAAAAGTTCTTAGAGCCACTAATATAGGGATTTCATAATGTACATTGTAACATCCATTTTAATTATTTAGTCATTTTATTACTATTTTAAATATTATATGCTGGTGTGCCCTTTGGTGGGGGTGTGTTTGATGATGATTGGTGGGTGTCCCTGATATGGGAGGATTATTGGTGGTGAATTGGTGTGAATATAATAATAAAATAAATAGTAGTAATATGGTGGTATTATTATTATTATTATTATTATTATTATTATTATTATTATTACTATTATTATTATTATTATTATTATTATTATTATTAATTGTAGTAATATTATTAATATTGGAGAATATTATTATTATTATTATTATTATTACTATTATTATAACTATTAATGGGAGAATATTATTATGATTATTATTATTATTATTAATAATATTATTGGTGGAGTATTATTATTATTATTATTATTATTATTATTATTATTATTATTATTATTATTATTATTATTAATATTATTATTATGGGTGAAATAATATTGTTAATATTGCTATGTGTATTATTATTATTATAATGATTATTATAATAATTATTATTAGTAATATTATTTTTATTATTATTATTGGGATTAGAATTAAAAGAAAATAGAAGTGGAAGGGGTTATTAGGGATAGGAAGGAAGTAAGTTGAGAATTCACGATAGATAGAACGTGAGAAGAGGAAATTGAGAGAAGAGCGAAGAAAGGAGCGAAGAACGGAGAAGAAGAGGAAAGGTCAGAATTGGCCAATCTTGGAGGAATTTGTCACCGATCAAGATAATTATCCAGGTAAGGGGGAGAAACTGATTGAGATTGGTATAATGCATGAAATTGGGTAGAGGGGATTCCTTAACCCCGTAGGAATTTGATGATTATGATTGATATATGATATTATGTCTGTGTTTATGAATGTTGTTGTGATTGAAGAGTTTTGTGCATACATTTTATGATGATTGTGGGATTCTGTGTAATTCTTGTAATATTAGTGATGAACACGAATTTATGACATTATGCCTGTTGCTGTTGTTGTTGATGGTGATGAAATTCGTACATTGTTACGATGTTGGTGAGTTCCTGTATAACCTCTGTGGTTTGGATAATGACCATGAGTATTGGTGAGATTTTGTGTAACCTCTGTGGCTTGGGTAATGACCATGATATAGGTTCTAAGGTATAGTTTAAGGAACAATTGATTAGAGTAGAGTGTGATGATTGTTGCTGATACTGATAGAGTGGTGTATTTGCTGTTATGAGATTGGTGAAATCCGGTATAATTTCCGTAGTAATAGCGATGAGTATGAAATAGGTTCCGAGAGGACAAGAGATAAAAGTGGAGAAATAGACTTGAATTTGAGCAAGATAATAGTTCCGGGCAGTAAGGGTGGGTTTCCGTATGATCATAGGGATTGTGTGATAGTGTATGATGGGTAGGATCACATTTAGGATAGAAACCCCTAAATTCCATGGTGTTGAAAAGTATGGTTATATGATATATGATGATATGATTTTTAAAAATATGTTGTTGGCTGTTATAATCGTTATATTATGGTAGGATTTCGAATTCTGAAACCGGGGCTTTTTACAGAATTGAAATCGGAGGTCCGGAAGGTCTCCAACGGTGGAAAACACAGAATTTTCTGCATTCTGCGCTGTTTGCGTCGACTCAAAGCTGTATATTGATGAATTTTCTGTTTTGACGATTTTGGCCATAACTTTTGATCCGTAAGTCGGATTTAGTCCCTGTTCGAAGCGTTGGAAAGCTCTTGAGTAGATCTATAGCATGGTATAAATAATATAGTTATTTGCCAAATATTTTTATATCCAATATTTTTGGGGAGTCATTGTTTAATTAAATAGTAACTAAACCATGGATCGATTGAAATGATTTATTGATTATTTACTTGAGTTTAGTTGTTGTGCACTTAGTGTGCTTGTATTTATTGGTGGTGTAATATATATAATGTGTGGTGATGTGATCAGGAGGATCATATGCACTTTGTATGCCTGAATATAATAGTTGTGCATTGGTGTTGTGCATATCATGGTGTTTTGGTGGGATGAATCATATCTCAGGAGGAGCGTAAGTGATTCATCTGTACTCCTTCGTGGAGAATGGTGAGGGATAGATCATATCTCAGCAGGAGCGTAAGTGATCTGTCCAAGGTTCGATTGAATGAACCAATGAGTCGGTACCGCATGCATGGTGTTGTGTGGCATATTGCATTATTATATGTTATATGGATGTTTGAACAGTAGGTTCGTGATTGGTGTTGATGGGGTGAATATTGGTGTGTTTTACTACCTTTATTGCATGTATTAAATTACCGATATATTTTGATCATGTTTTCTCACCCCTTTGTTGTTGTTGTGGTCTGTGCTTCCTCGGAAGTACAGATAATCCAGGTACATAGATAGCTTGGATAGCGGTGTGCAAGTCGAGTCTTAGGATGCTCTGATACGTAACACGGGATATGGGTGTTTTATTTGTTTATGTTAAACTTGTTGAAAATCCTGTGACGTATCACATTTTGGTGAATTATAATAATAAAGATTTTATGTAAATCTGGCGGATGACCGAGAATGTTGGAATAATAATTTCCGCTGTATTATTTTGAAAATAATGAATAAAGTATTTTTGATAACTATTGGTGATGTGATATCCCACTGTTTTTGTGAAAACCCTGATGTTTATTTATAATGTTTATATTTTATTTAATTTGGAATGTGGGGTGTTACAATTGGTATCAGAGCAGGTCGGTCCGTCCGACCAATGTTGTCTAGTGTTGTTGTTCCCTGGTATGCGACATGTGTGTAAAAACACTGTCGGTACATGTTGTTGTTTAAACTTTGTCGGTAGAAGTGAAATGATTTCAGTGGGGGAGAATTTGGTATTTCTCCGGAATGCTGCAGTGTTGTGGCTTAGTGTGTTACGCTCTTATAGTTTGGTAAAGATGGTTTATACCCCATCATGATTTTCGGGTGTCTATTGACAAATTGAGGAACTGATCACCCTCAATCTCTTGTTAATAGTAGACGAGATTGTGTTGGATGGGATAGACGTGTCTTGCAAGCTTAGGTGGTGTGAGCAATGAATTGTCTTGAGTTAAGCTAAGTGCTTAAGGGATTATTTTGAGGAGTTGGCGTAAGACGGTGTTGAGGTGTGTATTTTGACTGAAACTTGGAATGTTAAGGAAAGTGAGAAATTGGGGTTTATCACTTAATTGTGATTGTCCGGAAGTTTTCTTGAGGAGGTAAATGGTTTACTATCGGAATGTGAAGTAAAGCTTACACATTGACTTCGTTCTTGGAACTAGTCCGATATGGGTGACTCCATATTGTGTGTTTGCATTGGGATTGAGAAAGTTAAAGAGTCAACTTGAAGACCTGCTGGAAGAGAGGTTCTTTTGTTTGAGTGTGTTACCATAAGGTGCACCAATTTTGTTGGTTAGACAGACGGAAGGTTTTGTGAAGCTTTGGGTGAACTATGGATAAGTGAACAAGGTGACTATCAAGGATAAGCGTTCGCTTCCAAGAGTTGATGAGTTGATGGATCAACGGGCTGAAGGATGTGAGTTTTCCTTGGTCGTGTGAGCTCGGGTAGAGCTATTGTGGTTGTGGTATCAAAGGTCGAAGTTTTATCACAATGGGAGGCTCTAAGATCTGCTGTTGAGATTGGGAGTAATTGGGTTTTAAAATATTTAAAGATTGAAAGTGTGTTGGATGGTCTCCTAGGTATGAAATTGTTGTTGTACGCTGAATTCCGAGATCGCAGCTTTTTACGGAATCGAAATCGGACGTCATAGATATCATGTTTAATGGTTCTAATTCGAGGCTATATGTTAGGTGAGTATGAGTATGTGTTTGTTTCGAAGAAAGGAATTGAATCGGTCGAATTTTCGGACAAGAATGCAAAATCCCGTAGCAGTTTTTCGGCAAAATTCTAGTTTTTCGGAAAACTTCAAAAATTCATAACTCTTGAACCGTATGTCCGTTTTGACCCCCGTTTAAAGCGTTGGAGAGCTAACGAGATGCTATTTCCGGGAAAAATGGTTTTTATGTCAGTGGATGATCCAATTATAGCCGAATATTCGAAATGTGTAATTTGGTCAACTTTTGCCGTCATGGTCGGGTGCGTTTGATGTGTTATCTTACTGTATGTTTTCGGTATATACCATGGTAGCTGATGCTTCGATTTGGAAACCTTGCTTGTACCGAGGAAAATGGCGAAAAGAGTTGGAACCGGTTGGGAAATTTTGTGATGCGAGTCTGGTCTGTGAAGAGACTTCTTATGGAGTTAAGCCTTGTATGTTAGACCGTACTAGTAGTATTCTTGAGGAGATTCAAGGAGGTCAGAAATCTGGGTTGAGTTGGTGAATTAGTTGAAATTGATAAATCAGAGTCGAAGAGTGGATTGTCGGGTTTGTGGAAATAGTACCATGATATGTTATGATGGGGTATGTGGACCGGATGTTGTTGAGGGGAGTAGGAGTACTCGTGAAGAAATACATTGAGGTAGATGGAGTTTCCATCCCGGTGCTATGAAGAAGTAACCGAATTTGAGTAGATTGTTTTGGTGACCATAGATGAGGAGAGGATGGTTAAGGTTGAATATACTGGTTAGAATTGTTGGAATTCGAAGAGTGAACATCAGAGACTGTTGAGTCTAATGCAGCCGTTGAATATTCCAGAGTGGAAATCAGGTAGTATTTTCACGGATTTGGTGTTGAGATTTCCAAAGTATTGGAAAGACATAATTTTAATTTGGGTTATTGTGAGTGGATGAACTATTCCGTGTTAAGGATATATGAGATACATATTGAGGAAGTAGTGAAGTTGGATGAGATACTGTCGAATGTTGTGTTAGATTGAAATTTGAGGTTTATATTGAGATGTTGGAGGGGCTTACAGGAAGCTTCAGGTACTAAGTTGAGGTTGAGTTCGGCTTACCATCCGCAAACTGATGGTCAGTCAGAGAGAACTATTGAGTCTGTAGAGAATTGGTGAGAGCTTGGGTGTTGGATCAAGGTGGATCGTGGGATGAGTAATTACCGTTGATTGAGTTACCTATAATAACGATTACCATCCTAGTGTCGGAATGGCACTATATATGGCTTGGTGAGATAGGGAGTGTAGAACTCTTCTGTGTTAGAATAAGTCGAGTGGGAGTTTTGTGCTCAGACCAAGAATTATGCTTGAGATGGCTTAGAAGATCAAAAGGATATAAGGAAATATGTGTTTTGAGAGTCACGTCGGTGACTGGTGCTGGTCGGGCTTCAAAATCTCGGAAGTTCGCACCAGGTTTTGTGGTTGTATCAGAGTAGCGCAGCAGAGGCATGGGAGGAGTAACATGTTAGATCGTTTTGCCACTGTCGCTGTGAATTGGCATGACGTGTTTCATGTGTCTTCGTTGAGGAACTACATTGAATCAGGTGGATGATGTACTAGTGAAAAATAATTTGATTGTGGAGACATTGCTAGTTCGTTTAACGAACGAGAAACAACTCTGAGGGGAGGAGATAGCTTTGGTGAAAGTGGCTTGAGGGGGGTGCTGCAGAAGGCAGTGTGACCTGAGAATTGGAATAAAGGATGCGGGAAGCGTATCCGGAACTATTTCCATCAGGTAATTTTCGAGGACGAAAATAATTAAAGTGGGGAAGAGTTGTAACACCCATTTTAATTATTGAGTCATTTTATTACTATTTTAATTATTATATGTTGGTGTGCCCTTTGGTGGGGGTGTGTTTGATGATGATTGGTGGGTGTCCCTGATATGGGAGGATTATTGGTGGTGAATTGGTGTGAATATAATAATAAAATAAATAGTAGTAATATGGTGGTATTATTATTATTATTATTATTATTATTATTATTATTATTATTATTATTATTATTATTAATTGTAGTAATATTATTAATATTGGAGAATATTATTATTATTAATATTATTACTATTATTATAACTATTAGTGGGAGAATATTATTATGATTATTATTATTATTATTATTATTATTATTATTATTATTATTATTATTGGTGGAGTATTATTACTATTATTATTAATATTATTATTATGGCTGAAATAATATTATTAATATTGCTATGTGTATTATTATTATTATGATTATTATAATTATTATTATTAGTAAAATTATTTTTATTATTATTATTGGGATTAGAATTAAAAGAAAATAGAAGTGGAAGGGGTTATTAGGGATAGGAAGGAAGTAAGTTGAGAAGTCACGATAGATAGAACGTGAGAAGAGGAAATTGAGAGAAGAGCGAAGAAAGGAGCGAAGAACGGAGAAGAAGAGGAAAGGTCGGAATTGGCCAATCTTGGAGGAATTTGTCACCGATCAAAACAATTATCCAGGTAAGGGGGAGAAACTGATTGGGATTGATATAATGCATGAAATTGGGTAGAGGAGATTCCTTAACCCCGTAGGAATTTGATGATTATGATTGATATATGATATTATGTCTGTGTTTATGAATGTTGTTGTGATTGAAGAGTTTTATGCATACATTTTATGATGATTGTGGGATTCTGTGTAATTCTTGTAATATTAATGATGAACACGAATTTATGACATTATGCCTGTTGCTGTTGTTGTTGATGGTGATGAAATTCGTACATTGTTACGATGTTGGTGAGTTCCTGTATAACCTCTGTGGTTTGGATAATGGCCATGAGTATTGGTGAGATTTTGTGTAACCTCTGTGGCTTGGGTAATGACCATGATATAGGTTCTAAGGTATAGTTTAAGGAACAATTGATTAGAGTAGAGTGTGATGATTGTTGCTGATACTGATAGAGTGGTGTATTTGCTGTTATGAGATTGGTGAAATCCGATATAATTTCCGTAGTAATAGCGATGAGTATGAAATAGGTTCCGAGAGGACAAGAGATAGAAGTGGAGAAATAGGCTTGAATTTGAGCAAGATAATAGTTCCGGGCAGTAAGGGTGGATTTTCGTATGATCATGGGGATTGTGTGATAGTGTATGATGGGTAGGATCACATTTAGGATAGAAACTCCTAAATTCCATGGTGTTGAAAAGTATGGTTATATGATATATGATGATATGATCTTTAAAAATATGTTGTTGGTTGTTATAATTGTCATATTATGGTAGGATTTTAAATTCTGAAACCGGGGTTTTTTACGGAATTGAAATCGGAGGTCCGGAAGGCCTCCAACGGTGGAAAACACAGAATTTTCTGCATTCTGCGTTGTTTGCGTCGACTCAAAGCTGTATATTGGTGAATTTTCTGTTTTGACGATTTTGGCCATAACTTTTGATCCGTAAGTCGGATTTAGTCCCTGTTCGAAGCGTTGGAAATCTCTTGAGTAGATCTATAACATGGTATAAATAATATAGTTTTTTGCCAAATATTTTTATATCCAATATTTTTGGGGAGTCATTGTTTAATTAAATAGTAAATAAACCATGAATCGATTGAAATGATTTATTGATTATTTACTTGAGTTTAATTGTTGTGCACTTAGTGTGCTTGTGTTTATTGGTGGTGTAATATATATATAATGTATGGTGATGTGATCAGGAGGATCGTGTGCACTTTGTGTGCCTGAATATAATAGTTGTGCATTGGTGTTGTGCATATCATGGTGTTTTGGTGGGATGAATCATATCTCAGGAGGAACGTAAGTGATTCATCCGTACTCCTTCATGGAGAATGGTGGGGGATAGATCATATCTCAGCAGGAGCGTAAGTGATCTGTCCAAGGTTCGATTGAATGAACCAATGAGTCGGTACCGTATGCATGGTGTTGTGTGGCATATTGCATTATTATATGTTATATGGATGTTTGAACAGTAGGTTCGTGATTGGTGTTGATGGGGTGAATATTGGTGTGTTTTACTACCTTTATTGCATGTATAAATTACCGATATATTTTGATCATGTTTTCTCACCCTTTTGTTGTTGTTGTGGTCTGTGCTTCCTCGGAAGTACAGATAATCCAGGTACATAGATAGCTTGGATAACGGTGTGCAAGTCGAGTCTTAGGATGCTCTGATACGTAACACGGGATATGGGTGTTTTATTTGTTTATGTTAAACTTGTTGAAAATCCTGTGACGTATCACATTTTGGTGAATTATAATAATAAAGATTTTATATAAATCTGGCGGATGGCCGAGAATGTTGGAATAATAATTTCCGTTGTATTATTTTGAAAATAATGAATAAAGTATTTTTGATAACTATTGGTGATGTGATATCCCACTGTTTTTGTGAAAACCCTGATGTTTATTTATAATGTTTATATTTTATTTAATTTGGGAAGTGGGGTGTTACAATTGGTATCAGAGCAGGTCGGTCCGTCCGACCAATATTGTCTAGTGTTGTTGTTCCCTGGTATGCGACATGTGTGTAAAAACACTGTCGGTACATGTTGTTGTTTAAACTTTGTCGGTAGAAGTGAAATGATTCCAGTGGGGGAGAAGTTGAAATTTCTCCGGAATGCTGCAGTGTTGTGGCTTAGTGTGTTACGCTCTTATAGTTTGGTAAAGATGGTTTATACCCATCATGATTTTCGGCTGTCTATTGACAAATTGAGGAACTGATCACCATCAATCTCTTGTTAATAGTAGACGGGATTGTGTTGGATGGGATAGACATGTCTTGCAAGCTTAGGTGGTGTGAGAAATGAATTGTCTTGAGTTAAGCTAAGTGCTTAAGGGATTATTTTGAGGAGTTGGCGTAAGACGGTGTTGAGGTGTGTATTTTGACGGAAATTTGGAATGTTAAGGAAAGTGAGAAATTGGGGTTTATCACTTAATTGTGATTGTCCGGAAGTTTTCCTGAGGAGGTAAATGGTTTACTATCGGAATGTGAAGTAAAGCTTACACATTGACTTCGTTCTTGGAACTAGTCCGATATGGGTGACTCCATATTGTATGTTTGCATTGGGATTGAGAAAGTTAAAGAGTCAACTTGAAGACCTGCTGGAAGAGAGGTTCTTTTGTTTGAGTGTGTTACCATAAGGTGCACCAATTTTGTTGGTTAGACAGACGGAAGGTTTTGTGAAGCTTTGGGTGAACTATGGATAAGTGAACAAGGTGACTATCAAGGATAAGCGTTCGCTTCCAAGAGTTGATGAGTTGATGGATCAACGGGCTGAAGGATGTGAGTTTTCCTTGGTCGTGTGAGCTCGGGTAGAGCTATTGTGGTTGTGGTATCAAAGGTCGAAGTTGTATCACAATGGGAGGCTCCAAGATCTGCTGTTGAGATTGGGAGTAATTGGGTTTTAAAATATTTAAAGATTGAAAGTGTGTTGGATGGTCTCCTAGGTATGAAATTGTTGTTGTACGCTGAATTCCGAGATCGCAGCTTTTTACGGAATCGAAATCGGACGTCGTAGAAATCATGTTTAATGGTTCTAATTCGAGGCTATATGTTAGGTGAGTATGAGTATGTGTTTGTTTCGAAGAAAGGAATTGAATCGGTCGAATTTTTGGACAAGAATGCAAAATCCCGTAGTAGTTTTTCGACAAAATTCTGATTTTTCGGAAAACTTCGAAAATTCATAACTCTTGAACCGTATGTCTGTTTTGACCCCCGTTTGAAGAGTTGGAGAGCTAACGAGATGCTCTTTTCGGGAAAAATGGTTTTTATGTCAGTGGATGATCCAATTATAGCAGAATATTTGAAATGTGTAATTTGGTCAACTTTTGTCGTCGTGATCGGGTGCGTTTGATGTGTTATCTTACTGTATGTTTTCGGTATATACCGTGGTAGCTGATGCTTCGATTTGGAAGCCTTGCTTGTACCGAGGAAAATGGAGAAAAGAGTTGGAACCGGTTGGGAAATTTTGTGATGCGAGTCTGGTCTGTGAAGAGACTTCTTATGGAGTTAAGCCTTGTATGTTAGACCGTACTAGTAGTATTCTTGAGGAGATTCAAGGAGGTCAGAAATTTGGGTTGAGTTGGTGAATTAGTTGAAATTGATAAATGAGAGTCGAAGAGTGGATTGTCGGGTTTGTGGAAATAGTACCATGATATGTTATGATGGGGTATGTGGACCGGATGTTGTTGAGGGAAGTAGGAGTACTCGTGAAGAAATACATTGAGGTAGATGGAGTGTTCATCCCGGTGCTATGAAGAAGTAACCGAATTTGAGTAGATTGTTTTAGTGACCATAGATGAGGAGAGGAGTGGTTAAGGTTGAATATACTGGTTAGAATTGTTGGAATTCAAAGAGTGAACATCAGAGACTGTTGAGTCTGATGCAGCCGTTGAATATTCCAGAGTGGAAATCAGGTAGTATTTTCACGGATTTGGTGTTGAGATTTCCAAAGAATTGGAAAGACATAATTTTAATTTGGGTTGTTGTGAGTGGATGAACTATTCCGTGTTAAGGATATATGAGATACATATTGAGGAAGTAGTGAAGTTGGATGAGATACTGTCGAATGTTGTGTTAGATTGAAATTTGAGGTTTATATTGAGATGTTGGAGGGGCTTACAGGAAGCTTCAGGTACTAAGTTGAGGTTGAGTTCGGCTTACCATCCGCAAACTGATGGTCAGTCAGAGAGGACTATTGAGTCTGTAGAGAATTGGTGAGAGCTTGGGTGTTGGATCAAGGTGGATCGTGGGATGAGTAATTACCGTTGATTGAGTTACCTATAATAACGATTACCATCCTAGTGTCGGAATGGCACTATATATGGCTTGGTGAGATAGGGAGTGTAGAACTCTTATGTGTTGGAATAAGTCGAGTGGGAGTGTTGTGCTCAGACCGAGAATTATGCTTGAGATGGCAGAGAAGATCAAGAGGATATAAGGAAATATGTGTTTTGAGAGTCACGTCGGTGACTGGTGCTGGTCGGGCTTCAAAATCTCGGAAGTTCGCACCAGGTTCTGTGGTTGTATCAGAGTAGCGCAGCGGAGGCATGGGAGGAGTAACATGTTAGATCGTTTTGCCGCTGTCGCTGTGAATTGGCATGACGTGTTACATGTGTCTTCGTTGAGGAATTACATTGAATCAGGTGGATGATGTACTAGTGAAAAATAATTTGATTGTGGAGACATTGCTAGTTCGTTTGACGAACGAGAAACAACTCCGAGGGGAGGAGATAGCTTTGGTGAAAGTGGCTTGAGGGGGGTGCTGCAGAAGGCAGTGTGACCTGAGAATTGGAATGAAGGATGCGGGAAGCGTATCCGGAACTATTTCCATCAGGTAATTTTCGAGGACGAAAATAATTAAAGTGGGGGAGAGTTGTAACACCCATTTTAATTATTTAGTCATTTTATTACTATTTTAATTATTATATGTTGGTGTGCCCTTTGGTGGGGGTGTGTTTGATGATGATTGATGGGTGTCCCTGATATGGGAGGATTATTGGTGGTGAATTGGTGTGAATATAATAATAAAATAAATAGTAGTAATATGGTGGTATTATTATTATTATTATTATTATTATTATTATTATTATTATTATTATTATTATTATTATTATTATTATTATTATTATTATTATTATTATTATTAATTGTAGTAATATTATTAATATCGGAGAATATTATTATTATTAATATTATTACTATTATTATAACTATTAGTGGGAGAATATTATTATGATTATTATTATTATTATTATTATTATTATTATTATTAATATTATTGGTGGAGTATTATTACTATTATTATTAATATTATTATTATGGGTGAAATAATATTATTAATATTGCTATGTGTATTATTATTATTATTATGATTATTATAATTATTATTATTAGTAATATTATTTTTATTATTATTATTGGGATTAGAATTAAAAGAAAATAGAAGTGGAAGGGGTTATTAGGGATAGGAAGGAAGTAAGTTGAGAAGTCACAATAGATAGAACGTGAGAAGAGGAAATTGAGAGAAGAGCGAAGAAAGGAGCGAAGAATGGAGAAGAAGAGGAAAGGTCAGAATTGGCCAATCTTGGAGGAATTTGTCACCGATCAGAATAATTATCCAGGTAAGGGGGAGAAACTGATTGGGATTGGTATAATGCATGAAATTGGGTAGAAGGGATTCCTTAACCCCGTAGGAATTTGATGATTATGATTGATATATGATATTATGTCTGTGTTTATGAATGTTGTTGTGATTGAAGAGTTTTATGCATATATTTTATGATGATTGTGGGATTCTGTGTAATTCCTGTAATATTAGTGATGAACACGAATTTATGACATTATGCCTGTTGTTGTTGTTGTTGATGGTGATGAAATTCGTACATTGTAACAATGTTGGTGAGTTCCTGTATAACCTCTGTGGTTTGCATAATGACCACGTGGCTTGGGTAATGACCATGATATAGGTTCTGAGGTATAGTTTAAGGAACAATTGATTAGAGTAGAGTGTGATGATTGTTGCTGATACTGATAGAGTGGTGTATTTGCTGTTATGAGATTGGTGAAATCCGGTATAATTTCTGTAGTAATAGCGATGAGTATGAAATAGGTTCCGAGAGGACAAGAGATAGAAGTGGAGAAATAGACTTGAATTTGAGCAAGATAATAGTTCTGGGCAGTAAGGGTGGGTTTTCGTATGATCATGGGGATTGTGTGATAGTGTATGATGGGTAGGATCACATTTAGGATAGAAACCCCTAAATTCCATGGTGTTGAAAAGTATGGTTATATGATATATGATGATATGATCTTTAAAAATATGTTATTGGCTGTTATAATTGTCATATTATGGTAGGATTTCGAATTCTAAAACCGGGGCTTTTTACAGAATTGAAATCGGAGGTCCGGAAGGCCTCCAACGGTGGAAAATACAGAATTTTCTGCATTCTGCGCTGTTTGCGTCGACTCAAAGCTGTATATTGGTGAATTTTTTGTTTTGACGATTTTGGCCATAACTTTTGATCCGTAAGTCGGGTTTAGTCCCCGTTCGAAGCGTTGGAAAGCTCTTGAGTAGATCTATAACTTGGTATAAATAATATATTTATTTGCCAAATATTTTTATATCCAATATTTTTGGGGAGTCATTGTTTAATTAAATAGTAACTAAACCATGGATCGATTGAAATGATTTATTGATTATTTACTTGAGTTTAATTGTTGTGCACTTAGTGTGCTTGTGTTTATTGGTGGTGTAATATATATAATGTATGGTGATGTGATCAGGAGGATCGTGTGCACTTTGTGTGCCTGAATATAATAGTTGTGCATTGGTGTTGTGCATATCATGGTGTTTTGGTGGGATGAATCATATCTCAGGAAGAGCGTAAGTGATTCATCCGTACTCCTTCGTGGAGAATGGTGGGGGATAGATCATATCTCAGCAGGAGCGTAAGTGATCTGTCCAAGGTTCGATTGAATGAACCAATGAGTCGGTACCGCATGCATGGTGTTGTGTGGCATATTGCATTATTATATGTTATATGGATGTTTGAACAGTAGGTTCGTGATTGGTGTTGATGGGGTGAATATTGGTGTGTTTTACTACCTTTATTGCATGTATTAAATTACCAATATATTTTGATCATGTTTTCTCACCCCTTTGTTGTTGTTGTGGTCTGTGCTTCCTCCGAAGTACAGATAATCCAGGTACATAGATAGCTTGGATAGCGGTGTGCAAGTCGAGTCTTAGGATGCTCTGATACGTAACACGGGATATGGGTATTTTATTTGTTTATGTTAAACTTGTTGAAAATCATGTGACGTATCAAATTTTGGTGAATTATAATAATAAAGATTTTATGTAAATCTGGCGGATGACCGAGAATGTTGGAATAATAATTTCCGCTGTATTATTTTGAAAATAATCAATAAAGTATTTTTGATAACTATTGGTGATGTGATATCCCACTGTTTTTGTGAAAACTCTGATGTTTATTTATAATGTTTATATTTTATTTAATTTGGGAAGTGGGGTGTTACATACATAGTCTAGGAGTCCATATGTGTTGTGATTCCCAAGCATAAACCAAACGTGAATTTTTTTTCCAAGTGCATAATAGTTGCATACATCCATATTGAACCTACAAACATTTATGTTGTGCTTCTTTACCATTTTTCTTCCCACGATCTTGGATCCTCTTCATATATACACTTTTTCCTTGTATGGCTGAAGAAGACATGTTTTTCATCTACACACACGTGCGCGTGTGCACACATACACGCACGCACGCGCACACGCACACACACACACACACACACACACACACACACTCACACACACACACATATATATATATATATATACATACATATATATATATATATATATATATATATATATATATATATATATATATATATAAAGGATAAATTGAGTAAAAGTTACAAAGAAAAAGTTGGGAAAGAGCAAAAGAAACTCAACAGATGCTATGAAACAAAGGACGAAGAAGAAATTCGGATTGATGGAAGCCAAAATTCAACATGATGGTGAATGTTTTGGATTTGGGTTGACGCAACTCCAAAAATACATTTTCAAGGTTATGTAAGCTTAATAATTCTACATCTTAGACTTTGTTTGGAAGTTTAAAGGAGAGGGGAAGAGAAGACTTCACTTTTTTTTAAATAATATAGAAAAATATTTAACATTTAAAAAAAATTTTTTGTATAGAATGATAAAATAGTATTATCATTAATATAATTTTAATTTTTGAAATCATATAACAATAAAAATTATATTTAAATACTTTATATAAGTCTCCAAAACTCTCAAAATCCCTCCTTCAATATAATATTTTAATTTCTTCAAAAAAATTTAGTTTTTGAATAAAAATAAATCTTAAAATCCTTCCCACTTAAATTCTTCTATTATTTTCACTTAGTTCTCCTCTTTTTATTAAAGCCCTCATCTCGCTTCCACTTTAAACTCATAAGCAAATTTCTAAAATACACACATTAGAACTCTAAAAACCTCACGACCTCAAAGTGTTTGGAGATACTTTATAGGTCCTTCCAAAATACCATTTTCACCGAAAATCCACCCATTGTACAGTGAATTTAAGTTCTAAGTCATAACAATGTCATTGATAAGGTTGAAGATTATAGAACAATCACATGAATTGTAATACCTAACTGAAGATGACTGTCTGAGCCCATCAAAGTTTTTGGCTTAAACTCCTAGTCTTAGGACTAAGGGCCTTGGCTTTTGGTGTTCTTTCTCAGTTCCTTGGGTGTTTGGTATTCATTCATGATTCTTGCATTTCTTCAAAAATGGAAGCTAATTGGACGGAAGTTAGGCAAAAACACTACAAACAAATTAATAAGATTTCATTCTGGAAAGCCGGGCTAGGGAAAGAACAAGTAGATGGAGAAAAACTACCATCTTTCTTTTTCATAGAGTTCCCAGAAAGTTAAAATGCTAAGGAGATGGCTGAGTTATTCAAAGGATACATATTACTATCAGAGGTCTTCATCCCGACAAGGAGAGACAAGCGTGGAAGAATATATGGTTTCGTGAGATTTTGGAAGGTTACTAATGAAAGACTAGTAGCTGCGAGGTTGGACACTATTCAAATCGAAGGCAAGAAAATCTTTGCAAATATACCCAGATTCTAAAGAGTTCAAATTGGAGGTTTTCCAAGTAACACTAACAAGCTGAATCATGGAGGGCAACAAAGATACCAACACTCAAAGTAGTGGAAAACAGGTATTCCAGGGAAAAGCTTTGCGCATGTAGTGGGCAATACAGGTCCTAGAGAGGAAGAACATATGAAAGAAAGAAAAAAATTCGCACATCTGATGTTTAATGTCGCAGAAGCGGAGATTGTAAGATTCTATAAAGCATTTATGGGAATTTTCGACAAGGCAGGTTCAACGTATAGAATTCAAGACGCCTTCAATGTGAAAGGATATTTCAATATCAAAGTAACACTTTTAGGATCAAGTCGTTGTTTACTCGAGGAATGAGAGGCTGGAGAGTTAGAACATCTAGTACAAGAGGAAAGTTTGTGGCTGGAAAGATTATTCGACGAGATTCATCCTTGGTCTCCAAACGATGTTAATATGGAACGTCTAACATGGATGAAGTGCTTTGGTTTACCTTTCCATGCATCACGAGATATCTCTGTGGGAAGTTATGGCTCAGTTTGCAGGATCACGAGATATGGAACGATTTCTTCTATCTGATGGTTTAATATCTCTGCGAGAAGTTGTGGATCAGTTTGCAGGATCACGAGATATATTAGATCATCGTCTTATTTGGCTGATGACAAACCATGCCAATTGGGGTCTGAAACCCTTTAAGGTATTTTCTTGCTAGTTTGATAATTCAGGATTATTTTACTTTGTACATTCTGCATGGAATTCAATTGAAGTGGAAGGTAGTCCTTCTTTTGTCTTGGTATAGAAATTTAGAAGGTTGAGAGATAAACTCAGATGGTGGAACAAGAATATACATGGGTTGATTGATTTGAACATTGAATCTGGTGCAAATTCTCTAAAAGAAATTGAAGATAACATGAAGTGTATACCTAGCTCAGCTTCAGAAGAAGAACTAATTCAGAGGGAAAAGAAATAGAAAATATTTGGAGAAACCTCAAGAGTAAGGAGAGTATTATCAAGCAGAAGGCTAAATCAAAGTGGATTAGTGATGGAGACTCGAATTCCCATTCTTTCCACGCATTGCTTAAAAGTAAAACGCGAAGGAATAATATCTCAATGCTAGAAGATGGTGATGAATACATAGAAAGAGTGGAAGATATTAAAAGTACAATAAGATAATACTTTGCATAAAAATTCAAACGGATCCCAGGAAAGGGTATTCATCTGAACATGTTAGATATGCATAAAGTTTCCAGTGAAGATAACTTAATATTGGTGGCTCCATTCTCACAGGAGGAAATTTGGGATGCTATTTCTGGTGAGGACATTTCCAAAAGTCCTGGTCCATATGGTTTTAACCTCGACTTTCTGAAACAAAGTTGGAGAGTTGTTGGCTGCGATATTTCTCGAGTAATAAACCATTTCCATAAACATGCTTACTTACCAAAGACGTTGACATCCTCGTTTATTGCTCTTATCCTGAAATTAGACAACCCTCAAAAGCTGGAGGATTTTAGGCCAATTGGTTTGATTCGTTGTATTCATAAGATTATTACAAAGATTATGGCTACAAGGATGAGTCGTTTTATGGACAAGTTAATATCCAAGTCTCAGAATGCCTTTGTTCCCATAAGACAAATGCTCGACAGAGTGTTGCTTGTAAATGAATTACTAGATGTAACTGGGAGGAAGAAGAAGAAGCGCTTGGATTTTAAGGTTGATTTCCAACAAGCGTGTGATTGTGTAGATTGGTTGTTTCTTGAAGAGATTCTAAGAGCCATGAATTTCTTTCCTAAATGGATCAGCTGGATTCATGGAAGTACACTAGACTACTCCCTGCCTGTGATAGTAAATGATGGAATGACATTGGATTTTAAGGCTTCTCGTGAGCTAAGACAAAGGGGTCCTCTATCCCCTTTCTTGTTTTCTTTAATAGCCGAGGCAATTATGGTTATGTTAAGACATGGTTCTTCTAGGGGTTTGTTGAAAGGATTTAGAGTTGACGAAGACAATTACATGAATCTAGTTTAGTTTGCTGATGATACAATACTCTTGTGCGAAGGTTCGTAGGAATATTTATAGGCCATAAAGGCATTGTTGAGAGGTGTTGAACTTCTGTTTGGATTACGTATCAACTTTTGGAAAAGTAGTGTGTATGGAGTTGGTCATGACTCATCTTATTTACGGGATGCACCACAATTCTTAATCTATAAAGTGGGAACTTTCCCAGTCAGATTCCTTGGTATGGAAGTAAAAGGCAATCACCGTAGCTTAGCTTTTTAGAATCATATGGTAAACAACTTCAAATCTAAACTATCGGTATAGCGCGACAAAATTTTCTCGATAGGTGGAAAAGTAATTTTGATTTACACTGTTATTTCTAACCTTCCAGTTCATTATTTGTCATTTTTCAAAGTTCCTTCCAAGATCATGAAACAGTTAAAGGCTATCCAACGAAACTATCTATGGTCGAGATTGTTCGAGAAACATGAAGTTTCTTGGATTAGCTGGAAACTGTGTGTCATCCTAAGAATTGTGGAGGTTTGGGAATCATAGACCTCTCAACTTTTAATATCACCCTTCTAACAAAATGGCTTTGGCGTTGTATCACGGAACCAACTCCGATTTGGCGTTCATTGTTGGTATCTTGTTACGGCTGCTTCTTTTTGCAGTTACTGATGAAAAAACATTTAAAGCCTGCCAAAGATGAATCTTTCTGGTGGGAAGATCTGATGAAAATATGTGACTCAACCTCTCTTGGAAGTTTTCTGCAACAAATTTCATGTTTTCTCGGGACGACTCGCATATTTCATTTTGGTTAAACTGTTGGCTTGGTCAGGTACCCATTTGCTCTCTATTCTCAAATCTCTAATTGCACTCTTCATGGAAATAAGCTGTAGTTTTCGAAATGGGTTATTGGATGAAAAATTCTTGGCATTGGGACATTGAAATGTTGAGGCGCGATATGCTTGTAGAGGTTATGGCTGAATTTCAGGCCTTGCAAGTTCTGTTGTTGGACTTTTTGTCGCGCCGAGAAGTTGAGGATCAATTTGTTTGGAAAGGCGGTTGCTCTAGTTTCTTTACGGTAAAATCTTGTTATAATTCTTTGGTTGATATTATTGATGTCCCTGAGCTCGAGATTTCTCTCAAGGTTGTTTTAGATACTATATAGAAAACTAAAATTCCTCTTAAAATTAGAATCCTTGCCTGGTGGGGTGGTTTGGGATAGACTTTCAACTAGAGTGAATTTGGCGGTTGTTAGATGTCAAACTTTGCTTATTTGATCTATCAAACGTTGACATCTTTCATTCCTTTTAGTAGAGAAAGTGGTAGAATCATTCTTGTTTTTATTGATATGCATCGTTATGTGAAAATGTCTTGGTTGCTTTGATTTGTGTGCTATTGTGTAGGAATTACGCATGAAAATTTGAAGAGTAAGACACAAAAATTGTGACAAGGAAACCAAGTCAGCATGAAAACATCAACAAGTTCGCACAGTGAATTTGCTAGCGAATCTACCAGAAAAACATCAGCAAGTCCGCACAGTGAACTTGCCAGCGAAGGCCTTGAAAAGCATGGTATTGTTCATCCAAAAAGAAAAGGGACCTAAGTTCGCTATACAAAGGAGATAGCAAAGTATTCGCTGGAGCGAAGAAGAAGCCAATGCTTAGCGAACACCCCCAGAATTGAGGCAGTAAGTATTTGGACAAGAATTCATTATGCAAAGTTTGCAGCGAAACCTTCGCACTGTGAAGGATTCTTCACACAGTGAAAATGTGGAAATAGCTCAGGAGCATCTTCACTGTACACTGGCACTTCAACTCCCATTTTGTATTGTTCATTAGGCGAACATTTTGTTCGCAGTGCGAACATGACAGCTCAGCAGCATGTCTATAAGTAGTATGTGGTACTTTTTTTAAAAAGATATTTTTTTCTTGTAATTTTCTTTCTAGATATTTTTCAAAGCAAAAACCCTAGTTTCTCCATTTCTCATCATCTCTTATCCATCTTTCACAAAAAGAAGGTGGATTCCCATTCAATTTCTATTATTCGACTCGGATGTTGATCAACCTTCTTCTGAAACTTGTTGCTCAAGCTATCATGGAAATTGGTGGCTAAAACCCCTCTTTTGTCAAGGTTAGAGGTAGCTAGTTCTGATTTTATGTATTCTTCTTGAACTTTTGTATGTGAATAAGGATTCAATCAATATAGATGAAGTTATTTGCTATCTTTTATTATATTTATGGTTTGGATTGCTTTAGATATGAACTTTTCAAGTCTTGACCTAATTTCTTCATCTATCAACTATACAAACTCTAGACATAGGTTTGAAAGTTGATATTCGCTTTGTATTGATCTTAATGATTATTGTTTCGTTTGTTATTTAGAGATATCATTTAACGGTCAAAACAATAACATTCACGAAATCGCTTTAGAGATGAACGTTTTTGCGAGGATACGCGATTATGTTGGTTAAAACTGTGTTCACATATTTGATTGGTTGGATACGTTTAGGAATGATTAGTGAACCCTAATCTTGGCATGCTTTTTATCAAACTAAGACCAAATTTTATTCTGTTTTACTTCTTACAAACTCTTGTTACAAAAATAGAAACCATCTTTAAAACCCCCCTTCTTAAATCATTAAACCATTGAACGGCAAGCATCACATATTCTCACCAATCCTTGTGGATACGATAAAACATTTTCAAAAATACTTTTAAAAATTGGCGCTGTTGTCGGGGATTGTTAGTAGAATATTGCAAGCATTGCAATAGTTTACTGATTTTAAGATTTGTGGATTTTAAATCTCTTATCTCTGTAATTCTGTGCTTTTTGATCTGTTTGGTTCTTGTGCAGAATTCGTTTATGCAAGGACAAGTCCAGCCTGAAGACCTTCTTTTCGATCCTGAGATTGAAAGAACTACTCGTCGTACTAACAGTCGCACAAGGCGAAGACGGCAACAAGCTATTGAAAGACAAGAGCGCGGGGAATCTTCTTCATCCACTTCACTTGATTCACCAATGATGGCAGCAGCAGCACCACCACCACCTCCGGTTTCAGTTTCACGTACAAATAGTCCAAGACACACAACTCAGTTTGCACACAATCTCCAAAATGGAAGGCAAGATGAGATGAAAGCATGAATCCTTGCACTCATTTATCAAAATCCTTTCACGGGGTTAGATCATGAGGATCCGTTTACACATCTTACCAAATTCTATGAGATTGCGGGTGCAACGGGAGCACCAGAAGCTGATGAAGAATCATTGTTCAGGAGGCTATTTCCTCATTCTTTGATCGAGAAAATGAAGGAATGGTATCTTAATCAGTCTACGACAATAATAACAGATTGGAATTTATTGGAAGAAAAGTTTCTTGGACAGTTCTTTCCACATAACTGGTTCATGGAAGCTAAGACTACTATAACTGTATTTTCATAAGGAGGAAATGAATCCCTTAATGAAGCTTGGGAGAGATTCAAGTCAATGTTGAGGAAATGCAAAGGACACAGTTTTGATGAACTTACGCAAGTTCACATTTTCCGCAATGGTCTCCTCTCGCTTCACAAGACCTTGTTGGATGCTACGGTGGGGGGTTCTTTGATGTCGAAAAGTGCCGAAGAAGTAATAGCAATTATTAACAAGATGGCTCTTAATGATCACCAGGAAAATCATAACCGTGGAGTAGCTCAACGAAAACTAGGAGTGCTAGAGTTAGGTACTAATGATGTTATTCTTGCTCAGAACAAACTTCTTTCACAGCAAGTGGAGCTTTTAACTCAACAAATGTCGAAGCTTCCACAACAAACCAAAGAGATGCAAGAAGTTCCTACCAAAGCTCAAGTGGCAAGTTGTGAATTGTGTTAAGGCGACCATCCTACCAGGTATTGTCCTCCGGTATTGGAAGAAGTTAACTATGCCAGAAATCAAAATCATGGATACCAACCAAAGCCACCTTACCAACAAGCAAATCAAGGTTATCAAAGACCAAATCAAGGGTACCAACAACCTTGGAGGCTGCAAAAAGCAGGAACTTCAAATCGTCAACAATACCAAACTTAACCCAACCTCCACAAACTCAAAGTGCACCTTCAAAGATGGAAGAAACTCGTACTTAATTTATGCAAATGTCAATGTCAAATCAAAAGAACATCGATGCGGCTATAAAGAATTTAGAGACACAAGTGGGTCAATTATCAAACCAATTGGCCGATCAACAAAAAGGGCCCTTTACGGCTACCACTCTCCCAAATCCTAAGGAGCATTGCAAGGAGATTCTCACAAGAAGTGGTAGGGAGATTGACATGGGTGTAGCTGAGGAGGTAGTAGCGGAAGAGGTTGTAGTTGAAAAAGAAAATGAAAACATTGAGAAAGAAGTAGAAAAAAATGTTAAGGGAGATTTAGTTGAAAAAGAGAGAGTGAAAAAGAGTGAGGAAGAAGAGAAAAATAAGAAAGAAGAAAGAGTGAAAAAGTATAGGAAAGAAAAAGAACAAGTGAGCATTATCCCGATTCAAAATTTTCCATATCCGCATGCCCCGCCAAGGAAAGATGGTGCGAGGCATTATGCTCGGTTCATGGACATATTCAAGAAATTGCAAATTAATATTCCATTTTCCGAAGCATTGGAACAAATGTCCAAGTATGCTAAATTCATGAAGGACATCCTTACAAAGAAGAAGAGGCATGCGGATCAAGAAACTATCATGGTGGATGCTAGTTGTAGCGCAATCATTCAACATACTCTCCCGAGAAAAGAAAGTGATCCGGGACGAGTCACTTTTCCCATTACAATTGAAAACACTTATATTGGCAATGGGTTGATCGATTTAGGCTCTAGTATCAATTTGATACCATTGTCCATTGTGAAGCAGTTGAGATACATGGAGTTGAAGTCCAATCAAATGACATTGCAACTTGCCGACAAATCTACCACTCGCCCTCATGGTGTAGCATAAGACGTGTTGGTAAAGGTTGACACATTTTTGTTTTCAATCGACTTTGTGGTAATTGATATGGAGAAAGATGAAGACTCTCCCTTGATTCTTGGTCGACCTTTTATGAAGACCGCGCGGATGGCAATCGATATGGATGATGGTCTAATGAAGGTTAGAGTTCTAGATGAGGAGATTTCTTTCAATCTTTTTGAAGCCATGAAGCTTTCAAAGGACAATAACGATTGTTTTAGAATCCATGCAACGAAAAGGGTGATCAAAGAAGTTAAGGAGTTGTTACAAGTTCCCACGCCATTACAACAAGTTCTTACCAATGCTCTTTCAAATGTCAATGACGAAGAAGAAAAAGAGATTGAAAAGTGTTTACGGGAGCTTGAAGAATTAGAGGAAATCCCTCCTTTGAAAGAAAGGGTGGAAATTTTGAAAAAGGAAAACAATGAGGAAGTCAAACTTGAGTTGAAGTTGTTACCATCTCATCTTAAGTATGTTTTCCTTGATGAAGAGAAAAACAAGCCGGTGATCATAAGCTCGGATCTAACCATGGAGGAAAAAAAATTAATTGGTGTTTTGAAGAAAAATCAAGAGGCAATGGGTTGGACTCTTTCCGACTTGAAAGGTATAAGTCCATCCTATTGTATGCACCGAATATTTATGGAGGAATATTTCAAACCGGTAGCTCAACCACAAAGAAGATTGAATCCTACCATGAAAGAAGTGGTGAGGAAAGAAGTTGTTAAAATGTTGGATGTCAGAATGATTTATCCTATTTCCGATAGTCCTTGGGTTAGCCCAGTTCAAGTGGTGCCGAAGAAAGGTGGAATGACGATTGTCCATAATGAGAAGAATGAGTTGATTCCAACAAAAACTATAATGGGGTGGAGGATGTGTATCGACTACCGTAGGCTCAATCAAGCTACAAGAAAAGATAACTTCCCTCTTCCTTTCATGGATCAAATTCCCGAGAGGCTTTCTGGTCAAGAATATTATTGTTTTTTGGATGGATACTCAGGGTATAATCAAATCATTGTCAACCCGGAGGATCACGAAAAAATAGCTTTCACTTGTTCTTTTAGAATCTTTGCTTGTAGGAGGATGTCGTTTGGCTTGTGTAACGCACCGACGACTTTTCAAAGGTGTGTGCAAGCTACATTCTCAGACTTGATTGAAAAGACTATCGAGGTGTTTATGGATGACTTCTCAGTTTTTGGTCCGTCATTTGATCTTTGTCTGAAAAATCTAGATGTTGTCCTGGAAAGGCGCGTGGATACTAACTTGGTGCTTAATTGGGAAAAATGCAAATTCATGGTTACAGAAGGAATTATACTTGGGCACAAAGTTTCTTTGAAGGAACTGGAAGTTGATAGGGCTAAAGTGGAAGTTATTGAGAAATTTCCACCACCTCTGGACGTGAAGGGAATCCGAAGCTTTCTGGGTCATGCAGGATTCTACCGAAGATTCATCAAAGACTTTGCAAAGATAGACAAGTCGTTGAGCAACTTTCTCAACAAAGATAAATCTTTTCATTTTGGTGAGTTTTGTATGACAACTTTTGATTCTTTAAAACAAAGCCTAATCACTGCACCCATAATCGTCTCACCAAACTGGAAAAATGATTTTGAACTCATGTAGGATGCGAGTGAGTATGCGGTTGGCACAATGTTAGGCCAAAGAAAAACCAAAGTTTTCCATGCGATACATTATGCGAGCAAATTTCTTAACGATGCTTAAATAAACTATGCAGCAACTGAGAAAGAGTTGCTTGTAATAGTGTACGCATTAGAAAATTTTAGGTCTTATTTGATTTGGTCCAAAGTTGTGGTGTACACCGATCATATGGCGATCAAGTATCTGCTAACCAAGCTGAATTCCAAGCAAAGGCTAATTCATTGGATCCTTTTATTACAAGAATTTGATCTGGAAATTTGTGATAAAAAAGGATTCGAGAAAACCGTGATAAAGTGGGTTGAAGTCACGAAACATCAGCAGGAGGTGAGGGAAGAGTTCCCTGATGAAAAGTTGTATATGGTGAAAGTTAGACCTTGGTTTGCCGACATGGCTTACCACAAAGCCACCGGATTAATGCCGGAAGGTCTAACTAGTCACCAGAGAAAAAACATTTTGTCTAACGCCAAGTACTTTGTGTGGGATGAGCCTCATTTGTTCAAACTTGGTGTCGACAACATTTTAAGAAGATGTGTGTCTCAAGAGGAAGCCAGAGACATCCTTTGGCATTGTCATAACTCTCTGTATGGAGGTCATTTTAACGACACAAGAACGATTGCAAAAGTTCTCCAATCGGGCTTTTATTGGTCGTCCTTGTTCAAAGATGTGCATGCGCACACCAAAAGTTGTGATAAATGTCAGAGGATTGGTGGAATATCTCAACAAAATGAAATGCCTCTGCAAAGCATGTTAGAAGTCGAGGTTTTCGACTATTGAGGCATTGATTTGGTTGGTCCATTCCCACCGCCTTTTAGAAATGAGTACATTCTTGTTGTGGTTGACTACGTCTTAAAGTGGGTTGAAGCCATAGCTAGCGCTAAGGCAGACGGGAAAACCGTGATAAAATTTTTGAAATTTTTTTTTCTCGATTTGGTACTCCGAGAGTGTTAATAAGTGACGGAGGATCCCACTTTTGCAACACTCAGTCAACAAAAGCTTTGGAGCAGTATGGTGTGAGGCACAAAGTTGCAACACCATACCATCCACAAGCTAACGGACAGGCCGAAGTATCAAATCGAGAAATTAAAAAGATTTTGGAAAAAACTGTGTCCACCTCTAGGAAGGATTGGTCAAGCAAGCTTGACGATGCTTTGTGGGCCTATCGAATAGCTTTCAAGGCTACGATTGGTCTCACCCCTTTCAAAATGGTCTATGGAAAAAACTGTCACCTACCGGTTGAGTTGGAGCACAAAGCCTTTTGGGCATTAAAGTTGCTAAATTTTGACCAAAACTTGAGTGGCGACAAAAGAAAAAGTCAGCTTCATGAGTTGGAGGTGTCGCTACTCGAAAAATGCATCGCGCAACGACGGGGAGGCAAAAAAGGATAGACAAAAGAGTCGCCACCGAACTTTATTTATCCCATGAGGGGAAAGGAAAATATCGAGAAAACCTTAAGAAAAGAAAGGATAAGATGGTCTCGCAACCATGAACGGGTTCGGAAGCCGGTTATGCGAGAGGAAGGTATTAGCACCCCTCGCATCCATCGTACTCGATGGGAACCTTTTGTTTGTCGATGTGTGAATTTATCTGCTTGAATATTATGCTATAAAAAGAGTGTTCTAAAAGATAGAGAGAAAGGGTTTAGAAACGGGGAGAGAGAGGTAATAGGGAAAGAAAGGACTCGATAGGACTTCGCGGTCCTAGGCCTACGTATTCTCAGCATATATGAGAAAGTTAGAGTCGACGTAGTTCGGGAAACTACGGGTGATAGGGGGGATTGTGCTCGCCAAGACATCGTCGTCTTGTGCCTACGTATTCTCATCTGGTATGAGAAATCAGAGCAGCCGTAGTTCGGCCAACTATGGGTGAAAGGTGAAAAAGGGAGCTCGCCAAGACATCGCCATCTTGTGCCTACGTATTCTCATCTGGCATGAGAAATCAGAGCAAACGTAGTTCGTGCTAACCGTGTGTTGATGTTTTTACGTATGATGCTATCGTGTGCATTCTAGCAGTTAGGTACATTGCTGCTCGCTCGTTGGAGACTTAGGCGTTACCTGTTTGCGGTAGAACGGACGTAACATATCCTTTTTGAAAGGTTAATTTTCGCCATGCGAGGCAAGGTGTCACGTTTGATTTGTGAGATTGTTTTTTAGGGGTGAGATAGGTCCTCGGATAGTAACCCCTATGGGTAGTACCCAATTCATTGTCTCAAAGTTTTTGTTATAAAAAGGTGTGGCGAACGAGGCGTCTTCGTATTGAAAGACGAGCATCGAAACCACCCTCACTATAGTGGGCATCCCAACGCTCGGAGAAGAAGAGGTCTACACCCAATCCTCTCTCTTTAATTCAATACAAAGGGAACTTCGTTCTCTTATTAAAGATGTTTTTGGTTTTGAATGGTAAGTGCTTTGCGACAGAGAACCCTACGGTAAACGTCAGCACTCGGGATAGGAGAAGGCCTACGCCTAACCACTCCACGACCATTCAAGTTTTTGTATGAAAAGGAATTTGAAAATGCACTCGGTACGTGACCGAGGTTTTGGGTGGGAAAGGTTTCGGAAAGGAGTTGTGAAAGGAGAGGTGGTGGAAGAAGTCGCGTCTTCGTATTGAAAGACGAGTATCGAGAACACCCTCACTACAGTGGGCATCCCAACACTCGGAGAAGAAGAGGTCTACACCCAATCCTCTCTCTTTAATTCAATACAAATAGAATTTGATTTATTATGGTTTGAAAATGGACTCGGTATGAGACCGAGGTTTTAGGAGTAAAAGGGGTGGAAGCGTCTTCGTATTGAAAGACGAGCGTCGAAACCACCCTCACTACAGTGGGCATCTCAACACTCGAAGAAGAAGAGGTCTACACCCAATCCTCTCTTTTTAATTCAATACAAAGAATTTGATTCCTTATTGATGATGATTCGAGAACCTGCCAAAGAGATGGAAAATATACACAGGATATGGATAATATACAAGATATATAATCAACAGTCCACCAATTAGGATTTTAAGATTTCTATATTGATTAGGTGTTTTAAGAGAATGTACAAGTCAATCGAATATTTACAGGATAATGATAATATACAGAATATATAATATGTACAAGAATATAATGACTGAAAAATAAAGCAATTAATATTTAACAGAAATTAAAGCAGTTGTATATTGGTTAGTGTATCGAATCGGGGCACAAAGAATGAGATCTCGTCTTAACCACAAACAAAATGTCGATTAATCGAAGGTAGCCTATCGCGATCCCAAATTAAGAAAGATGACCCAAATGGTCATCCCCCATAGATTTGAAATCAGGAAGGTTATCGACTTCGAAAATCTGACGCTTGCGGATAAAAAGACTTCATCGATCCAAATAGTCAAAATAAAAATCGAAACAAAATAAGAAATGAAGAGAGAAAAAGGTGGGTCTCGGATCCAACGATAGTTATCAATATTGACTTAGTAATCGATTTATGGAAGCGTCGTCATCGACCAAAAAAATACGACAAATGAAATAAAAGTCGAAAGGTGACATAAAGTTGAAAATGAGAAAGAGGAGAAAAAGTCGGTCTCGGATCCTTCATTTCTCATCAATAATTTGATAGAGAATCGAAGGAAATTTCTTCATCGACCTAAAAGGCGAAAAATGTCCAATAACAAAAGAGAAATGAGATCCAACTATAAAGTAAAAACTATAAGCTTTGATATTATAAACTAGAAATATAAATTTGAAAATGTAATATATAAAAAGTTCTAAAAGAAAATATTATAAATATTCTAAAAGATGAGCTACTAAAAAAAAAGTTTTAACAGTTTTTAAAAACTATATAGAAAATATTTACCAATTAAACAAACTAGTTTACATAAAAAAAATAATACATTTTTTATGAAAGAAAAGAAAAAAGGGGGTTAAAAAATTAAAGAGGATGGACATGGAAGGAGGGCTCGGTTGGGCTCAAAAGCCCAAGAACAAAAAACTCAGTCAACAGAATGAAGTAAAATAAAAAAAAATCCTCTTCTTCGTATCTCACTTTCAACGTATCTCTCTTCTCTCAATCTCATTCCAACCTTCCCTCGCGAACACGTCACAACCTCTCCCTCCGTCCAGATCAATCTTCCTCAATCTCACCGTGTTCGTTGCTGCTTCGACTTTGTGTCGTCTTCGACCTCATCTCCTTCTTTCTGTTGTTTTTGTTTCCGACCAAAGATTCGAAGAATAGGGTGACGCGTGAAATGGGTTACGAGAGTGGAGAATGTTTTGGTTCGATTTGAATAAGGGTACGAGTTGTTTGTGTTTTCGTTTGAAGATCTGGGAATGGAGTGATGGACGGAAGTTCAAAGCAGTTGGAAGTTTGGGTGATTCGCGAGTTTGCAGATGGCGGTGGTTTAACGGTCGGAGGTGAAGGTTAGCAAGTTTGGTTTCTGGGTCGGCGGGTTGTTTCGGAAAAATACAGTTGAGTTGATGAATGTGAAATTTGAGTTTATGAGTTTCGGTGGTTCGTAAGTAATACGGCGAGTGATGTTCGAAGTGTGAGGTCGGGCGATGGAATTATGTTTGTGTTGTGTTGAAGGATTTGCAGTTATGTGAAAATGGCGTTACGAAGGTGTTGATGGTATGGGTTTCACGATGGATTGAGGGTGATGTTGGTGTTTCTGTAAGAAATTTTTGTGGATTGGGAAGAAGAGGCACAGGGGCGGCTCAGAGTTTTGGGTTAGGGTTGGTCCTCTAGATTTAGGGTTTGGAGGCTGAAGCTGCTAGGGTTGCTTTTTTTTAGGCTGAGAGATGGAAGACAATGAATAGGGTTGAAAAAAATAAAAAAAAAGGCGTCGGGGGTAGGACTCGAACCCCCATCCTTTAAGGAAATAAAGACAAGTTCATCCGCTGGGGCAGGGATACGTCCATTAGTAAACCTGCATAAATAAATATATGTACATAAACGAAATAATGAAACGGAAAAAAATAATGGGGCTGGGATTCGAACCCCCATCCTCAGACACTTTACATCGAAGACCAGCTGGAGCGGTTTTACTTTCGTTAACAAACTTGCACAAATAAATACATGTACAGAATATAATAAAACGAAAAAAAAAATATATGTACATAAACGAAATAATGAAACGGAAAAAAACAATGGGGCTAGGATTCGAACCCCCATCCTCAGACATTTTACATCGAAGACCAGCTGGAGCGGTTTTACTTTCGTTAACAAACTTGCACAAATAAATACATGTACAGAATATAATAAAACGAAAAAAAACAATAAAACGATGGGGCTAGGATTCAAACCCCCATCCTTAGGTATATCACAGACAAGTCCATCCGCTGGGATAAGTATATTTCCATTAATAAACTTGAACAAGTAAATACATCTTACATGAAAAGCTGATTTGAATAAAAACTAATTTAACCTAATTAATAATTAAAAAAATAATAAAAGCTAATAAATATTCTATGCTAAAACTAATTTTAATATAATAAAATGAGAATAATTTTATAAAGAAAATTCTAACAAAAACTATTAAATAAAATTAATTACAAATAAATCCTAATATTAAAAAAACCTATTTAATATATAACTCTAAACAACTTATAAACAAAAATATTTAAAAAAACTAATAAAATAAAATAATTTCTATCTGAAAATAAAAATCTATTTAAACTATTTAATATTCTAAAACCTATTTTCTAAACAAAAATCAAAAGAAAAAAGGTTATCATAAATAAATAAAAAACTGTTCCAAATAAAATATTTTAAAATTAAGACAAAAATAACAATAAAAAATGCAAAAACGCTATGGAAAAACACGCACCGAAATATGCCGATAGCATCAACACAGACTGAATTATCAAGAGGAAAGCGGCTTTCGCTTGATTTCGACACTGAAATTATCGTTTAAAATAATTGAATCGCCTGAAACGCGAGCAAAGCGGCTTAAAATCCTGATAAATTCAATCCGGTCAATAACACGGGCAAAATGCGACCTAAATGATATGCAGATGAAAACGAAGCAAAAGCCAGTCAAAGTCGGGAAACTAGTGGGCAAATTTTAGGGTGCAACAGTTGCCCCTATTCAATCGACTTGGACCAGAAGGGATGCAAAGCAACCGCTTTCAGACATTCACGGTAGAAGGTGATTGAATACAAAAAGAACCCGGAAATTTGTCAACCGCAAAAAGAAACCTCTGACATCGCTGTCAATCATCAATATCCAGTAAAAGCACCTGACTTCGCCGTCAAAACTCAACATCAAATTTGTGAAATATCTGACTTCGTCGTCAGAATTCCATATAAAATTGGTGAAACACCTGACCTCGCCGTCAGTCCTCAAAATCATCTGACTTCGCCGTCAATTCCCTACATAATCTGACTTCACCGTCAGTTCTCAAAAAACAATTTGACTTCGCCGTCAACTCTCAACATCGTCTGATGATAGACATAATATCCAAAATCACATCGTCTACTGGTAGACAGGAAGAATACGTCATATCCAAAGCACTCACATCATCCAATGATGGACAGAGAGAAACATTATATCCAAAGCTCGCATCGTCTAATGATAGACGAAAGGAACATCAAATCTAAATCTCGCATCGTCTAATGATAGACGAGAGGAAAATCATATCTAAATCTCGCATCGTCTAATGATAGACGAGAGGAAAATCGCATCCAAATCTCGTATCGTCTAATGATAGACGAGAGGAAAATATATCCCGTCAATGAACTTCAAAACCACCCATCAAATTTCAGAATCCTTTCGTCCATAGGAGTTGCTGGAAAGATATCTTCAAAGGGGCCACATCATCAATAAGAACTGACAGGAAGAAAACCACCTTCAAAGAGCCATGTCGTCAATAAGAATCGACAACTAGGAAAATCGAACATTCTTCAATGAGCCTCAACGTCAATAAGAATCGACGGTCGGGAAAAAACCCCTCTTGAAATGTCACCTCAACCAATAAACAGAAAGAAAGCCAATATCTGAAAGATCACCTTGAGACCTTGCATCGTCTAAAGATAGACGGAGAGAAAACCATATCCAAACTCACGACGTCTAAAGATAGACGGAGAAAACCATACCGAAGACCAGATCAACATGCACTTGATCTTATCACATTGTCTAAAGATAGACAGGAAGAAACGTGTCTGAACCTCACATCGTCCAAAGATGGACGGAAAAAGAACCATACTCAAAACTCCGGACGTCTAGAGATAGACGGAGAAAACCAAACTCACGACGTCTAATGATAGACGGAGAAAATACTTGCTGGGGGAGCACATCGTAAATAGGAACTGACGGAAAGAAAATCTGTTTGGGAATGTCATCATCAAAAGCTTGATGGACAAAATCATAACTGTCATATAATCTGAAATCTGAGTAAACCGACAAGCTGTCTGAACAAAGCTGCTGGATAAATGCCCCTGAACTGATTACAGAGTGATTCACGTTGCCACAGAAGGCTAATGGAAAAACTGGCTTATGCTTCGCATGCATATGCGTATGTTTGAATTTTTCTATGGCGTAATGCTCCATATAGGATGAAAATGCTACGCATTTGAGGATGAAATGCAAAGATGATGTAAATATGATAACTATATGCAAAATGCAGATGCAGGCTCGGGCTGTCGGGGGAAAGCTGGATGTGAAAGGACCAATCCACCCAAAATAAATGCTGAAGAAGTGGAGCCAATTCCGCTGGGAATAACCGGGTGCGCCAAGTATGATTGGACTTTTGCTGGGGAAGACAAGTGAAGGGTTACGACCTCCCGACATTCGTCTTGAACCTGAAGATTGACTGCACCTGCTTGAATAGCTCTGAGTAGCTCTGAAGATATAGAGAGGAACAATTCCTTTACTTCTGATTTTGCCCCAGCCTGTGGGATCTCTGTGGGGATGTTCCTTGAAAGGAAATCATAAATCTCTGTACCCTGATGGTTTGATAGGAACTGCCTCAGCATCATGAACCTTAGAGAGGTGCTTTCGATTAGCTGCCTTCTGGGTAAGGATAATATCTGTGCTCTTGGGGTGACCTGCCCCAGCCTTGAAGTGATTTGCCCCTGATTGGCTGATTTGTAGAGAAGTGCCCCTGGCTGACTTCGAGAGATTTATCAAATCTCGACCTGATTGCCCCAGATTAACTGCGTCTTAGAATGGCTGACTCCCTTTTATGATCATTTGATACGGCTTGCCCCTGCTCAACGGAGTATTCAAGCGTTCTGCATCTTACCGATCAAACTTTCCACTGTAGAAACTTTCTTGCTGTCAAGTACTCACTCGCAAGTAAAACAAATTGTTTTGCAAATGATAATATCAATGTAATGCATATGACAGTTTTGAAATCCAAGTCTGTTCACTAGAAAAAAGTTGTGATATATAGTGAATGAATCACTTATCGGAATGTCAATATCAATACCCATAGGGTAAGAAAAATCCTTTTAGGAGTCAGTTTCGACGCAATCTTTACCGAAGTATGCTTTCGAAACAAACTTGCTTCAATTAGGACTTTTGAAGGTTGTAACTTGGTTAGGTTCACGGTTTGAAAGAAAGGATGTAAGGCTCAAAGTTCTTTTTAACCCACCCACTCTCCTTGATGTTCTCCAATCCTACGTTCAGCTAATTCGACCTTAGCGTTCACCTTTCAAAGGTTAAACGACAAGAATGATGATTCGGGAAACCACAAGTTTTCGGAGTGACAGTCACTCGCTTTTCGTCTTTGGTGCCTGGAATCACACGACTTGTTTTTCATCATTATTCACTCCCTATTTTTTCCTGGACTGACTCTTTTGAGTATATCTTCTGATCTCAAAGTCCAGCGGGATGCCCTAATTTTTGCCTAAGCCACTTGTTTTCAAGTTATCGACTTAGCGGGCTTCTGTTTTTTTTTTTCTTTTTTTTCCGGAACAAATCATGTGACACCAGCTGGTCTGACTTGTTGAAGGGATTGTGACTGTCTCACTTCTTGGCTTTTTAGGTACGACCTCTACGAGTGTGATTGATCCTCGAACGGGGAACACTCCTTCTGCAATCTGGATGCTCGGTCAAATTAACTGACATCTACCCTGCCCTAGGTTAAGATTGAGGGTTTTTCGTTTTCAGAAAGAAACTCCTACTACTAGGCTCAAAGGGGTTGACAAGGGATTAACATCCTTATATCTCCGGTGTTTAGGAATTTGAAACAATGCCTGTACATCATCAGCAGAGATTTTATTCAAAAGCATACATTCGGAAGCTTGCGTCTTTAAACTTCGTCATCCTCCATCGATTTCTGCTTAAACAAGCGTTTGACATCAATAAAAAGCATTGAGTGAACACGAATGGATTTAATCAAAACACGCATATTCATTTCATTATCATTATCAATTGAAAACAAACAAGTTCTACAGATAAGATTCGCAAATAAGTTCGCACTTTAACAGAAAAGAAAATACAAATGCAAAGAAATATCACAATAAAAAGATTGCCAGCTTTATGGAACTGGGCTTTCAGGTCTTGACTTGCTGCTGAACCAGCCATCTTTAGAATTGCTCGTCAAAGTCATCCTGATAATCTTCTGAACACCCGCTCTCGGTGAATCCCTCCATAACATTAGCTGCCGAACCCACATGACCGGACGAAGGAGGATCATTGATCTGGATACCCTGAGGTGTGATTGAGAACATGTTGGAGTCAAGCAACGTTTGAATCTTGCTTCTCAGCACCTTACAGTCTTCGGTTGAATGCCCTTGCGCCCCAACATGGTACTCACAACGGGCGTTGACATCAGAACCCGGCGAATATGGATGAATCTCTAAATCAATCTTCTTCGGTACTATCAATCCACCTCTGATTAAGTCTGGCAATATCTGACTGTACGACAACGACAGCTGAGTGAAATTCCTCTTTGGCTTCCTTGGTCTTTGTCGGGCGTGCTGACGCGACTGATGACGGTATGAATGTTGACTCTGAAGGGGAGAAAATATCTGATACACAGACCTAACAAATTGCTGACTCTGAACACTCGAAATGTCTGAAAACTGAATCTGAGGTATCAGAGATTTTGGGATATCATCACTTTCTTTCCCCCATTCTTCTTGAGATTTGACAATTGATTTGCTTTCATAAACTGAGAAGTCTGAGATGTCCTGAATCTTTCCACTCTTGATTCCGCTCTCAATACGTTCTCCCGCTATCACTAAGTCAGAAAAATTCACTACCTTACCACCAATCATTTTATCAAAGTACGGACCTTGCAAGGTATCCATAAATAGGTCAACCAATTCTCTTTCCAGAAGTGGTGGTTGAACACGAGCAGCTAATTCTCTCCATCTCTGCACATATCCTCAAAAAGATTCATTGTCCGCCTGAGATAATTCTTGCAACTACATGCGGCTGGGATTCATGTCGAGATTGTAGTTGTACTGCTTCACAAAGGCATTGGCTAAATCTGACCATGATCGGATGTAACCACTTTCCAACTGCATATACCAACTCAACGATGCCCCACTCAGACTTTCCTGGAAACAGTGAATCATAAGCTTGTTATTGTGGACATGCGAGGTCATTCTTCTGCAATACATCACCAAATGCTGCTTCGGACAACTATCCCCTTTGTACTTCTCAAAATTGGGCGCCTTAAACTTCGGAGGCATCACAAGACCTGGCACCAAACACATGCTCGAAGCATTCAAATTAAGAGTGTTTTGACTCATCAGAGCATCAAGCTTTTCATCCAACAGACGATACCTTCTCATAAACTCAACAGTCTGTGGATTTTTAGGATTAATCTTTGGAACAACCCTTTGGGAATTTGGCACAGAGAAAGTGAAGTTCTGATAGTCCGAGTCATGGAGAGAAGATGAATCTCTATCTCTGACAATAGTATGCTCTTGATCTTCGACAGGAATCTGCACAGGCTGAGCTCGAGCAACATTGTTCACTGGAGTCCTCTGAACATTGGTCTCTCCTCTTGTCATGGCTGTCATGGCCTCCATGAGCTAATCCAACTGATTCTTCATCATCTCAAACTCTGCCCTTGTAATAACCAAATTCTGCTCCTCTGAGTCCATGATCCTTCCAGAAGCTAACTCAAATCCAATGTGAATGTCGGGAAATCAACTGCGGGTTGGACAAAATACTGGTAAGCTCTCTGTTCCGGCTGAGGATGGACATGAAAAAATGAGATGCACATGAAATGCAATGCAAAATGCTGATGCAACACACAAAGAATCAATAGTCACAAATTCTGCAAGACAAAACAACGAGATATCTCTCACCTCGGGTGGGCAATCTACTGGTTTAGAAGAGGGTATCCCAAAGGCTTTTAAACAAAGTCCCATGCACTAACCCTCAACAGTTTTCCATCAGAACGACTACTCGTAAGACGGTAATCCCTTTAAAGGATGAACACAGAGTTATGTTTTAGGAACCTTCGGAATAAGGTTCTACAAAAGGTCCTCAGAGTCACGGACTCCCAATTGGAAATAAAGACGCCGTTACGACTACACGTAAGACATAATCATCCCAAAGGGGTCTTATCTGAGCGGTGGAATTCAAACCAACTCAACGAGTCCTACGTCTCGCAAATCAGAAAGAAACCACCTCCTAATCTTAGTGTATACTAGAAAGCTCGGGTAGAAAGCTTTTATCCTCACAAACCAACCAATAACCCCAACAGGTAAAAGGAACACAATAAACAGTTAAAAGAAAACAAATAAAACATGTGACAAACAAATTAGGCTTGGCTTGCTAGGTGTCATCCCCAGCAGAGTCGCCAGCTGTCGCTACTCGAAAAATGCATTGCGCAATGACGGGGAGGCAAAAAAGGATAGACAGAAGAGTCGCCACCGAACTTTATTTATCCCATGAGGGGAAAGGAAAATATCGAGAAAACCTTAAGAAAAGAAAGGATAAGATGGTCTCGCAACCATGAACGGGTTCGGAAGCCGGTTATGCGAGAGGAAGGTATTAGCACCCCTCGCATCCATCGTACTCGATGGGAGCCTTTTGTTTGTCGATGTGTGAATTTATCTGCTTGAATATTATGCTATAAAAAGAGTGTTCTAAAAGATAGAGAGAAAGGGTTTAGAAACGGGGAGAGAGAGGTAATAGGGAAAGAAAGGACTCGATAGGACTTCGCGGTCCTAGGCCTACGTATTCTCAGCAAATATGAGAAAGTCAGAGTCGACGTAGTTCGGGAAACTACGGGTGATAGGGGGGATTATGCTCGCCAAGACATCGTCGTCTTGTGCCTACGTATTCTCATCTGGTATGAGAAATCAGAGCAGCCGTAGTTCGGCCAACTACGGGTGAAAGGTGAAAAAGGGAGCTCGCCAAGACATCGCCATCTTGTGCCTACGTATTCTCATCTGGCATGAGAAATCAGAGCAAACGTAGTTCGTGCTAACGGTGTGTTGATGTTTTTACGGATGATGCTATTGTGTGCATTCTAGCAGTTAGGTACATTGCTGCTCGCTCATTGGAGACTTAGGCGTTACCTGTTTGCGGTAGAACGGACGTAACATATCCTTTTTGAAAGGTTAATTTTCGCCATGCGAGGCAAGGTGTCACGTTTGATTTGTGAGATTGTTTTTTAGGGGTGAGATAGGTCCTCGGATAGTAACCCCTACGGGTAGTACCCAATTCATTGTCTCAAAGTTTTTGTTATAAAAAGGTGTGGCGAACGAGGCGTCTTCGTATTGAAAGACGAGTGTCGAAACCACCCTCACTACAGTGGGCATCCCAACGCTCGGAGAAGAAGAGGTCTACACCCAATCCTCTCTCTTTAATTCAATACAAAGGGAACTTCGTTCTCTTATTAAAGATGTTTTTGGTTTTGAATGGTAAGTGCTTTGCGACAGAGAACCCTACGGTAAACGTCAGCACTCGGGATAGGAGAAGGCCTACGCCTAACCACTCCACGACCATTCAAGTTTTTGTATGAAAAGGAATTTGAAAATGCACTCGGTACGTGACCGAGGTTTTGGGTGGGAAAGGTTTCGGAAAGGAGTTGTGAAAGGAGAGGTGGTGGAAGAAGTCGCGTCTTCGTATTGAAAGACGAGTATCGAGAACACCCTCACTACAGTGGGCATCCCAACACTCGGAGAAGAAGAGGTCTACACCCAATCCTCTCTCTTTAATTCAATACAAATAGAATTTGATTTATTATGGTTTGAAAATGGACTCGGTATGAGACCGAGGTTTTAGGAGTAAAAGGGGTGGAAGCGTCTTCGTATTGAAAGACGAGCGTCGAAACCACCCTCACTACAGTGGGCATCTCAACACTCGAAGAAGAAGAGGTCTACACCCAATCCTCTCTTTTTAATTCAATACAAAGAATTTGATTCCTTATTGATGATGATTCGAGAACCTGCCAAAGAGATGGAAAATATACACAGGATATGGATAATATACAAGATATATAATCAACAGTCCACCAATTAGGATTTTAAGATTTCTATATTGATTAGGTGTTTTAAGAGAATGTACAAGTCAATCGAATATTTACAGGATAATGATAATATACAGAATATATAATATGTACAAGAATATAATGACTGAAAAATAAAGCAATTAATATTTAACAGAAATTAAAGCAGTTGTATATTGGTTAGTGTATCGAATCGGGGCACAAAGAATGAGATCTCGTCTTAACCACAAACAAAATGTCGATTAATCGAAGGTAGCCTATCGCGATCCCAAATTAAGAAAGATGACCCAAATGGTCATCCCCCATAGATTTGAAATCAGGAAGGTTATCGACTTCGAAAATCTGACGCTTGCGGATAAAAAGACTTCATCGATCCAAATAGTCAAAATAAAAATCGAAACAAAATAAGAAATGAAGAGAGAAAAAGGTGGGTCTCGGATCCAACGATAGTTATCAATATTGACTTAGTAATCGATTTATGGAAGCGTCGTCATCGACCAAAAAAATACGACAAATGAAATAAAAGTCGAAAGGTGACATAAAGTTGAAAATGAGAAAGAGGAGAAAAAGTCGTTCTCGGATCCTTCATTTCTCATCAATAATTTGATAGAGAATCGAAGGAAATTTCTTCATCGACCTAAAAGGCGAAAAATGTCCAATAACAAAAGAGAAATGAGATCCAACTATAAAGTAAAAACTATAAGCTTTGATATTATAAACTAGAAATATAAATTTGAAAATGTAATATATAAAAAGTTCTAAAAGAAAATATTATAAATATTCTAAAAGATGAGCTACTAAAAAAAAAGTTTTAACAGTTTTTAAAAACTATATAGAAAATATTTACCAATTAAACAAACTAGTTTACATAAAAAAAAATACATTTTTTATGAAAGAAAAGAAAAAAGGGGGTTAAAAAATTAAAGAGGATGGACATGGAAGGAGGGCTCGGTTGGGCTCAAAATCCCAAGAACAAAAAACTCAGTCAACAGAATGAAGTAAAATAAAAAAAATCCTCTTCTTCGTATCTCACTTTCACCGTATCTCTCTTCTCTCAATCTCATTCCAACCTTCCCTCGCGAACACGTCACAACCTCTCCCTCCGTCCAGATCAATCTTCCTCAATCTCACGCGTGAAATGGATTACGAGAGTGGAGAATGTTTTGGTTCGATTTGAATAAGGGTATGAGTTGTTTGTGTTTTCGTTTGAAGATCTGGGAATGGAGTGATGGACGGAAGTTCAAAGCAGTTGGAAGTTTGGGTGATTCGCGAGTTTGCAGATGGCGGTGATTTAACGGTCGGAGGTGAAGGTTATCAAGTTTGGTTTCTGGGTCGGCGGGTTGTTTCGGAAAAATACGGTTGAGTTGATGAATGTGAAATTTGAGTTTATGAGTTTCGGTGGTTCGTAAGTAATACGGCGAGTGATGTTCGAAGTGTGAGGTCGGGCGATGGAATTCTGTTTGTGTTGTGTTGAAGGATTTGCAGTTATGTGAAAATGGCGTTACGAAGGTGTTGATGGTATGGGTTTCACGATGGATTGAGGGTGATGTTGGTGTTTCTGTAAGAAATTTTTGTGGATTGGGAAGAAGAGGCACAGGGGCGGCTCAGAGTTTTGGGTTAGGGTTGGTCCTCCAGATTTAGGGTTTGGAGGCTGAAGCTGCTAGGGTTGTTTTTTTTAGGCTGAGAGATGGAAGACAATGAATAGGGCACACCCTATATAGGACTGCCACGTGGCATTTTGGGGGTAATTGGTGGTAACAATAAAAATAAACTTTTTATGAGCATGATATTGAGCAACTTCCTTTGGTCTTCAAAGTGAAGTATTTTTGTGCTTAAATAATTGCTTTTGCTAGTATTGGCGTACTTTGTTTCAGATTTGGTTCATGTACTATTTTGAGGTGTTTTTACACCTAAGCACATTTCTATTGAGTTTGATTAATGTCAATTTTATGTTTAAATTTTTTCTTTTATTTTCAAGTGGTTTTTAATGTCTTCTTGCTGTTGGGTTTTAATTGAACTTCTACGTTGGTTGCTCTCTGAAAAGAAGTATCCAGTGAAGATTCATCCGAGTTTAGATGGCAATGATAATATTAAGCAAGCGAATAATGTCAAGGTACATGGTTACCTTTGTTAGAATCTTAGAATGCTTAAGAACTTAAATCTTGTTGTAAATGAAAATTGTTCTTTTAGCAACTTGTTGAATAGATGTTTCACTTAGGACTAAAAAAAATCACAGATTGTGAGAAAGCCTCCATTGTGTACTAAATGCTGGATTTCTAATAGACTTTGTTGATTCGTTTGATTCATGCTTTATCTTGTTATTATTGTGAATTTGTGGAAGCATTAGAAATAATCAAGACACTTGTTTATATTGAGCACAACCATGTCCAAATGCAACTTACCTGTGAGCAGAGAGAATTCGTTAACCCCCTTTGAGCCTAAACAATGTGAATCTCATTCTAAATTTTTGTGAGATTCTAAAAAAATTTCTTGAATCCTTGAATTTTATTTTAATTGTCCTCTTTTCCATAAAAAGGAAAGAGCATTCACTTGAGGGTTGAGTAAAAGTTAAGTTAGGGAGAAGGAAAAAGAAGAACGATAGGTGGCTAAAACTTTTGAAAAATTCAAGCAAGCATTAAAAAAATTGTGTGAATATGAATGTAAAAAAAAAAAAAGAGAGAGAAAAAGAATGCTTGCTTGGAAAAGAAAAATAGTGAAAGAATAAGTTGTGAAAAAAAGTTGGGAAGGTTTGAAATTGAGAAGCAAATGGAATGAAGTTGGGATGTGTAAATAACATGTGCAGTGAATGTCTCTTTTGCAATGGCAATTTCGTTCAATGGCCTTAAAAATGTCCCTTGTTCGTAAACCCGACCAAGCTACAACCTTAAAGACCTTAGTGATCTTCTTGCTTCCATATTTTCACTTTTGATTTTAGATATTGTATGAATTAAATTGATATTGACATTGTTTGTTAGGTGAGTGAAATTGTCCCCGCGGTTGCAAACACACAATTTCTTCAATCCTTTTTCGAAGAGGAGAGATAGGGTAATTCATTCAAGAAATACATAGTTGTTGATTGATGCATGTTTTGATATTTGCTTTAAGACTTTAGTTCTGGTGCATTATTTGATTCTCAACATTTGGATCCAGTGCCTGGTTGCATTCCTTGTGTTTGAGCCACTTTATCCATTCTTGAGGGCAAGCAAAGATCTAGTTGGGGAGAGTTATTAGATGCCAAAATTTTCTTATTTGATCTATCAAATGTTGGCATCTTTCATTCCTTTTTGTAGAGAAAGTGGTAGAATCATTCTTATTTTTATTGATATGCATTGTTATGTGAAAATGTCTTGGTTGCTTTGATTTGTGTGCTATTGTGCAGGAATTAGGCATGAAATTTTGAAGAGTAAGACACAAAAATTGTGACAAGGAAACCAAGTCAGCATGAAATCATCAACAAGTTCGCACAACAAACTTGCTAGCGAATCTACCAGAAAAACATCAGCAAGTTCGCACAAACGAACTTACTAGCGAAGCCCTTGAAAATCATGGTATTGTTCATCCATAAAGAAAAGGGACCTAAGTTCACTGTGCGCAGTAAATAGCGAAGTATTTGCTGGAGCGAAGAAGAAGCGAATGCTTAGCGAACACCCCCAGAATTGAGGCAGTAAGTATTTGAACAAGAATTCATTATGCAAAGTTTGCAGCGAAGCCTTCGCACTGTGAAGGATTCTTCGCACAGTGAAAATGTGGAAATAGCTCAGGGGCATCTTCACTGTACACTGGCACTTCAACTCCCATTTTGTATTATTCACTAGGTGAACATTTTGTTCGCAGTGCGAACATGTCAGCTCAGCAGCATGTCTATAAGTAGTATGTGGTACTTTTTGTAAAAAGATCTTTTTTTTCTTGTAAATTTCTTTCTAGATATTTTTCAAAGCAAAAACCCTAGTTTCTCCATTTCTCATCATCTCTTAGCCATCTTTCACAAAAATAAGGTAGATTCCCATCCAATTTCTATTATTCGACTCGGATGTTGATCAACCTTCTTCTGAAACTTGTTGCTCAAGCTATCATGGAAATTGGTGGCTAAAACCCCTCTTTTGTCAAGGTTAGAGGTAGCTAGTTCTGATTTTATGTATTCTTCTTGAACTTTTGTATGTGAATAAGGCTTCGATCAATATAGATGAAGTTATTTGCTATCTTTTGTTATATTTATGGTTTGGATTGCTTTAGATATGAACTTTTCAAGTCTTGACCTAATTTCTTCATCTATCAACTATACAAACTCTAGACATAGGTTTGAAAGTTGATATTCGCTTTGTATTGATCTTAATGATTATTGTTTCGTTTGTTATTTAGAGATATCATTTAACGGTCAAAACAATAACATTCACGAAATCGCTTTAGAGATGAACGTTTTTGCGAGGATACGCGATTATGTTGGTTAAAACTGTGTTCACATATTTGATTGGTTGGATACATTTAGGAATGATTAGTGAACCCTAATCTTGACATGCTTTTTATCAAACTAAGACCAAATTTTATTATGTTTTATTTCTTACAAACTCTTGTTACAAAAATAGAAACCATCTTAAAAACCCCCCTTCTTAAATCATTAAACCATTGAACGACAAGCATCACATATTCTCACCAATCCCTGTGGATACGATAAAACACTTTCGAAAATACTTTTAACAGCGGTCAGGGGAATAATCTCCAATCCTCATGACATAGTTTGTGTCTTTTGTTTTAATGCTACGGAAGATATCAATCATATATTTTGTAGGTGTCGTTATATTATTTTATTGTGGCATAAGATTGCGGAGTGGGTGAGCATTCCTTGGTCCAAGGCTAACAATGTCTGTGACCACTTCTTAGATTGGTTCTTGAAGGTTGTTAAGAAATCCTCCAAATCTTCTGCTTCATTTATTTGGTTGGTGACTTGTTGGGCTATTTGCTGGACTCGAAACTAAATTATCTTCAACGGTTTGGTTTGTAAACTCGAAGATATTTCGATGCGAGTAATTCATACTTCTTGGAATTGGTCGTAGTGTAGTCCTTCATCTTATATTAAATGTGGTTTCTACAATTGGTTTAAATCCCCCTTGATTATATGATCTAAGGCCTATTGTATTTTGTTCAATGTAAGGTTTGTGGGATTGTAGGTTGTAAAGGTTGATATCTTATGTAATTGTTAGACTCATGTATACGGATTGGTGTACTCCTAATATACCGTTAATATGATCTTGTTGCTTATAAAAAAAAGTCATCTTACATGGAAATCACAAATTTTTCTCATTTTTCTCGTTCATAGACATAAAAGGGGGAGTTTTCGTATCAAATTTCAATATCTGATCTCCATCTCATTTCAGTCACCAAATTAATACTCTCCAAACTAAAAGATAACACCTTCTACCAATGGCACTTATTAGATGTTCGATATCCGATCATCCTCAAAGAAATGACCCTGCCGCCATCGATCTTGGGTTATGGCTCAAACACTACATTAGGACTAAAAAAACCACAATTAAGATCGAGGATAATCATTTTTTCTCCCACTCCAACCCTATTGTTTTGACAAGTTGCACTCTAACAACACTGCTCTCCCAAAGTAATAGTGTTTATCAAGGTTACAAATATTTTAGTCATTTCCATAACCCCCAACACCGACATATCTTTGATAAACTCTGGAATATCTCCGTAAATCTTGTTTATAAACTCTAAAGTAGAGGTGACAATTGGATCCACTAAGGTAAAATCCATCCAATCCATCCACCAAATAAAAAATAAGTTAATGGATTGGATTAAATCCATCCATTTATATACATGGATTGATTCAATCCATCCAACATATTTTAAGGATCCAATGGATTATTTTTATTTTTGTTAGATATATATTTTTTTTAAAATAATAAAAAATGGATTTTTTTAAAGAAAAGAATTGATTTTTTTCCTACAAAAAAATGGATTTTTTTCGAAAAAAATGATTTTTTTTCCAAAATAAAAAACCAATTTTTTTCTAAAAAAACCGGTTTTTTTTTGAAAAAGAAAAGCATATTTTCTTCTCGAAAAAAATCAATTTTTTTTAGAAAAAAAATGATTTTTTTAAAAAATTAAAATATCGATTTTTTGGAAAATACAAAAAATTCAGATTTTCCCAAAAAAAAAAACGATTTTTTTTATAAAATAAAAATATCAAATTTTTTTCTTGAAAATAAAATGATTTTTTTAAAACAAAAAATTCAATTTTTCATGAATATATTAAAAAACAAATTTTTTAAATACAAAAATTGAATTTTTCGAAAATAAAATAAAATCGATTTTTTAAAAAATAAAAGAAAATGTTTGTTTTTTCGAAATAAAAAAAAAAGTTGGATGGATGGATATTCATCCATTAAAAATATGTTAATGGATGGATTGGATGAATTTTATTCTTAACGGATGGATTAGTTTGGATAATTTTAAGAAAACTATAGTGGATTGTTAATGGATTAATAGATTGTTTTGATCCATCCATTAACAATCCAATCCATCCATTTTGCCACCCCGACTCTAAAGTAGCTCCTCGAAGCTTCTTTTCGTTTTATTTTCTGTCTTCAAATATTCATACAAACAAGAGTGTAAGTAACTTTCTTAAATAGAAAGTGAAAAAAATATTTTATGACATAAGACATACTCATAGCTTTAACTCAACTCTGATCTTGTGTTTTTATTCTTTTATGTTTTAATGATATATAAATTTTCATCTTGTTTTTATTTGTCACAACAAATCGTTTGTAAGAAGCAGGAGAAAATGGAAGCAATAAGATTGATAAAGAAAAGACAACCCAAAAGGAATCAAAGTTTTTTCATGAACTTGTCTTTAGTATTGTTTAAAAATTCTTGTTGTGCTTCTTACTATGATATTGCTTATCAGAAATTTTAGATCTAGTGCTTATGAATGTTATACCAATTAAGTGTATACAGACATAGTAGACAGTAGAGATCAATATATAATAATATTGTTGTTTGAGTGTTACTTTGTACTAGAAAACTATAATTTTCATTGAAGATTTTCATTCGTTATATTTTGTTTGTTGATAGATATGCAATTAAATTGATTATTGGTCTTTTTGGATTCGACATCTTTTGTATTACTTTGATAAAATCTATGCACTTGCGGATAAGCTAACCACATGAAGCACATCAATATATTACATTTCCCTCCCTTGAAAGATGCTTATATTACACTATCTTCCCATCTTATGTTTTTTTTGTTGTCTTATAGCCAAGTGGAAATAATTTCACCCCTTAATAGGGAATAATTAGGATGTCGTTATTTTAAATTCACTCACATACAATAAACACTACTTAAGGATTCTTCTTTCTTTTGTCTGCAAATCTCACCCAAACTGTTGAAGGTTTTAGGGGGCTTGATTCCAATATTTTGGGTGAATGTACCCCATTGAATTCCTAAACTTAACAAGTACTTTTTCATGTCATTGTTGGTGCCCTTGACTAGTATCACTTCTACGTTGAATCTCTTGGTGTAGGATCGTATCGACTTGTATTTTTCTTGTCTAACGAATCTCATACTTTCCACTGGCTTTAGTTGATTTCTTGACATCATGAAATGCAAGAAAGATATCTCATTCTAGTTCCAATACTTTGATCAAATTTGGACCTCGTGAAGTACTTGCTTTCCGTACACTTGGCGGCGTTGAGAAGGAAACTCATGTTAGTGGAAAATTTGAGATCCATCAGACAAGGGAAATGAGAGTCACTATGATCCTAAATTTAGACATTACACGGTGAATAAATATTAGTCATGGATGCTGACGAAAAGATGAAGAAGTACATGTTAAGTCTACAACCTTAACAATGGTAAAAAATGGCCAAAAGTATTGCAATCAGGTCCATAATACCTTTAACGACCTACTTGAAAGGGCCAAAAATCTCATACAACATGAGGTGAATTTGGTTCTTAGTAAGGCAAATTATGATAAAGGGTTTGAGACAGAAGAAACAAGTAGAAGGATAAACGAAGAAATCAAACAAGAAAACAAAAAGAGGGGGAAAAGCTAAGAAATATTCACTAACATAATATATTTTACATAATACAGAAGAAGAACGTATATTTTAACACAATAAAAGAGGGTAATGTAATATAAATATCTATTAGGAGAGAGAAATGTAATTTAATTTACATAAGAGACGAGATGAAGGTAGATTTTATCACAAGAGAAGGGAATAGTGTAATATATGGGTGTGCAAAAAAATCGGTTATTGTTAACCAAATTTGTATCCAAATTGTTCCACTTTTAAAAATCCAAACCAAATGCTAAAATATAAATTTGGTTATCCATTTTGTTATCCAAATATAAACCGGTTTCCATGTGGTTTATCCATGGGTTATCCAAATTTCATTATTTATTAAATTAATATTTTTTTGTCTCTTTTCATGTTTTATCATATACACGTTATAAATTAATTTTATATTTTAAACCAAAAGATTCAAAATTTTGTATTTCAAAATGAAAAAAAAATTGTTTACAAATTCTCTAACTATCTAAAATGGTGTATTAATACTTCACAAATTATATGGACTTTTATCAGTTAATTATATGAACTTTCAGTAATTAATTATATAGATCTTAGTGCATCGAGTTTGATTTGGCATGTGCAAGAAAATATACCAAAACTTGACTTGTTGGATTTGACTCTAGTTTTCATTTATAAATCTCGAAGTTCATTAAAGCTTTATGAAAAAATAATTATAAATATTATAGATTTCTCCACCAATAGATAGGGGTTCTGAAATATACAAATATATGTATTATAAATATTAGTTATCATTTTAAGTCCATATAATTTGCTGAAATTTTTTATTTTCAATTTTATTTTTAATTTTTTAAATTTTTAAATTTTTTTTAAAAAAAAGTTTATATTTATTTTCAAAGGAAAAATATATTTAAATCTAAGTATTTAAATTTAAAAATTGATATAATTTTTAAAAAAATAAATTTAAATTTAACTAAATAATTTGGGTTAAAATTAAAATCCATTTAGAACCGGTTTTAAACTGGTTTAGAACAAGTGGTTTGGTTTATAAACCATAACCATAAAAATGGATTGGTTCATATTAAATGGCTATCCATGCATAGGTGGATATGACATTCATATCACAGGTACAACTTGGACCAAATGAAGCATCAGAGGTTGAAAATGTCTCTTGCAGTATTCACTGCTCTCAGCATCCGTGTTGCAGTTCCTGTCTTTGCAATAATAATTTGGTGTATTTGGAAATCCTAGACTAACATTGATTTTAAAGATGGTTGTCTTATTACTTTGACTGTATTCATGTTTAATTTTCTATATGGATTTTTCATATATGTAATAATCAATTTTTCTGTACTGCCAAATACTCGTGCTTGAATATTTTCATTTCTTAATACAAAACATAGAATTAAAATGTTTCGGGTGGTTTATCAATTATTTAATAGTTTGCAATAAAATTGATTTTTAAAAAAAATTGATTTTAAAACTGATTTCTTTAAAGAAAATAAAAACTGGTTTTAAGAAAAACCGATTTAAAACTGGTTTTTAAAAAAACTATTTTTTTTTAAAACCGATTTGAAACTGAACCAATCCATTTGTAAACCGATTTTAAAAAAATAAACCGGTTTTAAGATCTAAACTAAATCATATATGTGGTTTGGTTTAGTTTATAATTCATACACACCCCAGTATAATACGAGTATCTATTTATGTTGAGAGGAGTATACTTTACTCTGAATTATAAAATTAAGTGAAGAACATATGGCAAGCTCGGATTGAGCCACGTTCCCCTTCCGTTAATGAACTTTATTTTAAGGTAAGCTGCAAAACCAATCATGGATAAAATCCAAATAATAAAACTTACAAACTAAAACAAAAAATATCTAAACTTGCCTAACTAAACGCCTGTTTAAATCTAAATACAATGAGTGATGTGAGCTTAAGAAAGAAAACAATATGATTGATCCTAGAAGAGGCATAAATTCTCATTACCAATAGTAAGCATATTGTATATATAAATTGATTCTTTATATGAAGACCAAACTTTGCATCTACCATTAATATATGAAAATGAAAATGAAAACTACTAGGTTAAAGCAAATTCTGATTCTTCTTTTTTTCCCCTTCAAATTGTAACAGAAGCCAGATTTTGACAGAGGCAGACCACACAAAGTCAGATACTATGCTCTGCCTAAAGACATATGTATGCTCTCTTATTGGTACCAATAATATATGCTCTTTTCTGAACATTGACAGATTATAATATTTATGGCATGATAGACTGACCTATAAAGAATATGTCCTCAAACATCATACATCAACTTTAGTAAAGGAACCTTTGGATGACTGTTTATTAAACGCGATTTTGCATAAACGTTAAAATATAGATCGTTTAATCTCAATCCAATGATTATTGGTGTGATTGTTTGCATGACCACGTATAAACTGAATCCATCAAAATAGATTGATGGATTTTGTTTGTGCGTGGTCATTAGAGAAAAATCAGTTTTGGTATCTCCGTCTTGCATCCAAACATGCAGTAAATTTTGTTTGAAGCCTTTCATAATGATTAATGGTTTTAGCTCTTTAATAAAAAGAGCTCAAAGAAATAATCAATACATCATTACATTACTAACAAGTTTTCAACACCAAACAAACTTATGCAAGCTTGAAATTTCCATCTCCACACACACACTACAACAAACAACAAAGAAGACATTTTTCGAAGGATTTCGCTTCAAACATCATCGTAGGTGTCTTCCCGTATTCAAAGGCGAAGCCCTCATGCTCTTGGAATGTGCATACGTGATATGCGGAGTTCCGTCTGGTTTCTTCTTTCTTCTCCCTTGTTGAGATAAACGAGAGTGATATGACAAGATTGCAAAGTCGTTAAGATCCTGCAGTGGTGTCAGAGCATTCACAACTTCGTCCATGTTAGGACGGCATTTAGGGTCTCTACTGAGACAACCATAAGCTAACTGAGAAATTTTCTGTACTGCTTTTAAGGAATAGTTTAGTTCCAAGCGAGGATCGACGAGTTGGTAAAGTTTTCGCTTGTCTGCTAAATATGGTCTGGCCCATGAAACAAGATTCTGTTCCCCACTCGGACGTTTCTTGTCCATTGATCTCCGTCCTGTTAAAATCTCGAGTAACACAACTCCAAAGCTATAAACATCGCTCTTCGCAGTCAAGTGTCCTGGTGAAAACACAAACGGAAAATCACATAATTGGTTAATCCTATTATGCTATGGCATTTTCTTGTTCTTCGAAGCTATTTACTGCTATGTTTTTACCTGTCATGACATATTCTGGTGCAGCATAGCCATAAGTTCCAACAACTCTGGTGGAAACATGTGTCTTGTCTCCTTGAGGACCTGCTTTCGCAAGACCGAAATCTGAAAGCTTCGCATTATACTCCTGTAAAACATAATACATTAGAAATTAATCAAAAAAAAAAGAGATACTTCCTTTTTAAAATCTGATATCGCGTATAGCACATACCGTATCGAGCAAAATGTTTGATGTTTTGAAATCTCTGTAAATGACTGGTTCTGGACCATTATGTAGGAAAGCTAATCCTTTAGCAGCACCAAGTGCAATCTTCACCCTATTGGACCATGGCAGCGGTACCGTTCCTTCAAAACGTATCAGAATTTTTTTATTGTGAGAGAGGATGAAGACGAAATGGATCAAAACCAAACAATTAGTTGTGATCAAGTTAAGGGAAAAACTCACTTCTAAATAGATGATTTTCGAGACTTCCGCGAGTCATAAACTCGTAAACAAGAAGCCGCTGATCATCTTCAATGCAGTAACCAATAAGTTTCACAAGGTTAGGATGGTGAAGCTGTCCAAGAAAATCAACTTCAGCCTGCAATAACCAAAATGCAATGTCACGTTATGTTGCATCCAAATCTCCAACATGTCTTACGCAATTTTTTTCCGATATCAATCTACCTAGTACTAACCAACAACATATATTTTACTAACCACCCATTCTCTATGACCCTGAAGTCCATCTGGCTTCAAGCTCTTAACAGCTACTGTAACCCCTGAGCCAGGTTTCGCCGGGGCGGTTCCACCTTCCTCAATCCATCCTTTGAAAACATAACCGAAACCCCCCTCCCCGAGAATGCTGTCGGGTCTGAAATTCCCGGTCGCAGATTTTAGCTCTTGAAATGTGAATTGAAGAAGCTGACAAGGAGCCTTATTTTCCTGAGGTGGTGGGGGGTCAGGATTATCAGAAGACAGCCTAACTTCATTCGGAGGACAGAGTTCGCGATTGCTAGCATTCAGATATCGCGTCTCAGTTGCTGCATCAATCAATAGTAAGAACATGAATCCTTCCATCTTAGAATTTTAACTTTTTGTAAAAACTCAGTTCCAGAGTAAACATACACAAAAAAAACACAAACACGAAATCCCTGATAACAAAGTTGGGCCAATTGTGCTTACCTCTCCGATTGCAGTGACGACGCAATACTTTTATAGCATTTAAGCTTTGGATTTTCTATTATCAGCAAACTATGACTAATACCAAACAGGATCTTCTAACTTATTTGAAGAAAAAACACAATTTCAACAAACCCAATTGAATGAAAAATGATAACCAAGAACGAGTTCTTAGAAAGCAGGGCCAAAAAGCATTAAAAAAATTATCTTTTTGACAAAGCAATTCATAAATGTTTCACAATTTCGCAAACCCAGAATCAAAAATTGTTTCAAAAAACATGATCAAGACTAACAAGAATTTCATTCAGAAAAACAAGAGACAAGTGAACCTTTTTTGCGACACTAGCATTATACTATTATTCCACGATATTCAACAAAAACACAATAGAAAAAAGAACAAAACCTGCATCATGAACGAGACTAGTACGAGGTATAGTGTTAGGAGATTGTCTAGAAGCAGAGGGTTTACAAACACCACGTTTGAGTACAGACCAACAGCCACACTTGTTGTTCTCCATCTCCATGTTGTTTGTTGGGTTTGTTGAGGTGGTTTCAAAGGTTCATCATGGTGTTGTTGGATTTGCAGAGAGAATGAGCATGAGCATGAGCGGAAAGGTGGAAGAGAGAGTGGTGTTGGTGTATGAAATTGCAGGCAAGAGGCATCATGATCGCCATCATCGCAGTGTGTACAAAAAGAACTTTTTTGCTACCACCTTTTTGTGTTGTGGGGTGGGAATTTTCACACTTTCTCTTTCTTTTTTTTAACCTCTTGCTTGCTCCAATTTACCAAAAAAACATAAAATCTCATGTTGTCTAGTAAAGTTTTAGCATTTTTACTAGTTTTCACTATGTCTTTTTCACTACAATTATTCATCCCTTTCAAATGATATTTTTTAATTTTTATATTTGAAAATTTAATATCTGACATTAAGATCGACTATTTCAAAAATATCAATTACACTCTCTATTAGTGAATGATTATTTTAAATCAGAGTAAAATTTGACTTTGAGAGGAACACAACTTTCGAATTTCAAACATTCCTATCAATTTAGGAATTCTCATATGAATTATATCATGACATCACCGTTAAAATAGTTTTGTGCTCTATAAGATGCTCTCATGTTCACTTTTTAAAACATACAAACTTAAAAAAATAAATATTCAAAATAATTTTCTTTAAATGTGAAATAATGTCTTTCCATTTGATGACATGTTGGTTAGTTAGTGAATATGTGAAAGTCTTAGGAGGACATTTATGATAGATAATTAAGTCTTTTAAACATGTAATTATGGGTTGGATTTTTAACAAATGTGCATGGAAGGATTTTTGTTTTTGTTTTGAGAAGTATTAATCACTTAAATGGATTTTTGTATAAATGATTGATTTTTAGATTTTGTTCGAAGATGACATGCGCGGCAAAAATTTCTAATTATAGAATAATAAATACTCTCTCTTCTTTATTATAAGAAGAAAAAAATCAATTTTTAAATAATCGATATATTTCATCCATTTTTAGTCAAGAAACATTGGTTATTCAATCTATCTTAGAAGTTAATTTTTCTTATAATAAGGTTTAGAGAGAGTATTAAAACTATAGAAGAATAAAATGAAGAGCAATAAGTTTTTCAATGTCTTTTTTCTTCCCACTCTAACTAATGTGATTCTATTGTTTGTATATGGTAGAATAAGATATTTTTAATAAAATAACTAAACAATGGAATGCGATCTATATTCCATTATGCTCTGCTCCATGTAACGCCTCAGATTACTTCCATCCTAAAATTTCTCCAAATCAAACACGCTTAAGTGTGGAGTTCTTATGGAATGAACTACTGAAAAGAAGAAGATGCATCTTAATGGTATAGGTAATACCAATTAATCCTTATAAACCTTTCTTCCACCATGCAGTATCATTCCTGCACAACTTCAGGATACCTCTCATTCTGATGTGAATTTGGTTTCTTTATAAGAAGCTGTTAAGAGTGTCTCATTATGCACCGACAACCACTCCCTTGCCAAGCTACTAGGAGTGTCTCATTGTCATGCCTCGTGCACTAACAACCATTCCCTCGCCCTCAGGTGTTTCCATGTAACCACTTTCCTCCCTCTTTGGCCTCGGGTGTTACATGTCCACCAACCTCCGCTTGGTTCGTCCCCAAACCACATCGTACTAGAGAGGTCTGGCTCTATTACCATTTGTAACACCCCCAAACTGCTTTTAGGATTACTGACTGACCCCACAAACCAACACAGGTCTTTTCAACATGATTTATCCTCACTCATACGCTTTTCGAGAAACTTCTCAGAAGGCCACACATCCCAAAATTGCTCCAAATCAAGCACGTTTAACTTTGGAGTTCTTATGAAACGGGCTACCGAAAAGAAGATGCATCTTATTGGTATAGGTAGTACCAATTAATCCTTATAAGCTTTCCTTCCACCATGCAGTCCCATACCTGCACAGCCTCAGGATCCCTCTCATTCCGTTGTGAATTCGGTTTTTTTCCTAGAAGCTTCTAGGAGTGTCTCATTCTCATGCCTTGTGCACCGACAATCACTCCCTCGCCAAGCTGCTAGGAGTGTCTCATTGTCATGCCTCGTGCACCGACAACCATTCCCTCGCTCTCGAGTGTTTACATGTAACCACTTTCCTCCCTCTTTGGCCTCAGATGTTACACTTCATTCTGCTCTGCTATGTTGTATTTCATTATTATCCATTAATTTAAACATAGTCTTTGTAACACCCCCTTTCTATACCCCAAAAAGAATACTTAGACCATTTAGGCACTTAATAAAATTCCATCAGAGTATAATTATAACATGGTATAAAAGAGGCGCATCACATTATCAACGAAATGAAACATAAATAATACCTGCTCATAAAGATATGTAACAAAAGGGGTAAATCTCAACTAAAAACAAAGCATAGCGCTTAAAACCCACATATCAATATTTAGAATAAAGCAGAAACATCTAAACATTGAAATCATTTCATTGATATAAGCATCATATACATCATTCAGATTAATTCAATTCATCAGTTAAGTTTACAAAACATTCAACAGCAGATACATACGCAGATGTATCACAAAAGAATCAAAACAATTCCTAACTACCCAGTGTTACATATCAGAGCCACCTGACCAAAAAGAATGAAGACTCGCTTCACAAAAAAACCTCCAGCAACCTACTCTGCAATGCCTCATAGAGCATCATAAAACAACAGAAGGGTGAGAAACAATATCATAATAATCAATGCATATAATTATATATCTATATACATACATGGGATATACACAATTCAAGTTCTCACCACATCTCATCACAATTCATCATATACATCACAATTCATATTCACACAATCAAGCATATTCATTAAATCATGCTTCTATACATACTCATCATTTTCCACATAAACGTCTACCATTATGTTCAATTCACTCAATGCATCATATAAAGATGATCAATGCAACTCATAAAGACCAACTCACGACTCTATGCAGATGCAATTGCGGTACCGACTAAATCCAGTAGATTCTCCAAGGAATCAAGTATTCAGCAGATTCTCCAAGGAATCAAATATTTATCAGATTCTCCGAGGAATCGAATATTCATCAGATTCTCCGAGGAATCAAATATTCATCAGATTCTCCGAGGAATCAAATATTCATCAGAATCTCCGAGGAATCGAATATTCAGCAGATTCTCCGAGGAATCAAATATTACAACAAATTCTCCAAGGAATCACATTGCTAGAATGTACATCATGATGCCTTTATGCAAAATGACTCACAACATTTCTCTACATGCATACATATTCGCAAATATATCACTATGCATATTCATCTCATACAGGTACATACAATCTATGTACATTCACAATATACATATACTCCATAATATATATACTCTTCATTTCAACACATACCATTCCATATAAGGTATATACTTTCACAATCAAAATTCCACATTCAATGATTCACGCCTTGCGGCTACCCACAGTGAAACGTATCACACGGCACACAAAACTATTCAATTCGATAAGGACTAATCATAAACGAACAAGGAAATCCGCATGGAAAGGAAAAACACAGAGAACAGGAAAATGCTGTCGCATTCGCCAACCTTCGCCTGGCAAAGCCCCTAGGGAACCTTCGCTACTTCGTTTGCCTGACGAACTTGCCAGCGAAGACCACTGGGAGTTATTCTGGAATTACTCGCTAGCACTCACTAGCACACTTGCCTAGCGAACCTGCGCTACACTCATTTTCTTGGCGAACTTGCCAGCGAAGACAGGGTGTTTGCTACTGACTTGGTTCGCTGCTGCTCGCCGGGCTTCGCCTGGCGAAGCTTCGCTGCCATTTGCCTGGTGAACCTGCAAACTCAGAACTCCCATGGCTGTCCAAAAGCCCAAACTCACAAACCGACCGATTCAAAAACCAAACAACTCCAGTAGACTTAGCCCAATGTTACCCGACTAATCCACTTCGTCCATTCTTGATTCTAACCGATTAAAAACACCATTCTACCGAATAAATCTTAAAATGCCCTAAATTGAAAAAGATGAGGAAAACTCTCCCCAATCCAAAATCAAACCAACAAAAACATACATAATCATACACATTAACAGTATAATAAAGTTTCACACCCTTACCCGATCGATTAAAAGCTTGGTAGTTGATCTTGAAGAAATTCTAGGTTTTCCTCTTCTTTCTCCTCTTTCTCTTCTCTCTTCTTTCTTTCTCTTGTTTTTCCACTAATGATTCTATCTTTCTCTTTTTCTCTCTTATCTCATATTATATTTTCTTTCCTCTTCATTTCCTTCCAAACACTTACCAAATACTTCTCACAAATAATTCACTTACATCTAATGCTAATGTCTAAAATACCCTCTAATCTATTTTCCCGAAAACCCTCCGAATCGGAAAAAATAGCACAACAAGCAAACATAACACATTAACACATAAATTTCACAATTCAAAACAAATATCAATCAAATAAATTAAAAGACTCAATAAAATAATGGGAATTCAGAACTTGGGGCGTTACAACTCTCCCACACTTTAGAAATTTTCGTCCTTGAAAATATTACCTGATCCAAATAACTCCGGATGCGACTCTCGCATCTTGCTCTCCAATTCCCAAGTCATATTGCCTTCTGCAGCACCTCCCCACGCTACCTTCACAAGCGCAATATCCTTTCCTCTTAGCTTCTTAACTTCACGATCCAAAATCCTAATCGGTAAAACCTCAACCGTAAGGTTATCTCTTACTTCAACCTCGTCCATAGGAATAACATGTGACGGATCTGGAACATACTTCCGAAGTTGCGAAACATGGAACACATCATGAAAATTCGAAAGGTTCGGAGGCAACGCCACACGATAAGCCACAACACCAACTCGTGCAATAATCTGATATGGACCAATAAAACGAGGAGTCAACTTCTTCGACTTCAAAGCACGACCCACCCCCGTAACCGGTGTAACTCTCAAGAACACATGGTCGCCTTCTTGAAACTCAAGGTCCTTCCTTCTCTTGTCATGGTAACTCTTCTGCCTACTCTGAGAAGCTCTCATCTTCTCCCGAATAAACTTTACCTTCTCCGTCGTTTGTTGTACCATCTCCAGCCCAACTACCGACTTCTCACCCTTCTCATGCCAACACAGAGGTGTTTGAAATCTCCGACCATATAAAGCCTCAAATGGTGCCATACCAATACTCGAATGAAAATTGTTATTATAGGTGAATTCAATCAACGCAAAATGACTATCCCAAGCACCACCTTGCTCAAGCATACAAGCACGCAACAAATCTTCCAACACTGAATTGTCCTCTCAGTATGACCGTCCATCTGCGGATGCTAAGCCGAACTCAACCTCAACTTAGAACCCAAGGCACCTTGCAAACTTCCCCAAAATCTTGAAATAAATCTAGGATCTCTATTCGACACAATACTCTTTGGAACTCCATGTAGCTTCACAACCACACAAACATAAATCTCGGCTAACTTTTCCAAAGGATAACTAATATCAATCGGAATAAAGTGAGCAGATTTAGTAAGTCTATCAACAATCACCCAAATGGCATTATGACCTTTTTGCGTATTAGGCAATCTCGTAACAAAATCCATCGATATACTATCTCATTTCCACTCCGGAATATCCAACGGTTGCATCAGCCCACTAGGCTTTTGATGTTCCACCTTAGACTTTTGACACGTCAAACACGAATACATAAAATGAGCAACATCCCACTTTAATCCGGACCACCAAAAGATCTTCTTCAGATCTTGATACATTTTATTCGCTCCCGGATGAATACTCAAGTTACTCCGGTGTTCTTCTTCCAATATCATCTTTTTCAACTTTGCATCCTCGGGAATACAAATACGACCACGGAATCTTAAAACTCCAAAATCATCAACTTTGAAATCTTCATTCTCATTCGCCATCAAGTCGACGAACTTCAAATCCAACTTTTGCTTCTCACACACGGTTGCAAGAAAATCATTCGTAATATGAAGCATACCAAGTCTCACACTTCTCAGCGTCACTTCACAAACCAAACTCAAATCTATAAAGTTCTCCAAGAGTTCCCATTCTTTCACCATCAATGTAGACATGTGCAACGACTTCCGACTTAAGGCATCGGCTACCACATTTGCCTTACCTGGATGATAATTCAAACCAAAATCATGGTCTTTCAAAAGCTCTAGCCACCTTCTTTGCCTCATGTTAAATTCCTTCTGATCAAACAAATACTTCAAACTCTTGTGGTCACTAAAAACCTCAAACCTTGCACCATAAAGATAATGCCTCCAAATTTTCAAAACAAACACCACGACCGCTAATTCCAAATCATGCGTAGGATAATTCTTTTCATGCACCCTCAATTGCCTAGAAGCATAAGCCACAACCTTTCCATCTTGCATCAAAACTCCACCCAAACCGGACAAAGAAGCATCACAAAAAACCACAAAAGGTTCCGTAGGATTCGGTAAAATCAAGACCGGCGCCGTCGTCAATCTTCCCTTTAATTCTATGAAACTCTCTTCACAACTAGCATCCCAAATGAAAGCCTTTCCCTTACAAGTCAACTGCGTTAACGGAAGTGCTAACTTCGAAAATCCTTCAATAAACCTCCGATAATAGCCGGCCAAGCCCAAAAAGCTTCGAATTTCCGTAATTGATCTCGGAGTCTCCCACTGCATTACTGCATCGATCTTGGATGGGTCCACACTAATACCTTTACCAGAAATAATATGCCCAAGAAAACTCACCTCCGACAACCAAAACTCACACTTTGACAACTTAGCAAACAATTGCTTCTCCTTCAAAATTTGCAACACAGTTCTCAAATGCTCCTCATGCTCTTCTTGGGACTCAGAATAAATCAAAATGTCGTCGATAAACACAACCACAAAATGATCCAACTGCTCATGAAAAATACGATTCATATATTCCATGAACACACCCGACGTGTTAGAAACTCCAAATGGCATCACCGTATACTCATAGTGACCATATCGTGTCCTAAAGGCCGTCTTTGAGATGTCTTCCCCTTTCACCCGAATATGGTGATAACCTGATCTCAAATCAATCTTGCTAAAAACACGGGCTCCAACCAATTGATCCATCAAATCATCTATTCTTGGAAGCGGATACTTATTCTTAATCGTCACTTGTTCAACTGCCGATAATCAATACACAACCGCATACTACCATCTTTCTTCTTCACTAGAAATACCGGTGCACCCCAAGGAGAAACACTTGGTGTTACAAATCTCTTATCCAACAAATCATTCAACTGCTTCTTTAACTCTACCAATTCCGATGCCGACATACGATACGGTGCCATCGAAATCGGTCTAGTACCTGAAACTAGATCAATTGAAAACTCAATCTCCCTCTGCGGCGGCACATCCTTAATATCTTCCGGAAACACTTCTGAAAATTCACGCGCCACAGGAAACACATCCAGTTCCACTTTGCTCTCAACCGACAAAGATGCAAACAAACCAAACAACTGAGCTTCGTCCGCTAAAAGTCTCTTCAACTCTTTAGTGGATAGAAAACTCTCACTTCCATCATCTCCCAAATAAGGAAACCTTACCAACTTGTGATAGAAATCTAAATGAACTCTATTAAATTGCAACCAATTCATACCCAAAATCACATCCAAACCGTCCAACGGCAAACACACTAAATCCACAACGAAGTCTTTACCATACAAGGTCAAAGGACAACTTACGCACACCAAAGAAGTAGTTACCGACCCCGAAGCGGGAGTCTCAATAACCATGCCACCACTCAAAGAAACCATGCACAAATCCAACCGCTTGGCACACTCAAGAGAATTGAACGAATGAGTCGCTCTAGTATCAATAATATCAACTAAAGGCACATTATTAATAAAGCATGTACCTTTAATCAAATGATCCGTATTAGTAGTGTCTGAACCCACTAATGCAAATACTTTTCCGCCCGCAGGAGCTTGCTTTGGCTTAGTACAATTGGGCCGAATGTGACCCACTTCGCCACAGTTGTAGCACTTCACCATATTCTTTTTACAATCAGAAGTGGCATGTCCAAGAACCCCCACAGTTAGCACACTTCTCCACAAATTTTCCACAATCAAAAGACTTGTGGCCCATCGCGCCACCTTGTAACATTTGACCGCACCAGAACCTCCTCCTCCGGCTCTCCTATCAAAGTTTCCCTTATACTTGCCCTTATCAACAGGCGTCACATAAGGTCCACTCATTACTTGTTGCTTGCCTTTCTTCTCACTCAAACTCTTATAATGAGAAAAACGAGCCTTACTGTCCTCTTCAAAAATTCTACAATATTCGGGCAAGTCCGAAAATCTTCGTATCCTTTGATAACCCACCGCTTGCTTTATGTCAGGACGCAATCCATTCTCATACTTAATGCACTTAGAGAATTCCGCCGTAATTGCTGCATAATGAGGATCAAACTGGACCAATTCTACAAACTTAGCCGTGTGGTCTACCACGGACATGCTACCTTGCTTCAACTCCAGAAATTCCATTTCCTTTTTCCCCTTCACACTCTCTGGATAATACCTTCTCAAGAATTCAGTGCGAAATAAATCCCAAGTAATTTCCTCATCATCTACCTCAAGAACTTGTCTCATACCGACCCACCAGTCGTCGGCCTCCTCTCTCAACATGTGAGTTCCAAGCCTCACCTTGTCTCCTTCAGCACAGTCCATCACTCTAAAGATTCTTTCAATCTCCTTTAGCCAGATCTGAGCACCATCCGGATCAAACCTCCCTTTGAATACCGGTGGTTGGTTCTTTCTAAACTCATCGTTCGCATTCACATTCGGTGCGCCTTGCACCGCCCTAGCCATAGCCTCCAACGCCGCATCCATAGCATTGTCATTACGACCAGCCATATTCTGAGGATTCCCAAAAATAACAAGGTTAAACAACCGTTCAACCAACACAACAATAAGACAGACACAACTGACTCAACGCTGGCTCTGATACCACTTAATGTAACACCCCCTTTCTATACCCCAAAAAGAATACTTAGACCATTTAGAAACTTAATAAAATTCCATCAGAGTATAATTATAACATGGTATAAAAGAGGCGCATCACATTATCAACGAAATGAAACATAAATAATACCTGCTCATAAAGATATGTAACATAAGGGGTAAATCTCAACTAAATACAAAGCATAGCGCTTAAAACCCACATATCAATATTTAGAATAAAGCAGAAACATCTAAACATTGAAATCATTTCATTGATATAAGCATCATATACATCATTCAGATTAATTCAATTCATTAGTTAAGTTTACATAACATTCAACAGCAGATACATACGCAGATGTATCACAAAAGAATCAAAACAATTCCTAACTACCCAGTGTTACATATCAGAGCCACCTGACCAAAAAGAATGAAGACTCGCTTCACAAAAAGACCTCCAGCAACCTACTCTGCAATGCCTCATAGAGCATCATAAAACAACAGAAGGGTGAGAAACAATATCATAATAATAAATGCATATAGTTATATATCTATATACATACATGGGATATACACAATTCAAGTTCTCAACACATCTCATCACAATTCATCATATACATCACAATTCATATTCACACAATCAAGCATATTCATCAAATCATGCTTCTATACATACTCATCATTTTCCACATAAACGTATACAATTATGTTCAATTCACTCAATGCATCATATAAAGATGACCAATGCAACTCATAGAGACCAACTCACGACTCTATGCAGATGCAATTGCGGTACCGACTAAATCCAGCAGATTCTCCAAGGAATCAAGTATTCAGCAGATTCTCCAAGGAATCAAATATTCATCAGATTCTCCGAGGAATCGAATATTCAGCAGATTCTCCGAGGAATCAAATATTCATCAAATTATTCGAGGAATCGAATATTCAGCAGATTCTCCGAGGAATCAAATATTACAAAAAATTCTCCAAGGAATCACATTGCTAGAATGTACATCATGATGCCTTTATGAAAAATGACTCACAACATTTCTCTACATGCATACATATTCGCAAATATATCACTATGCATATTCATCTCATACAGGTACATACAATCTATGTACATTCACAATATACATATACTCCATAATATATATACTCTTCATTTCAACACATACCATTCCATATAAGGTATATACTTGCACAATCAAAATTCCACATTCTATGATTCACGCCTTGCCGCTACCTACAGTTTAACGTATCACACGGCACACAAAACTATTCAATTCGATAAAGACTAATCATAACTGAACAAGGAAATCCGCATGGAAAGGAAAAACACAGAGAACAAGAAAATGTTATCGCATTCACCAACCTTCGCCTGGCAAAGCCCCTGGCGAACCTTCGCTACTTCGTTCGCCTGACGAACTTGCCAGCGAAGACCACTGGGAGTTATTCTAGAATTACTCGCTAGCACACTCGCCTGGCGAACCTGCGCCACACTCATTCGCCTGGCGAACTTGCCAGCGAAGACAGGGTGTTTGCTACTGACTTGGTTCGCTGCTGCTCGCCGGGCTTCGCCTGGAGAAGCTTCGCTGCCATTTGTCTGGCGAACCTGCAAACTCAGAACTCCCATGGCTGTCCAAAAGCCCAAACTCACAAACCGACCGATTCAAAAACCAAACAACTCCAGTAGACTTAGCCCAACGTTACCCGATCCAAAATCAAACCAACAAAAACATACATAATCACACACATTAACAGTATAATAAGGTTTCACACCCTTACCCGATCGATTAAAAGCTTGGTAGTTGATCTTGAAGAAATTCTAGGTTTTCCTCTTCTTTCTCCTCTTTCTCTTCTCTCTTCTTTCTTTCTCTTGTTTTTCCACTAACGATTCTATCTTTCTCTTTTTCTCTCTTATCTCATATTCTATTTTCTTTCCTCTTTATTTCCTTCCAAACACTTACCACATACTTCTCACAAATAATTCACTTACATCTAATGCTAATGTCTAAAATACCCTCTAATCTATTTTCCCGAAAACTCTCCGAATCGGCAAAAATAGCACAACAAGGAAACATAACACATTAACACATAAATTTCACAATTCAAAACAAATATCAATCAAATAAATTAAAAGACTCAACAAAATAATGGGAATTCAGAATTTGGGGCGTTACAGTCTTACTTTGCTAGGGTTTATTGGTGGTGTCTCTCCCATCTAATATTGGTTGAATTTTAACTTAATTTGGCTCTATTAATCTTTTTTTAGTATTCTCTCTTCTTATTTTGGCAGTATTCCAACCCGATTTGGCTTTCTCGTATCTCACGTTGCTTTTAGCCTTTATTTTGTATCTTCTTTCCACTTTGACAAAATATAAAACTTACTCTGATTTTTAATTTCTAGTAATATGGGTTTATTCTCATGGATCAATGGAAGAAGTTTAACATGTCAAAAGATGAAGAAGAGTGAATAACGGCAACAAATCGATCAAAACTTCCCCATTTTAAAACATATTTATAGAGAAGAAAAACTTGCAGAATTAGAGATGAACCATGTCTCATTTTGAGTTTAAATGTACAATCTTCTATCGGAAGTGAAGACGATGTGACGGAGAAGAGGTTATGAGGCCTAATTGGGGATTTTGAAGAAGTGAATCAAAGAGATGAGTGTAGAATGGGAAAGTTTTTTAGAGTTAAAACTCATATTAACTTAATGAAACCTTTTAAAGTAGACATCGTGGCCGCTTTCAAAACAAGAACATAAAAATATTTTCCAGATATGAATGTCTTTTTAAATTTTGTTATGTGTATGGAAGGATTTACCAAATAAGATACACCTTTACCAAAGGTGAAAGCTACGAGGAAATTAAAGAATCAGAGTTAGCCTATGGGGTTTGGATGTGCGCATCTCAACTGCTGAAAATTGAAAAATGATCAATGAAATGATAATAGCTCAAACTGTTGCAGAAAATAGTTATTCATGTCCACCAACAATAGAAAGTCTGAAAATATGAGGAATGAAAAGAACTTGGGATTGAAATATAGCATATGACACTAAATGAAGAAACCATCTTACCCTAAATTACTTTTGATGTTGATGATGCGTGAAGAAGCTCTTAAAAACGGAGATTGATTCCATGCATGTTTTGGATAAGTAACTGAAAAACAAGAGGGAGAAAGTAAATTGTGGAGGTGTGAAAAATATGTTCAATTAAAAATTCTTTGACAAATGAAATTAATTAAAACAATTCAGTAAAACAAATAAAGAATAGGCAGCAAAATAAATAAAGAAACAAAAATCAAAGTAAATATAAAGATATAAGGGTTGAGACAATTGCACCATGATTTACATAGGTTCGGCCTAACCACTTGGTCTAATCTTCTCCCCAAGAATTTATTCTTAAGAGTTTCCACTATATCAAATGAGAGGTTTTCACAAGTTATGCCTACGAATCTTCTTACAACCAAACAAGAGTTTTACAACGGCTACCCTCCGAACCTAGCATGATATTTTACACTAGGATAATTTTGGATCTATATAGAGTTTTTACACCAAGTTGAGCTAAAGTATCAAACAATTTTAATGAACAGTCTCATAAATCAAATGAGAGAGTTTACATCGTGTTAAGCTCTAGAAATAAACAAAGATTTTTATTAGCTAATCTCATAAATCAAACAAGAGCTTTTATTAGTTAAGCTCACAAACCAATAAATAAATTCTCAAAAGAAATAAATGAGACTCCGCATATTACACAAGAGATATTACACAAGATATAAAAGTCCTCTTGAGTAAATTATAGGAATGGCCCCAACACTAGAACAAAAGGACTAATTGATATTTTTCACTTTCAAAACACTAATGAAATTTAGTGAAAAAGAAATAAATGAGACGAAGAGAGTAGCAAGTTTTTGTTCCTTTTTTGGATTGACTGCATTGTGCAAAACAACATGGTATGTTAAATCCATTTTTATGAATAAAAGACACATGTGGGAAGAAATGTCCCAGCATGTGTGCAACATCTGGCCCTTGTTAGCATGCCAATGTTGTTGTTTTCTGCGTGTTATTTTTTGGTTATTTCAATCATATTTGTTGTTATATTTTGACACCTTCCAACACACAACAACAAGTATCACTCTTGAGTATCTACAAGATGTCATTGGTGGACAACATAAAATAATGGGGATGAGAAACAACATTCAACATAAACAGTGTAAAGAATGTTAAGGTAGATAATATACAACAAGCACACATTTATTACATAATAAAAAACACCATAGTCTCACACACATTCATAACAACATGTTTGTATTCTCCACCAACCAACAACATCATGAACAATCAACTACATATGAAAACATGTATGCAATGTACTCCACAACCGACTCATTATGCATGCGGTACCATTTATGGACAACACATGTCTATCCCGCTCTTGAATCCTCACCATACAATCAACACACGCCAAATTGTTACCATCACCATAGGTAAAGCTTCACCAATTCCCATATGAAACCAAATTTTCACTCCTGAATTCCCGCCATAGGATCAAAGCTCGCCAAAACTGGACTAAAGCCTGTACACCATGATGCATGACTCTGAACAACATGCATTATCACCATAAGAATCACCAAGCATATTTCACTGTTTATGCACAACATCATTTACAATACGCAAGAATTAATCAATGTTATGACAATCAACAACAAAAAGCTAAACATCTGCACCTCATCAATTGCATATGTTAGAGCACAGATTGGTGTTTAATATATCTCTATGCTTTGATGATAACACTAATAAAATTTTGTATTAAGAAAATATATACTCTAATTTTGTTCAAGTGTTTTTGTTTCAGATATTAAAATAAATATTCTTATGGAAGCAAAACTGCATCTGAACATTACTCTACGCAAAGCTCTGAAGCATCAGAAGACTCTGAGCGTTGTAGAAGACTCTGAAGCATAAGCTGCAGAAGACTCTGAAGCGTAGTTGAAGAATTTGTATGAAGAGTTGCAAGCATTGTTTCAAGAAGACTCTGGAAGTACTTTTCGCTGCAAGTACAGAGGCTCTGTTATTCAAACTCTGCTCTGATTGATATTCACGCTGAAGCACATTGGCTGCAAAACTCTGATAACATCAATACTCTGATAACATCAAGACTCTGATGTTGATAACTTTGAGAAAAAAGCTTGTTGGAGAAGATATTATTCAAAGATATATCCGTTGGCATATTCCAAACGACTCTTTCCTTATTCATGTATTGCACAGGAAATCAGACAAAAGGGATTTGTCTGAACATTCCTCTTCTGGGAAAGCTAAAGTCAATAGAAGACAAAAAGGCTACAGCTACTCTGCTACGCACAGTCTTCAAGCGTTGAACTTTCTGCTCTATAAAAGGATGTCTTCAACAACATTTCAAAGTTGATGAATTATTGAGAAATCAAATTGAAAACTACTCTCAAGCTCTCATACAATATATTTCTTATGCTGAATAGTTTTTATTCATTCTTAATCTAAGTGTAAAAATCACAGTTGTGATATAGCTTTTTAGAAGCATCTTAAACACTTGTTAGTTTACATTTATTTGTAAAAGGTTCCTTAAGAAGACCAAGTTGTGGTCAGGATTTCTTGAGAAGACTAAGACAGTTGTTCTTAGTGGTTGACACTGTAATCTGTTTGAATATAGTGGGTTAAGTCCTTATTGAGAAAGACAAATCACCTTGGTAGGGTGGACTGGATTAGTTGAGTTCAACGAACCAGGATAAAAATATTGTGTTGTTTTTATTGCCATAATTATTTCAAAACCCTTATTCAACCCCCCTTCTAAGTGTTTTTCCCACCTTCAGTTGGTATTAGAGCTCTGGTTCTGTTGTGCTATCACTTAACCGTGAAAGAGAAAAGATCCAGTGGGAAAACTCTTGATATATTTTGGTTGATACATTATGGCTGAAGCTTCAACATCCAACAACAAATATGAGGACAGAGATAGAATCAACACTAAACCTCCCATGTTTGATGGTGAGAAGTTTGACTATTGGAAAGATAGAATTGAAAGCTTCTTTCTAGGATATGATGTTGACCTTTGGGATTTAGTCATTGATGGTTATGTTCACCCCACTGATGGGGATGGCAAAAATATTGACAGAAAGTCAATGACTGAAGCTCAGAAGAAAGGATTCAGGAATCATCATAAAGCAAGAACCATTCTACTAAATGCTATATCTCATACTGAGTATGAGAAAATTACTAACAGAGAAACATCATTTGGTATGTTTGAATCTTTGAAGATGACTCATGAAGGGAACTCCCAAGTAAAGGAGACCAAGGCTCTGGCGCTGATCCAGAAATATGAAGCCTTCAAAATGGAGGAATCTGAATCTGTAGAAGTTATGTTCTCTAGATTTCAGATTCTCACAGTTGGCTTGAAAGTTCTGGACAAGGGTTACTCCACTGCTGATCATGTCAAGAAGATCATCAGAAGTTTGCCAACCAGATGGAGACCAATGGTCACAGCTCTGAAGCTTGTAAAGGATCTGAACAAGATCACGCTGGAGGAACTGATAAGCTCTTTGAGGAGTCATGAGATTGAACTAGAAGAAGACGAACCTCAGAAGAAAGGTAAGTTTGTTGCTTTAAAGTCTAACAAATATGCCAAAGCTTTGCAGGTTATAGAAGAAAGTTCCGAAGAATCTTCTTCTTCTGAAGAAGATGAATTGTCCCTGCTGTCTAGAAGGATCAACAAACTCTGGAAGCATAAACAGAAGAAGTTCAGAAACTTCAAGAAATCAGATCAACATAAAGAGTCTTCTGGACACAGAAGATCTAGAAAGAAAGAGGTGGTCTGCTATGAATGCAAGGAACCCGGGCACTATAAGAATGAATACCCAAAACTTCTAAAGGAGAAGCCAAGAAGGAAGTCTGATAATAAAAAGGAAGTTTTGATGGCAACCTGGGATGATTCAGAGGCATCTGAATCTTCATCAGAGTCAGAAGAAGAATGTGCAAACATGGCACTTATGGCTGACGTGGAAGATCATGCAGAAACATCTGGATCTGAATCTGAATCTGATTCTGAAGAGGTATTTTCTGAACTTTCTAGAGCAGAACTTATTGAGAGTTGATCTGAAATGCTGGAAAATTATAGTCAGATTAAGCTCAAGTACAAGAAGCTTGAAAACAATCTTGTATCTGAGAATGATCTTCTGAAATCAGAAGTTGCTGAGCTTAAAGCAAACAATTTGGAAACTAAAAATGAATTAGAAAAAGCTCAACAAGATTCTGAAGTTGAAACTAAGTCAAAATCTAAAAACATTTTAGAAGAATATGACTATAGTTTTCAGAAGTTTCTGTCAAGAGGCCTAGATAGAAGCAAGATGGCTTCAATGATCTATGGCGTAAGCAGAAACAACAGGAAGGGTATTAGATATGAATCTTCTTCTGAGAAGGATTTAAATCCAACATCTGTTGATAAACTGGTCATTAAGCATACTCCTATGTATACTCACTTTAAGTATGGTCATCTTAATGATATTAAACACACACGTTCTGGTCAGAACATTCCTGTGTTTAAACCTAAACTTAGTCAGAACAAACCTGCTGTCAAAAGATAGAAGTTCAGACAAAACTTTAAGGCAACTAACCCTAAAGGACCCAAAAAGATCTGGGTACCTAAGGACAAAATAATATCTATTGCAGATGTCTTTAGCAGCAAAGTCAAAACACCAATCATGGTACCTGTACTCTGGCTGCTCACGTCACATGACGGGAAGAAGGTCTATGTTCCAAAGCCTAGAACTTAGATATGGAGGAGACGTCAAGTTTGGAGGGAACCAGAAGGGCAAGATAGTTGGCTCTGGAACTATTGGTAATGGTAATCTCCCTTCCATATCTAATGTCTTACTTGTTGAAGGATTAACACATAACTTATTGTCCATAATTCAATTAAGTGACAATGGTTATGATATAATCTTCAATCAAAAATGTTGCAAGGCTGTCAGTCAAAAGGATGGCTCAATCCTATTTAATGGAAAAAGGAAGAACAACATTTACAAAATTAATCTTTCAGAACTTAAGGTTCAAAATGTAAAATGCCTTATGTCTGTTAATGATGAGCAATGGGTCTGGCACAGAAGATAGGGGCATATTAGTATGAGACATATATCTCAAATTAATAAACTCAATCTGGTCAGAGGACTTCCTCAGTTGAAGTTCAAATCAGATGCTTTTTGTGAAGCATGTTAGAAAGGAAAAATTTCAAAATCTTCTTTTAAAACTAAAAATGTTGTTTCAACCTCAAGACCATTAGAGCTGCTTCATATTGATCTGTTTGGACCAGTGAAAACTGCATCTATCAGAGGCAAGAAGTATGGATTAGTCATTGTTGATGACTACAGCAGATGGACATGGGTAAAATTCCTAAAACACAAGGATGAGTCACATTCTGTGTTCTTTGACTTATGCAAACAAGTCCAAACTGAAAGAGAATTTAAAATTGTTAAAGTTAGAAGTGATCATGGTGGTGAATTTGAAAATAAATTTTTTGAAAAATATTTTAAAGAAAATGGCATTGCACATGATTTCTCCTGCCCTAGAACTCCTCAACAGAATGGAGTTGTAAAGAGGAAAAATAGAACATAGCAAGAAACAGCCAGAACCATGATCAACGAGACAAACATGGCAAAACTTTTTTGGGCAGAAGCAATTAACACAGCTTGCTATATTCAGAACAGAGTGTCTGTGAGACCTCTTCTGGAGAAGACTCCTTATGAAGAGGAATAGAAAGCCCAACATTTATTATTTCCATCCTTTTGGATGTGTATGTTTTATGTTGAATACTAAAGAGAATCTGAACAAGTTTGATTCTAAAGAACATAAGTGTTTCATGCTTGGGTATTCTGAACGCTCTAAAGCCTACAGAGTATACAATACTGAGACACAGATTATGGAGGAATCAATTCATGTTATATTTGATGATAAACTTGGCAATCAAAATCCAAAGCAGCTTGAAAATTCTGCAGATAGAGATGTCATTCTCACAGACTCTGAAGACTCAGAGGCAGAAAAGGCTCAAGTAAAAGAACCAGAAGCAACTCCATTGGCTGCTCAGATGAATAATTTAAATATTTCTGAAGAACCAACTGTTAAAGGATCATCCAGAATCAAATATTTTCATCTAGAAGAAATGATCATTGGAAAGAAGGATGACCCTATCAGAACAAGATCTTTTATCAGATCATCTGGAACATCTTTATTTGGTCTGGTGTCAGTCATTGAACCAACCTCTATGGATGAGGCTCTGCAAGACAATGATTGGATACTTGCCATGCAAGAGGAGATAAATCAATTCACAAGGAATAAAGTTTGGGATCTGGTTCCAAGACCAAAAGGATTCAATATTATTGGAACTAAATGGGTCTTCAGAAACAAACTAAATGAGCAAGGAGAAGTTGTAAGAAACAAAGCAAGGCTAGTTGCTCAAGGATATAGTCAGCAAGAAGGAATTGACTACATAGAGACTTATGCTTCTGTGGCTAGGTTAGAGTCTATACGCCTACTCATTTCTTTTCCTGCACAAAATAACATAACTCTATATCAGATGGATGTTAAGAGTGCCTTCTCAAATAGTATTATAGAAGAGGAAGTTTATGTTCATCAACCTCCTGGCTTTGAAAATGATAAATTTCCAGAACATGTTTTTAAACTAAAGAAATCACTCTATGGTTTAAAAAAGCTCCTAGAGTTTGGTATGAGAGATTAAGTAATTTTCTTCTGGAAAAGAATTTTATCAGAGGCAAAGTGGATACAACTCTCTTCTGTAAATCATTTAAGAAAGACTTGTTAATTTGTCAAATTTACGTAGATGATATTATATTTGGATCTACCAATATTACGCTTGGAAAGGAGTTTGCTCTATCTATGCAGGCTGAATTTGAGATGAGCATGATGGGAGAACTCAGATTCTTTATGGGAATTCAAGTTAACCAAACTCCAGAATGCACCTACATACATCAGACTAAGTATGTGAAGGAGCTTCTGAAGAAGTTTAACATGACTGAAAGCAAATTAGCAAAGACTCCAATGCATCCTACAAGCACTCTGGATAAGGAAGAGGTAGGTAAAAAGGTAGACCAGAAGCTCTACAGAGGTATGATTGGTTCTCTTCTGTATTTGACTGCTTCTAGACCTGATATCCTCTTTAGTGTTTGTCTGTGTGCTAGATTCCAATCAGATCCCAGAGAATCTAACTTAACAGCTGTTAAGAGGATTCTGAGGTAACTGAAAGGTACTACTAATGTGGGTTTGTGTTACAGAAAATCTGATGAATTTAAGCTAGTTGGATTCTGTGATGCTGATTACGCTGGAGACAAAGTTGAAAGAAAAAGTACTTCTGGAAGCTGTCAGTTTCTGGGGAGTAACCTAATCTCTTGGTACAACAAGAAGCAACCTACAATAGCTCTTTCAACCACAGAAGCAGAATATATAGCTGTAGCTGGTTGTAGCACTCAGATGCTCTAGATGAAGAGTCAACTAGAAGATTATCAGATTTATGAGAGTAACATTTCTATCTTCTGTGATAATACTTCTGCTATATGCTTATCTAAAAATCCAATTTTACACTCTAAAGCTAAGCATATAGAAATTAAACATCACTTCATTAGAGACTATATTCAGAAGGGAATTTTAAGCTTAAACTTTGTTGATATAGACCATCAATGGGCTGATATCTTTACTAAACCCCTTGCTGAAGATAGGTTTAAATTTATTCTGAAAAATATTAGTATGGATTTCTGTCCAGAATAAAATGTTTATCAGAAGCAAATTTAGTCAGATGCAAAATGCTTAAACTCTAAAGTATTACTTCTGTTAATTTCTTTGTTTATTCATTTGTGTGTATCTGAATTAACAAGCCTCAGAGGATCTGAACGTTGGCTAACGTTTCATTTCTCAAAGAAGTTTCAGAAGCACATGCAAGCAAACACGTATAACTCTGAATCTAAAAAGGTGGAGTGCACATTACTGAAATGATGTTTGAGATACTCCCCCCAAATTGTCAGAATCATTAAATGCTTGAAATGATTATATTCTTTTTATTAAATGCAATTAAATGCTAAGTGTAAATGTGCTGAACGTGTGACTCTATGTGTGCCCTAATTTCTTCTATAAATTCCACAACACTTCACTTCTCACACTTTTCACTCTCTCACACTCTTGTATGCATTTTTGTCCGTTTCACTGCTTTCATCTCTCTCCAAAACCCAAAACCATTTGTAACCCTAAATCTCTCTCAAGAACAACAATGGCTACTTTTTCATCAACTTCTGCTCAGTTTCAATCAACAACGGCTACTGTCTCCTCTACAAATCTGGGAACTGTTGCTTTCAAAGAACCAGTTAGAACCCTCCTCACACCAGTTGACAAACTTGAAGTTTTGTGTGAATATATTGTGAACTTTGAATCAATTGCTGAAAATGGGTTTGATCTTCGTCCCATTGTTGATGCTCAAAGTTGGACAAAGTTCTTTGATAGACTAATGGGACCAATTTATCCACGCTTGGTGAAAGAATTTTGGATTCATGCCACAACTTACCCTAAGTTCATTGTTTCATCTGTTCTGGGTAAGGAAATCATCATAACTGAGGATCTGATCAGGAAGCTCATTGGTTATGAAGAAATTGATGGTGTTACAAATCTACCAGCTGGGCGTTTAGATATGTCTGAAGTTTACAGTGAAGTTTGCTCATCTGGATAAGCTTCTAACAAAGTGAAAGATTTGAAGCCAAACTACAGGATCTGGGCTAAGATCTTTATGGGGTGCATCCATCACAGGAAGTCTTCAAACTCTCCTGATTATGTAAATACTGATCAGATGTACTTCATGTACTGCCTGAGTCAGAGCACAAAAGTGAATCTGCCTTATCACTTTTCAATCATCTATGGACTCACGTGAAACACTCAAGGGAAGAAGTCAGAACTAAACATCAGAAGATGAGGAATTGGATTCCAATGGGAAGACTCATTTCAGACATTCTGACTGAGAATGGTCTGGTTGGACATCTGATAGAAGCTGGAATGCAGGAAGAATTAGCTTCTGTGGTAGGTAAACCTATGAATGGGAAAAGTCTTCAGAGGATGAAGGTTGTAGAAGAACTTACTTCTGCACCAAAATAGATAAACTCTGACGAGGTCAGTAAAAGAAGGATACCAGTGGATGATTTTCCTCTGTTCTACGCTAATGAACCAAGGGAAATTATTCTGAACTATATAGCAACGTGTCTAGCAGATGGAACTCCTCTACCAAAACATCTGATTCGGAAAGCAGGTGAACCTGAACCATATTTTTATGGAGACAGACACAGGAAGAAGAGGAAAGTTTCTGAAGAAGGATCTTCAAAACCAAAGAGGAAAGGTTCTGGCGAAGCAGCTTCTGTTAAACCAAAGAGGGTCAAGAAGCAAAAAGGTAATCCTCCTGAGGCCAGTTTAGATTCAATCTTAGAAACTGTCAAAGAGGTACTAACATCTGATCCCCCTATCTATGAACCCGTACCTATACCCCCACCTTTTCCTCCTCATGAACCTAAAATCATCCCTTCTGAACCAGAAACATCTGAACCTGTTCCTCCTACTCCTAAACCAAAACATCCTTCTGAACCTCAACAACAACCAACTCCATCTGGAAAAAAACCATCTGTAATTCCCCCCACTGAAAAACAAACCTTTGCATCACAACAAACCTCTGAAATCCCCCCACCAAAACCACATACTTCTAAACCACAACCAGAAGAACCCATTCACTCTGCCACTCAACCAGAACAACCTATAACTTCTGAATCATTTATACCTGATTATGAGGTTCTGGATATTCAACCCCTGAAAATTCTGTTTGACGTCTCTTCCACATCTTGTCATTCTTCTGCTTCATCTGATTCTACTGAATCTGATTTACCTCCAGAAGTGAACTCACCCACCTCACTCTGTGGCTATGAACCAAAACAACCAGATGTATCCATTTTATCTGAACCTATCCTTTCTCAACCAACTCCAAAATCTACATCAGCTTTTGTTCCATATCATCCTTTGCCCTCTGTTGTCATTCCATCTATACGCAGATTCAAACCTTTTATGTGCATCATACCTGCCAAACCCTCTCCACCATATCCTCGTCCTCTTTTCATCATTCCTACCATACCTTCCTCATCTGAAACCACCAAAACTCCATCTCTAGAAAACTTTATGAAACCAAAACCTAGAATAGATGTTAGTACGTTATTTGATGGCTTCAAAAAGGAACTAAACATGTGGATATCTTCTGTAAAGAAGGAATGCTTGTCTAGTGTGAGTCCAGATGCTTTTGAAGCCACTTGGAACAGATTTATCTCAAGATTTAACTCTGTAGCTTCAAACCTTCGCACCATTTGCTCTGATGATGCAAAGGTGAAATTTGCTGAAGTTATCAGACAGACTCTTCTGAATATGAGTAGATCTCCAGTTCTTCCTCTGGACAATGCACCTGCTGAAGAACCTAAGTCTGAAGATGCTCCTCCAGAAGCGGTTGTTACTGAAGAAACTCTAGTGTCAAACCAGTCTGCTCTGATGGTTATGAATCAAGCTTCTGACTCAGCGATTCAAGAGACTGCATCTGCTATGGTTATTAAAAATGTGTTTGAATCTGCTCCTGCATCTTCTGAAGTCAAGAAAGAGAATATAGATTTAGAAGAAAAGTTTGCTCAACTAGAAGCCAGCAACAAAGAGATCAAAACATGGATGGTCAAGCAAGAACAAACCACAGATGAGATTAAAACTTGGATGGCTAGGCAAGAAGAATCCACTTCTGAGATTACAAACCTTCTGAAGATGATAGCCTTTCGCCAACCTTAGTTGTTTTTCTGTTATGTTTGTGCACCTGTTTGTTGTTTTTGTTGTTGATGTTGTTTTGTTGTTTATCTGAATGTTTTCTGGATTTTATTTATCAATGAAGTTGGTTGTTTCCTTATCTGTTTTTATATTATTTTCTTCTGTTATCCTTTATTTGTCTTTACAGGTTTCTTTTTGATTATGACAAAAAGGGGGAGAAAAAGAAATTCTGATTGTTCAAAAATAAACAGTTACTAAAATGGAATTCAGACATAATAAATTATAACTAACATCGAATTTTAGTCTTTCAGAACTATAACGTATCATCTGACAAAATTCATTGAAGTTACCCTGAGAATCCCCAAACCAGACCTTAATTCAAACCAGGTTCTGATTCTGGAAAGTAAATCAAGATCTGATTCTGGAAAGTATATTCTAACCAGGATTCTAACCAGGCTCTTAATCTGAAAAGTATACTCATGCAAAAAGGGAAGTATTTTCCTCTATTAGAGTATTCATTTCAGGGGGAGATTCTTTATCTCAGGGGGAGTTAAATATTTATCCTTTTATTGAACAAAATTTCCTATGTTTTTGTCATCATCAAAAAGGGGGAGATTATTAGAACACATATTGGTGTTTAATATATCTCTATGTTTTGATGATAACACTAATGAAATTTTGTATTAAGAAAATATATACTCTAATTTTGTTCAAGTTTTTTTGTTTCAGATATTAAAATAAATATTCTTATGGAAGCAAAAATGCATCTGAACATTACTCTACGCAAAGCTCTGAAGCAAATCATCAGAAGACTCTGAGCGCTGCAGAAGACTCTGAAGCAGAAGCTGCAGAAGACTCTGAAGCGTAGTTGAAGAATTTGTATGAAGAGTTTCAAGCATTGTTTCAAGAAGACTCTGGAAGTACTTTTCGCTGCAAGTACAGAGGCTTTGTTATTCAAACTCTGCTCTGATTGATAGTCACGCAGAAGAACATTGGCTGCAAAACTCTAATAACATCAAAACTCTGATAACATCAAGACTCTGATGTTGATAACTTTGAGACAGAAGCTTGTTGAAGAAGATATTATTCAAAGATATATCCGTTGGCATATTCCAAACGACTCTTTCCTTAATCATGTATGGCACAAGAAATCAGACAAAAGGGATTTGTCTGAACATTCCTCTTCTGGGAAAGCTAAAGTCAATAGAAGACAAAAAGGCTACAGCTACTCTACTATGCACAGTCTTCAAGCATTGGATTTTATGCTTTATAAAAGGATGTCTTCAACAACATTTCAAAGTCGACGAATTATTGAGAAATCAAATTGAAAACTACTCTCAAGTTCTCATACAATATATTTCTTAAGCTGAATAGTTTTTATTCGTTCTTAATCTAAGTGTAAAAATCACAGTTGTGATATAGCTTTTTAGAAGCATCTTAAACACTTGTTAGTTTACATTTATTTGTAAAAGGTTCCTTAAGAATACCAAGTTGTGGTCAGGATTTCTTGAGAAGACTAAGACAATTGTTCTTAGTGGTTGACACTGTAATCTGTTTGAATATAGTGGATTAAGTCCTTGTTGAGAAAGACAAATCACCTTGGTAGCGTGGACTGGATTAGTTGAGTTCAACGAACCAGGACAAAAATACTGTGTTGTTTTTATTGCCATAATTATTTCAAAACCCTTATTCAACCCCCTTCTAAGTGTTTTTCCCACCTTCAGCATATTCATAAGCAGTTAATCATGTTAATTCATAATAACATCAACTCATCATTAGGAAAACACAATTATTTGCTAATCAATCATACATGTCATGACATGAATCCCTACATTAGACACCTGAATTTAAATCAATTATTTTCGCAAGGACTACCATGGGGTATCTCTGCGTGTTAGCTTTTCAACGCTGCAAACGACGCCTCATTTTGACTTACGGAACGAAAGTTACAGCCAAAATCGTCAGACAATGCAACAAAAAGCAAAATAGTCGTTTTCACAATTTTACCTACGACAATAAAATTTCAGAGGGTGACAATCAATTGTCACCAAGAGGATTTCACTACTGACTTTCAAAAATTTACGTTTCCAGGCAACACAATCGATTATTTTTTTCTTGCAATCGATTGACAAACTTTATTTTCAAAAGTTTAGCTAGTGCAATCGATTGTCACTGCAATTTTTTCCAAGTAAATCCAGTTTTCAATATTCGCTCTTCATCCCCTCCATCCTTAAACCTTCATACATGACCCCAACCAATTTCCCCCCAAATTAAACAATGAAATAATGTTAACACAACCATCACATGTTACAACACCTATTTCATCATAATTCATAGTAATTCATCAATAATTTCAACAACAATTTCATCAACAATCATGTACACAATTCAAGCACTCAAACATTCATCAAGGGGAGAATTTTATACATGCCTAATCATGATAATTCAAACATAATTTCACTCATAGTATCAAATGTATAAATGCGATTAAGCATTAAATTCTATATTTCTACACAACAACAATTCATCAAAGCAAATCATGGAACCCTAATGAGATCAATAACCTCTCTTATCTACCCCATCATGTAATAAACACATATTAAAAGCCCTTTTGTTGGATGTGAATATGAGAGTAGAAAAACGGCCTAGGGGGGGGGGGGTGAATAGACCCAAATTAATAAATAAATAAATAAAGCAATTGTCATTTTTCAAAATCAGAGTATTTTCAAAATGAGTTGCGCACAGTTCGTTTCACAAATATACACAATTATCACAATGAAACGTTTGGTATGAGTTGACTAAAGTTGTGTAGTCACAAGAAATGTACACAATTGATTATATATGGATTACTAAATTCAATCGATTTTCAGATTTATCAATTACAATACTAACTTGACTAGTTAGCTAATTCCAACAAAACCTAAGCTTTACGTAATTAATCACTATGAACAAAAAAACAATATAATATGATGGAATAAGAAACCTAGCATGAAATCACTATGAAATATAAATGGAAGAGTAGAGTTAGAGAGATGACACCAAGATTTATAATGCTTCAGATTTTGTCCTTGCATGACCTACGTGCACTCTTCAATGGTTTTCCATTGGAACCTGCATAGTTCCTTGTTATTTGACAAATATTTCCGGGATTTTATAAAATCATCAATCCACAATTTACAACTGATAAAATAAATCTCATAATTTGGATCTTGACTAGTATCTAAGAAAAACTCTGCCCTATTTGGTCAATCCACAATTTACTCGAATATGTTTCTTGAACCTTCCAATAACACCAATTCTACTCCAAGCCTTCACTTGTAGAAATCAACCCCTTGATCTTACTGATTCCTTGAGTGAAAATATCATCTGAAGATCTGAGAAAAACTCTGCCCTATTTGTAGCCTTCTACAAAGTTACTACTAAGGCAATGCTGGATAGAAGAACCTAATTTTTTTCAATGTAATTTGTCACCAGCATTGACAATCCCTCTTTCTTGCTAACAACTTTAAAAATCAACAAGATCTCCAAGAACTGTTAGTTTCAAGTACATGCCTCCTTCAATCAATCTCATAACTCTAATTGACAAGATTTGGACTCAATTGAAGTTGAAGATTTGAGAAATTCGTAGCAAGACTTTGGACACTAAAAACAGAAGAAAAAAAATTGATTTCACACAAAATCAAACTGAAAAAAATCTTAACAAAATGATGTATATTATGTTTGAATGATGACAGAAAATGATTTATATGTGCTTGAGATGAAGCACACAAAGTGGTTGAAAAAAGGTGGTTAGATTCGAATTAAGAAAAATATGATTTGAATAAAATGAGAAAAAATGGAGTGAAATGAAATAAATACCTAAATTTAGAAAAGTATTCTAGTTGATTCGAATCAAGGAATACGTGATTCGAATTACAAGCCTTCATATTCAATCAAGAACAAGAAATGATTTGAATTAAATTGCCCAGAGTTGACAAGATTTTAAGGCAAAATAATTTGATTTGGATCATGTTGAAAGTTTGATTCGAATCAAATCAAACAGAATCAAACATGATTTGTGAAAATTTGAATTAATTTGAATCATGCGCAAGTTTTGATTCAAATCAAATTGGAAAATTTTGTTCCCGGGAAAATGATCGGAATCAAGTGAAAACTTTAATTAGGATCAAATTATTGAGTTGAGATATTGTTCAATTTGATCAGAATCACGAAATCGTGTAAAACTATTTGATTCGAATCAATCTTGTAAAATCTCAAATTTTCAAAAGTTTTTTCAGTTTTACTTTGAATCAAATATAGTTTAAAAACACAATGGGACTTCTGTAATACCCCAAATTTTACCCTTATATTTAGTCAATCATTTCGCATAGCATCCCATATGTATATTTGCTAACCACTAACAAGTTATGGAGTTTGTTTGTTTTGCAGATTTGGGTCCAGGGGTATTTTGGTCATTTTATGCAAATTCTGCTAATTCCTTGAAAACGGGCTGTTATTAAGTTCTGAGGCATTTATTTTCCACTTGGGTCAAGGTGCCGGTATGTTTTGTCAGAAATATGATTGGACTCGGGGCCATGCTTTGTTTGATTTTGAAACATTTCTAAACAGTTTTGTTTCCTCTTAATAAGGGGAAGATGGGTTGAAAAGAGAAGTGGATACTGTTAAGGTTATTTCGAGAAGTGATATGATGAACGAGATTTTAATTTGAATTTGTTAGGATATAATCATATGGCGGGATATCATTTATAAAAGACAAAGGAGAAGTAAGTTTTAAATATTTTTGAACTTTGTGTTCATAAGTCTCTATAAGTTACAACTCAAGGGAGAATTTAATTGGTTCTGAATTATTATTGGATACTTTGAATTCACAATTGAGAAAGTAAATATGAATATTTGTTGAATTTCATTTCATAAATATTTATAGTTTACAAATGGAAAAGAGAATTTGAACTTGGTTTACAAGAAGTTTTCATTTACAGTAAGTATCTATCCTAAATCCTAAGAACATCTAAGTGTCTTCATGATTTCTTTGAGCTTCTCCACGAATCCTCGACTAACTTGCACATCAAAAAGAATACAACAGCATAGAAAAATGTTAGAAGTTGTTTTTGACACTCTCAGAACATCGTCATCATCGAGTGCCGGGAGTGGCACAACCGAAGTTGCGTCCTACACCCCGTTACCGATCCGCGTCGTTGGCGTCAGATCAGGTAACACCTGTTCTTATCGTTACGGGACATCCGAGAGATATAAATAATAAAAGAAGCGGGACTGATTCGTTTTGCCGCGATTGGATTTCCAAACTGATACGAGAATAAGGCAACATAGGCAAGTTCTGACTCAGACCCGGATGCCGGCAGGTCTGAGTCACTTTGGTTTCGAAATTTCCAACACCTGAAAAGCCACAAACGCATCAATGTCAGATTCAGAATTTGGAACTCAAGACATAAACAATTCAAAAGCAGCATCAGTTCTGAACCATATAGCTGAGTTTATGGAAAGTTAAGTCCAAACAGAACAAGAGAATTGAAAGGCAAGCCAAAACTGCATCAAACCACACCAAATACAAACTGAACTGCATCAAAACAATATTTCAGAAGGCAAATTCATGCGCAAAAGGCCATCAGAAAACATCCTGTAAATCTGTCATAATAGAAAATGCCCAACAGGATCCAAAGAAAAGGTAATAGCAGTTAATACAAAGAAAGCAAGAAGAATGAAGTATCCAAACAAAGCTGTATCAAGCTGCATAAAATATACCAAAAGGTTGTCAGTTAGGGGCAAGCTTCAACCGATACGGATGGCAAGTCACAAAAATGGACACCAAGTTGCAGCACAAAGCATGGCGCAGAATGGGGCTCAGTCATGAGCATCATGGCCCAACAAACAAGTCACCGAAACAAGTTATCAAACCATACTCAGTTCATGAAACAAACAAATGCACAAGCACATGACTCGGTTAATCAAACACCATAGCCCAAATCATCATCGCCCAAACTCACTATCGCGTAAATGTATCGAGGCAACATTAAGCGACATTTGAATTCATAGTTGGATACAATTGCCCAGAATATCAGCTCTGAAACGCAAGAATCAAATATCATCAGCAGTTAAAACAACTCAAATGGAATAAGTGATAAACCACAAGCAAAGATCATCAGAGGCAATCGCAGCATCATCAAAGAGTATCAGTTGTCACGGCTCAGATGAACATCATCGCCGTAGACCTTTCCCGGCAATTTTGACTCAACCAAAGCTTCAATATCAAGCCCTCTCTGAAAGAAGAAGAGGAAAAGAATCTGAGCTGCATCAAAGAAACGAACCAATCAAAAAACGAATCAGTTCGAGATCGAAAATATCAAACAGAGATACGAATCCATCAAGGAGTTATGTGAATCAAAATCAGATACCAATCAATCCAATCTGAAGGCAAACCATATCAGAAAAATAATAGAGAGATTTTGATTTGATATCAATCCCAAAGCAGATCAAAACAAATCAGTTCAGATTATTAAACAAATCGAATAGGGGCAGAAGAATCGTATCAGCTGGGAATCAGAAAGACCAATCAAATCCTAAAAGAGGAAACAGGATTCAATCATGTATCAGATAGATCCAAATCGGAACTCAATATGAATCAATCAAACGAATCAGTATCATATTCATACCAGAAAAATAAAATCCAATCTCACCAAAATCCCAATCAGGTTCTAAAAGAGGGAACATGTTCAATCAGCATCTGGAAAAACCAAACAAAATCAAATCAAATCGAATCATCAAATTCATATCTCAGAAAAATAACGCAAGTCCAAGGCCCAAAAAGAGAGATAAAGAGAAATTATAAAAAGGGAACGATCACCTCGTTGAAACCCTAGACGGAGAGTACAAGAAGCGGCGAAAAAGTCACATGCAAAAACCCTAAACGGCGCGAACTCAGACGAAGCGATCGTCATCATCGCTCAAGGAATCGCCCAACGCCGATCGAAGCTCGTCACCAAACGCGATCAACAATACCCAGGGGGAAGTTCACCAACACCGTTCCGTTTAAACGGCGGACAATCAACCCTCAGGCCTCAGTTCTACACATCATCGGCCAGTTTCACTTTAAAGGTGAGCCAGGGATGCTTTTCCTCACTATTTTCATGTGTTTTTCAGGAAAAGCGAAAGAGAACGGAGAAGAAGATGCTTGGCATCGCGGACGAGAATGAGAAAGACGAGAGAGGAGAAGAAGAATGAGCGGCGCCGTGAAACATTAGGGTTCCCAGAACCCTAAATGTTTTATTTAACCATCAACTGGGTTGGGTCCGGGTGTGATGACCGGCCCAACCCCTTATATTTTTTTTATTTATTTTGTTTTTTAAAATTATGTTTTTATTTATTTTAAAGTGTTTTAAAAACCTTTTTGTGATGATATTATAAAAATCTTTTATAATAAAATAAAAACCTTTTTTAAAATAAAAATTAAAACCTTCTTTCTTAATATAAAATTAAAACTTTTGTAAATATAAAAAATGAAAAAACTCTTTTTTTAACAAAAAAATAAGAAATTTTTTTTTAAAAAAATTATAAAAATAAAACCTTTTTTAAAAGGGTAAATTATTTTTAAATTAAATTTCTTTTGCAAGCTAACATTAAATAAAACAATAATGAAATCTCAAATTCGCATCTTTTTTTTTTTAACTCTTTGATAGCCGCTTGACTCTGCCTACTAACGGGTGTTCATTTTTTGCAGTTCATATTTATTACTATTGTGTTGAGTTTCATTTAAGTTTCATTTATATTTGTATCTATTCCTCAATTGTAACCTCGCGAACCTAATAATCGCGTTTACTTTTCGCATTTAAATTTCTGCATGATGTATGATTTAAATTTCTGCTGATGTATTGCTATTATTCTGTCACATTACACACTCCGAAGGAATTAGGTCTAGCATTTGACCGCCGTGTCAATAGTCCTCAACTTCAAACCCTTACAACCTTACAAACCCTAATTTTTCACAAATGTCTCGCCGCAGACAAAGTTACCATTTTACCCCTAGCATTAGGTCAAAGAGCCGCCGCGCTCATTTTAGGGTTTCCCGCCGTGGAATCCCTAATTTAACCCTAATTTCAACTTAACATTTCAACGTAGAAATTTGGAGTTTCTACACTCCACGTAAGCGTGTCCTTAAGATGCGTTTATTCCCTTTGAGACCTTGACCACAGTCAAGAAGTCTCTAACCTCCCTTGTGAGGGGAACTACGATTACTCTGATTCCATTCCCGTAAGGATACGTAGGCACAAGATGCGATGTCTTGCCGAGTAAACTTAGAATTAACCCCTTAGGTTTATTTTCTCACTTTTAACCCCTTTGTACATATACCTTAAGCAAATAAATAAAGCAAAATAGTAAGCATTGAACAAAAGGTTCCTGTAGAGTACTACAGAAGTTTAGGGTGCTAATACCTTCCCTAAATTTAACCAACCCCCGAACCCTAGATCTTTCCCCGCATTGTGTTTACGATGCAAAAATAGGTTTTCCCTCTGTTGACCTTTTCCTTCGGATAAATCAAAGAGCGGTTGTGAACTGAATTGTGATTCAAACTCATTAATAGTTTGAGATCCTATTTCCACCGCAACAGAAAATGGCGACTTCACTGGGGAGCATCTTAATTTTTGAGGGTTATCCCTAACTTGTTCATATTTATTACTATCTGTGTTATTATTCATTTGCATGTATATATTTGTGCTTTGATGGTGGGATTGTTCCTTGTGCAGTGAGATAAGTCCTACGCCCGGACTAGTGACATTATTATAGGATGGGGATATATTCGATGAGGCTTATAGGGAGTGAATCCCGACCAAGTTGATTCGAGAATCACCACTCAGTTGAGACCTTTTCGAAAATGGTTCGGTTGAACGAGTAATCGTTGAAAACTTTTTCCATGGTCGATTGGAGTCTGTGATATTGAGGACCGTAGTACCTTAACACCACCTCGGCCTTATTTAGGACGTAGTGCGGGAGCTATGTGGGAGTAATCCTACAACGGCTGCTACGCGATACTACACTCAAAAGAGGTTCTCTTGAGAATATTATTCACCCCCGAGTCAGTCGGAAGGTTGATAATATCCGAAAGATGGGCTGATGACTTTGGGCACTTTGTAGAACCTTGTTCGGCAGGTACAACTAACCTATAGTACACTCCTTTTTGGATGGGTAGACCTTGACTCCGCTCACGTTCCTTTAACCTAGGACTTTGTGTGTTTTCATGCATTGCATCCATAAAGCATCTCATTGCATTGTATTTCATGGAGTTCAAATATCATTTATGGATATCGCGGGATACCATAAATAAAAAAAAATAAAATGAAAAAAACAAGAAAAAGATTTCTTTGGTACCCCACGACATTCGTAAATGTTTGAATTCCATGAAATCTTCATTTGCATTCACATTTTAGCATCATACTTTTGCATTGCATGTGTCTCCCGATTTCTCATACTCGGTTCCCTCACCTTCCAGTTTTGTCACCCTGAGTTTTCTGCATCAATACGACCCTTCAAAAGGATGGAAGATCAAAACCAAGAGATCAACCGTGTCAGCCACGAACTCGAAGATCTTCGAGGAAGTGTGGGGCAGATTTTGGAGATGCTACGAGCTCTTAGTGTGAAGGTGGATGCTCAGTCTACTGTTGTTTCTGAGACTACTAATACCGTTATGGAACCTCAACCAACTGTTACTGTCGAGAATGTACCTCCTCACGGTCTTCAATCCGGTTTGGTGCCTCCTAGTGCTCAACCAGTTCGACGAGCTACCCCTCCAAAGTGCAAAACTCCTAACTCCGATCATGGTAAAGGACCTGCGCGTTCGAGGAACCGCAAAATGGCTACTCCTCAACCTTGGCAACATCAGCAGAGTTATGTTCAAGGTTATCCGTCTCCATATGTCCAACAACCCTATGTAGCTACTGTTGCCCCTCCGTTCGATCAGCAGTTTCCTACATACCAGCCTGTGCAGTCGGCTCCGGTATATCAGGCACCAGTTTGTCAGCAATCTTTCAGTTATCCGCCCATGCAAGTTCCTGTCAACAGTCAACGAGTGCCCAACGCTCCTGTTCTCCAACAATCACAGAACTAGGTTCCTTATCCCCGTAAGAGGCAGTATAAGGCTTGTCCTCCAATTCCGATAACTTTCACTGTGTTATACCCCCATTTGGTACAACAAGGTCTGATTACCACCCGTGCTTTGGGTCCTCCGCCTAATCCGTTACCTGCAGGTTACAACGCTGCCGCTCATTGTTTATTTCATGAGGGTGCGCCCGACCATGATCTAGAGAATTGCTACGCTCTTAAGAACAGTGTCAGAAATTTGCTAGAAACGAAGAAGTTGTCTTTTGGCGATGCTCAGCCGAAGATCGAGACTCCCCTCGGGGTTCCCCGCTTGTCAAGCTTGGATTCTGCAAAGTATGTTGTCCCCTCAGCAAATCAGTCGAATCCAATAATTATTCAAAGGCCTAGCTCGTTTCATTTCAGTAACCTTCAAGATGATATGACCGGGATCAACAAAGAATCTGGGAAAGTTATTTTGAAGCAACGACTGAAAACTGTTGAAGATGTGACCAGCATAACTGGGGCAAGCCATGACGACTCACACGGATCATAAACCTGACATTGAGGCTCCGCCAAAGGAAACTGTTACTTTTGAATGCAAGATTTCATGAACATTTAGAAGGATTTTTTTCGACAGTTCATTTGTTTATTTATATGCATTTCTCTTTGATTAAGCATATTTAGCATATACGAATTTGTTTATCTTTGATTAATTAATGCAACGCATATGTTTGTCTTGAATAAATCCATTCGTTTCACTCATTCAAAATATATTTTTCATAAATTATAATGCCAACTTTACCCGATCTCTTGTTCTGATGGAGAATTGGGGGGAGGATGACGAACCCAAAACGTCAGATTTCTTGTCGTATGCTTTCGATTGAAACCCGCTGATGATGTAAGGCATTGTTTCAAATCCCATACACTGGAGATATAAGGATGTTAATCCCTAGTCAACCCTTCGAGCCTTGAAGTAGGAGTTTTTCTTTCTTTTTAAGAACCTTCATCCTAACCTGGGGCAGGGTAGGTTTCAGTTAAACCGATCGAGCGCTTAGACTCTTAAAAAGGAAGAGCCAACCTTCGAGAATTTATCCTTAGCATCTTAAGAAGTCCAATACTAAGACTATTCCTCGGTTACCTAAGGAGTGGGGCAGTCACGAACCTTTCAAAAGATTTACACGACTTGTGCATAAAAGAATATTCAAAAGGATAAGAGCCCACTAAGTCAAAACCTATGAAGGAGACTTAGGCAAAACTGGGGCATCCCGCTGGACTCCAAAGTCAAATCAATAGACGCTGTCCAGGTAAAAGTTGGGGAATAAGAACAACAAACCAGTAGTTTTTAGAACCCCTATAAAGAACAAGGTCGTGTGACCAATTGCCAAAAGAAATAGGTGAGTGACTGCCATGTCCAAAGCCTTGATAAGTTCTCGACCATAGCAAATCCGCTTGAGATATGAGCGTTCGTATCCGGTTAACTGAATTAGGATTGGATAACATCACGAAGAATGGGTGGGTACAAATATAACTTTGAGCCTTTATCCTTTGTTTCTTAAACCGTGAACCAAGCCATGATACAACCTTTGGAAGACCTAATTGAAGTAGGACTTCGGTTGAAAGCATACTCGACAAGATCACGTTTCCTGACTCCTACGAGCTATGCTCAGAAAAAATTCATGTTGGCATTATAATTAAAACTTATATCCTGACTAGTGATTTCGGTCACAAGTTTTCGCGATATCTTTTTCAAAACAAAAATTCAAGACAAATATATGTGTGCATTGACAAGCTCAGGATAGGCATTTCAGGCATGACGACTTTGTTTGATATCTTAGAGATTTACATATGAACATAACCTGTGGAACTTGAAGATCCTGCTAAACAGGGGTAGGCAGTTTCCCAGTTCGCTTACCAACGCGAGGTTGACGTTCTTAAGGAGCTATTTCTCAAAGATTGCATCATGACACGATTAATTTGTGCCAGTTACGTCGAGACCTGACAAATATCTCAAAGAGTTTGAAAACAGTGGGGCAACCAGACTCCGTGTTCTCTATAAAATCCTCTTGAGATGACCATACCTCACAACACAAGTATCCTGGGGCACCGTGTTTTTTAAAGAAACAAATGGCGACTACTATAAGGTCCTTCGAGATCAAAACCATGTGGTTTCACGATTTTCTTCATGCACCCGATGGATTTTACTCACGGCGGCCTTCATTCCCCAGTAAATCTCAGTGTTGCAACAGGCTCCTAAACTATTGCCTCATCACAGTCCCCAGCGAGACTATAAGCTGACAGCCTTTTCTTGGGTAATTCAAAAGTGTCCCTCAGGTTTTCTTCTCCCCATGTGAAGACGTGATACTGTACACCCGAGCAGATTACCTTCTCCCCAGGGAATTCAGAACTTTAAAACCAGATTCGGTCCTACCATTGATCTTTCTTACCCATGATTGACGTATTGGTTGCAGAGAACGCAGGGTATCTCCGTCGAGATGTTTATTTCATCTCTCGTCCCGTCTCTAGTCTGTTTCGTTAGCATACGCAAGGGCATAAGCATCACATGCCTATTTCATTACATATTCATTACATATTCATTACATATTCATTACATAACTCATTTCATAACATCTTGCATACATAAACATTAACATACATTCATATCAACATATTCATTAACATACGCGATAACATGCACAGGTTCATTGTGTCTCTATCATTGGTCGTTACCGCCGAGTAACTGGGTTCGTCCATTCCCTCCAAATAGGTTGTCAGCCCTAAGCATAAAATACTTACTTGTTTCCGGTTTCCCCACGGAGCTCGATCCTCGTGGATGACGGTTACTTCAGCTATCTTTCCTCGCCAGGATAAGATATCTACCCTTCGAGTTCATTCCCTCGATGGAGTCTTGATTACCAGTTTTCTTTCTAGCTCGATCCTAGATTGAATCTCAGTCTTGTCGGTCGTCGAGCCCAACCGGACGTGCATTTATTTTGCACCATCTAAAGGTTTTCACCATACCATGACAGATACGCGACTATCTTGCTTGAGAAGTTTATCACTGTACCCGGATGTGCATTTATTTTGCACTATCTTTCAAGAAAATCAACCACAATCATTTACAGATACACGCCAGTTCACGCCTGGAAAATCTATCAGTACAACACTTTACATCTTACAGCATCAATATACAACATTTCTCACCTAAGAAGCCGATCCTACCTTCGTTATGACTCGCAGCAAATGGCCATCTCCATGGAGCAGTTGGGCTTCCATTTACCTGTCGTCTTGAAGTATAGGAGGTATGAACCAAATCGTATTCAGGAGAGCACGATCTTGAAGTACGGGGAGGTTTTGAGCGGAATCATATTCAGGAGAGCACGATTCTGAAGCATGAAGAAGTTCATTTATCCTTTAGTAAAAGAAGGAGCGGAATCATATTCAGGAGAGCACGATTCTGAGTTATGAGGAAGTTCAATTAGCCATTTTCATATTCAGGAGAGCATGATTCTGAAGTATGAAGAATTTCATTTACAACCGAATCATATTCAGGAGAGCACGATTCTGAGTTATGAGGAAGTTCAATTAGCCATTTTCATATTCAGGAGAGCACGATTCTGAAGTATGAAGAATTTCATTTACAACCGAATCATATTCAGGAGAGCATGATTCTGAGTTATGAGGAAGTTCAATTAGCCATTTTCATATTCAGGAGAGCACGATTCTGAAGTATGAAGAATTTCATTTACAACCGAATCATATTCAGGAGAGCACGATTCTGAGTTATGAGGAAGTTCAATTTACCCTTTTCATGTTCAGGAGAGCCCGATCTTGAAGCATGAAGAAGTTTATTTATCCTTCAGTAAGAGAAGAATCTAAATCGTATTCCAGGCGCCGACCTTAAATGCGAGAAGATTTATTTATCAGATAAGCAGCAGCCTCTTTATTTGAGTGCTTATCCATTTTGGCACATAAGTCCCTTCTAACGATAAGTGACAGTTCTCCCTCGAGAAGCTTATCAGGGCATTTCCCATCAAAGTCCATTTATTTTGGCATACAGCCGGTCTTTACCCTGTATATTTGATACGGATTTCCGAAAAGTCCATTCGATCCCATCACGAAGGATAGTTTATAGAAGCTTGGATGTTATTCTTTGCTCAATGCTCCAGCAGTCTGTAATCGATCTTGCAAATCGTGTAGGTCCAATTTTATTATTAGAAATTCCCAAGTGGAGGTCATCTCATAGGTGCCATCTCCATTTAAGGATCTTATTCTTAAAGTCCATTTATTTTGGCATACAGCCGGTCTTTACCCTGTATATTTGTTACGGAGTTCCGAAAAGTCCGTTTGATCCTGTCACGAGGGATAGTTTACAGAAGCTTGGATGTTATTCTTTGCTCAATGCTCCAGCGTTCTGTAATCGATCTTGCAATCGTACGTGATCCAGTTTTATCTTTTAGATTCCCCAGTGGAGGCCGTCTCACAGGTGTCATCTCCATTTGAGAATCTCGTCCCCAAAATGACAATTGGTCGTGTTTGCACCAGTTGACCATCATTTTAGGATTCCCCAGTGTTTGTACTGTGTCCCAGCACGTCGTTTTCCCCAGTGTGTTCTTCTCGTAGCGTCTGTGCCGTAGTATTCGTCATCATTTTCGCATTCATCATTCCAGCATACGCATCACATCATATTCATATCATCTGCATTAAGCGGTCCTCGCTTTGTCCATAGCATTGCATACCGTCGCATATAAGGGCAAAATTTTCGGTTATCTATATTTAAATCTCTCCACCACGATTCCTCGAGTCTCTGTCACTCAAATCGTCCGGTGTAGCTATTTAAATAGGGGCAACTGTAATACCCCAAATTTTACCCTTATATTTAGTCAATCATTTCGCATAGCATCCCATATGTATATTTGCAAACCACTAACAAGTTATGGAGTTTGTTTGTTTTGCAGATTTGGGTCCAGGGGTATTTTGGTCATTTTATGCAAATTCTGCTAATTCCTTGAAAACGGGCTGTTATTAAGTTCTGAGGCATTTATTTGCCACTTGGGTCAAGGTGCCGGTATGTTTTGTCAGAAATATGATTGGACTCGGGGCCATGCTTTGTTTGATTTTGAAACATTTCTAAACAGTTTTGTTTCCTCTTAATAAGGGGAAGATGGGTTGAAAAGAGAAGTGGATACTGTTAAGGTTATTTCGAGAAGTGATATGATGAACGAGATTTTAATTTGAATTTGTTAGGATATAATCATATGGCGGGATATCATTTATAAAAGACAAAGGAGAAGTAAGTTTTAAATATTTTTGAACTTTGTGTTCATAAGTCTCTATAAGTTACAACTCAAGGGAGAATTTAATTGGTTCTGAATTATTATTGGATACTTTGAATTCACAATTGAGAAAGTAAATATGAATATTTGTTGAATTTCATTTCATAAATATTTATAGTTTACAAATGGAAAAGAGAATTTGAACTTGGTTTACAAGAAGTTTTCATTTACAGTAAGTATCTATCCTAAATCCTAAGAACATCTAAGTGTCTTCATGATGTCTTTGAGCTTCTCCACGAATCCTCGACTAACCTGCACATCAAAAAGAATACAACAGCATAGAAAAATGTTAGAAGTTGTTTTTGACACTCTCAGAACATCGTCATCATCGAGTGCCGGGAGTGGCACAACCGAAGCTGCGTCCTACACCCCGTTACCGATCCGCGCCGTTGGCGTCAGATCAGGTAACACCTGTTCTTATCGTTACGGGACATCCGAGAGATAGAAATAATAAAAGAAGCGGGACTGATTCGTTTTGCCGCGATTGGATTTCCAAACTGATACGAGAATAAGGCAACATAGGCAAGTTCTGACTCAGACCCGGATGCCGGCAGGTCTGAGTCACTTTGGTTTCGAAATTTCCAACACCTGAAAAGCCACAAACGCATCAATGTCAGATTCAGAATTTGGAACTCAAGACATAAACAATTCAAAAGCAGCATCAGTTCTGAACCATATAGCTGAGTTTATGGAAAGTCAAGTCCAAACAGAACAAGAGAATTGAAAGGCAAGCCAAAACTGCATCAAACCACACCAAATACAAACTGAACTGCATCAAAACAATATTTCAGAAGGCAAATTCATGCGCAAAAGGCCATCAGAAAACATCCTGTAAATCTGTCATAATAGAAAATGCCCAACAGGATCCAAAGAAAAGGTAACAGCAGTTAATACAAAGAAAGCAAGAAGAATGAAGTATCCAAACAAAGCTGTATCAAGCTGCATAAAATATACCAAAAGGTTGTCAGTTAGGGGCAAGCTTCAACCGATACGGATGGCAAGTCACAAAAATGGACACCAAGTTGCAGCACAAAGCATGGCGCAGAATGGGGCTCAGTCATGAGCATCATCGCCCCAACAAACAAGTCACCGAAACAAGTTATCAAACCATACTCAGTTCATGAAACAAACAAATGCACAAGCACATGGCTCGGTTAATCAAACACCATAGCCCAAATCATCATCGCCCAAACTCACTATCGCGTAAATGTATCGAGGCAACATTAAGCGACATTTGAATTCATAGTTGGATACAATTGCCCAGAATATCAGCTCTGAAACGCAAGAATCAAATATCATCAGCAGTTAAAACAACTCAAATGGAATAAGTGATAAACCACAAGCGAAGATCATCAGAGGCAATCGCAGCATCATCAAAGAGTATCAGTTGTCACGGCTCAGATGAACATCATCGCCGTAGACCTTTCCCGGCAATTTTGACTCAACCAAAGCTTCAATATCAAGCCCTCTCTGAAAGAAGAAGAGGAAAAGAATCTGAGCTGCATCAAAGAAACGAACCAATCAAAAAACGAATCAGTTCGAGATCGAAAATATCAAACAGAGATACGAATCCATCAAGGAGTTATGTGAATCAAAATCAGATACCAATCAATCCAATCTGAAGGCAAACCATATCAGAAAAATAATAGAGAGATTTTGATTTGCTATCAATCCCAAAGCAGATCAAAACAAATCAGTTCAGATTATTAAACAAATCGAATAGGGGCAGAAGAATCGTATCAGCTGGGAATCAGAAAGACCAATCAAATCCTAAAAGAGGAAACAGGATTCAATCATGTATCAGATAGATCCAAATCGGAACTCAATCTGAATCAATCAAACGAATCAGTATCATATTCATACCAGAAAAATAAAATCCAATCTCACCAAAATCCCAATCAGGTTCTAAAAGAGGGAACATGTTCAATCAGCATCTGGAAAAACCAAACAAAATCAAATCAAATCGAATCATCAAATTCATATCTCAGAAAAATAACGCAAGTCCAAGGCCCAAAAAGAGAGATAAAGAGAAATTATAAAAAGGGAACGATCACCTCGTTGAAACCCTAGACGGAGAGTACAAGAAGCGGCGAAAAAGTCACATGCAAAAACCCTAAACGGCGCGAACTCAGACGAAGCGATCGTCATCATCGCTCAAGGAATCGCCCAACGCCGATCGAAGCTCGTCACCAAACGCGATCAACAATACCCAGGGGGAAGTTCACCAACACCGTTCCGTTTAAACGGCGGACAATCAACCCTCAGGCCTCAGTTCTACACATCATCGGCCAGTTTCACTTTAAAGGTGAGCCAGGGATGCTTTTCCTCACTATTTTCATGTGTTTTTCAGGAAAAGCGAAAGAGAACGGAGAAGAAGATGCTTGGCATCGCGGACGAGAATGAGAAAGACGAGAGAGGAGAAGAAGAATGAGCGGCGCCGTGAAACATTAGGGTTCCCAGAACCCTAAATGTTTTGTTTAACCATCAACTGGGTTGGGTCCGGGTGTGATGACCGGCCCAACCCCTTATATTTTTTTTATTTATTTTGTTTTTTAAAATTATGTTTTTATTTATTTTAAAGTGTTTTAAAAACCTTTTTGTGATGATATTATAAAAATCTTTTATAATAAAATAAAAACCTTTTTTAAAATAAAAATTAAAACCTTCTTTCTTAATATAAAATTAAAACTTTTGTAAATATAAAAAATGAAAAAACTCTTTTTTTAACAAAAAATAAGAAATTTTTTTTTAAAAAATTATAAAAATAAAACCTTTTTTAAAAGGGTAAATTATTTTTAAATTAAATTTCTTTTGCAAGCTAACATTAAATAAAACAATAATGAAATCTCAAATTCGCATCTTTTTTTTTTTAACTCATTTGATAGCCGCTTGACTCTGCCTACTAACGGGTGTTCATTTTTTGCAGTTCATATTTATTACTATTGTGTTGAGTTTCATTTAAGTTTCATTTATATTTGTATCTATTCCTCAATTGTAACCTCGCGAACCTAATAATCGCGTTTACTTTTCGCATTTAAATTTCTGCATGATGTATGATTTAAATTTCTGCTGATGTATTGCTATTATTCTGTCACATTACACACTCCGAAGGAATTAGGTCTAGCATTTGACCGCCGTGTCAATAGTCCTCAACTTCAAACCCTTACAACCTTACAAACCCTAATTTTTCACAAATGTCTCGCCGCAGACAAAGTTACCATTTTACCCCTAGCATTAGGTCAAAGAGCCGCCGCGCTCATTTTAGGGTTTCCCGCCGTGGAATCCCTAATTTCAACTTAACATTTCAACATAGGAATTTGGAGTTTCTACACTCCACGTAAGCGTGTCCTTAAGATGCGTTTATTCCCTTTGAGACCTTGACCACAGTCAAGAAGTCTCTAACCTCCCTTGTGAGGGGAACTACGATCACTCTGATTCCATTCCCGTAAGGATACGTAGGCACAAGATGCGATGTCTTGCCGAGTAAACTTAGAATTAACCCCTTAGGTTTATTTTCTCACTTTTAACCCCTTTGTACATATACCTTAAGCAAATAAATAAAGCAAAATAGTAAGCATTGAACAAAAGGTTCCTGTAGAGTACTACAGAAGTTTAGGGTGCTAATACCTTCCCTAAATTTAACCAACCCCCGAACCCTAGATCTTTCCCCGCATTGTGTTTACGATGCAAAAATAGGTTTTCCCTCTTTTGACCTTTTCCTTCGGATAAATCAAAGAGCGGTTGTGAACTGAATTGTGATTCAAACTCATTAATAGTTTGTGATCCTATTTCCACCGCAACAACTTCATTTCACTGTCATATGCTATTGATCAAAGATCATTTAAATTAATATCAAATCTAACCAAAGTTTTATACATGCTAAACATGAGAAATGCAATCATGAAGGAGGCTCAACGAATCGAAATAGAAACACAAATGTAAGTGATATTACAAGCAAGAAAATAATCAGACAGTAGAGACATTCAACTATACATTTCTCACCCTTAACTTAGATTTCCAACAACAATAGCAAATCAAGCAGCTCCTATGGATTGTCCCTTCAAAAGCTAACTCTTCTTCCAAATGCTATTGTTTCTCTAGCCTCCTTGTTTTCACGTAATGATAAAAGGTTCTCGAAAAACCTAACTTTTTTACCAACTTTTAGGATATATAGTATTCTAATTATTTTTGTTTAATTAATATTATTGCCCAATTAATTTCCAGCTTTTCTCCTCTTACCACATACTGCTCTCAAATCACATAATTGGTCTATTTCCTTAATTTTACTTATTTTCTCAATTTATCTATAATACTAATTAAAATGCTAATTATTCTAATAATTTTATAAATTATTCTACCAAGCTACTACGTTCTCACCACACCCTACCATTACCACTACACCCGAACAACATATAAATTTATTTAACGGCACACCAAACACCAAATAGTTAAACAAAATTGTAAATAGTTTAATTAAACTGAAATTTGGGTGTTACACCCCCAGACGTAGGTGTGGTTTCACCAAACTGGGTTAAAAATTCTTTGTGTCCTTTTATTTATTTATGCATTGATCATTTTGTTTATCAATTATTTGTTAATTCTGGTGTAAGATGTTGAACATGTCGGCTTAGGCATTTGGTCTAACACTTGTCCCTTGTGAACAGATTTTAATTAGCATTAGAGTAGGCACCCTGTTCTATTTGTTTGAACTCTAGGGAAGATATTTTTTGTTCAAATGAACAACAAAAATGATGGAGGGCATGTCAGTAGACCACCTATTTTGTATGACACCACTTTTGATTATTGGAAAATCTAGATGGTTACTTTTCTCAAATCCATGGACAACAAAACATGGAAAGTTGTTACAAAGATTTGAAACATCATGTGATTACTTCTCAAGATGGAACATCAACCTTAAAGCCTTAAACTGATTGGATAAATGATGAAGATGATGAAGCTCTTGGAAATTCCAAGGCATTAAATGTTATTTTCAATGGTGTTAACAAGAAAATGTTTAGATTGATCAACACATGTACTAAAGCTACATTTTTTTGGATATTCTCACAACTAATCATGAAGGCACATCTAAGGTAATAATGTCAAGTTTGCAGCTTCTCACTACAAAGTTTAAGAATCTGAGAATGAATTAAGATAAATATATTATTGATTTCAGCAGCAGAGTTTGTGACTTTGCCAACACTTGGAATTAGGAGAGAAGATGTCTGAAGAGAAGCTTTCCAGAAAGATCCTAAGATCTCTTCCAAAGAAGTTTTGTATGAAGGTCACAGCTATTGAAGAAACCCAAGATATTAACAACATCAAGGTGGAGAAAGCTTATCAGATGTTATGGCCCTAGTTGGGAGAAATTTTAACAACTTCTTAAAGAGACTTGATAGAAAATAGAGGACAAATGGCTTTGACAAGGAGTCAGACATCAGTCCCCTGGACAAGAGCAAAGAGGATTACAAACCTTACAAATTCAGAAGAGCATAATGTTATATATATAAAAGGTTTGATCACATTAAAATTGAATGTCATACTTTTCTAAGAAAAAGAAAAAAGGTATTTTTAATCACTTGTTCTAATTCTGATGATGAAAGTGAAGGATAAATAGTAAATAAGGTGATGACTTTCACTAGAGAATATGACTCTTGTAGTGAGTCTAGTGATGAAGTTATCTCAACAGAAGAAAGAGCTAAAACATATAAACATTTGATCATTGAGTGGAAGGAATAATTCTTGAGAAAAGAGAAACAAAAGAAGACCATAAGTGATCTATTTCTGAAAAAATAAAAGCTTGGCTTGACTATTGCAGCTCTGGAAGAGGAAGTTACATTGTTAATGTCCAAACTTGACAATATGACAAAATTTGTATGCATGTTGAACAACGGTTCATATAGTTAGATGTGATATTAGAGATTGGTGAGAAGAAGGCTATAGGGTTTGACTACAGTTCAATGAATTCAAAATTCAAAATTCCCACAAAGAAATTTGTTGCTCCTGAAAAGAAAACTGAGTTTCTGATGAAGGATCACATGTCCCTGCATCCTGCTCAATATATTTTCCTTTTTGGATTTTCTTCTCCCATATAAGGAGGACGTTCTCCTCCTCATGTCAAGCCTGTATTATGAATTTCTCTATTGTTTTTTGGAATTTCTCTCTCTCTCTCTCTCTCTCTCTCTCTCTCTCTCTCTCTCTCTCTCTCTCTCTCTCTCTCTCTCTCTCTCTCTCTCTCTCTCTCTCTCTTTCTCTCTCTCTCTCTCTCTCTCTCTCTCTCTCTCTCTTTCTCTCTCTCTCTCTCTCTCTCTCTCTCTCTCTCTCTCTCTCTCTCTATCTCTTCTCCTCTCTTCTCTCTCTCTCTCTCTCCTCTCTCTCTCTCTCTCTCTCTCTCTCTCTCTCTCTCTCTCTCTCTCTCTCTCTCTCTCTCTCTCTCTAAGCTATAAATTCTTTCAAAAATGAGTCAAAATATGATATTGCTAAGACTTCTGAGCCCACACCTGTCTCCAAGTCTATAGGTCAAAATCTCATATTTATGGGGAGTTCTAAATAGAAATTCACTAGGATTAGGAAGAAGCATTAAATAACATGGGGTTGTTGTTCTATAAGACTAATTGTACTAATTCAAATAGTGATTTTTCTCTCTTGGGTAGAGTGCCCTTAGACATAGGTGTAGTTTCATTGGACTGGGTTAACAATTCTTTATGTCCTTTTATTGCTTTATGGATTGATCATTTCATTTG